>CM041019.1:28156500-28484378 GCA_022984855.1 Dimocarpus longan | reverse complement strand
AAGAATGTCGTAATTTTATTTGCATAAAAATAGGTAAATTGACTTCTTTCCTGAATTGAATTTATTTGCCTTCTAGAAGGTCAACTGGTCAATCTTATTGATCAACCCATTCAACGATTATGTATTGCATTAGGCGAGCAGACTACCTCAGCATCAAGGTGTAGTGCTAACGAGCAGATTGCTTTAACGGTCAGACGTTTCCACTATTAAATAGATGAGCAAAATCGGCTATATCTCTGACCATCGAGCATACGAGCAGAATCCCTGATCGCTGTAATGACTTCTAAAGGGCATTTATCGAGCAACCATTTGTTTGCGAACAGACTATCTTTATGCTTTGTCCATCAATCAAACCTTTGCACAGTTATCCTAGACACCTAGTGTTTTAAGGCAATCAATCACATAATCAGATGTGCTCGGGTATACCTGTTACTGAATGGCTATGTTCCTTCCTTTGACTTTTGACCATTTTGACCAGTACTTCCTGAGCTTCCTGACACAATGGGTTTTTGTTCTTGGGCTTTTTCTATTACACCAAAATACCCACAACACTACGCCTCTTGCTTTTAGCACACTTTTTGTGCTGAAAACAACATTCTTATTTTTAGAGTTGTTTTGGTGAGACATGGACCGTCGCCTTTTTTTAAATGTTATTTTGCTTGTGCCGTGTGGCAGTTCCCTAGGCGCCGGCTTTATGTACATCAAACATCGCGTTCATTAATGCATGCATTAAATGCGCGTCTTTTCAATGGCTACTCATGACGATGAAACCACGATTTTGGCGCTGAACTGCTGAATTACTGACGACGATTCGGGTTTCAGGATATCAACTGTACATAAACCCCTTGTCTCTTCATCTTCGCACTTTATCAGTCATTTTTTTTAAGACAGGTGCTTTACCACTTTCATTTTTTTCTCATTCGCCATTGCTTTCCTACATCTTCTTCTTCTTTACCAGCGAAAGTTTCCATACCCAAGGTAACTTCTCGCACTCTTTCTAAACCTTCTTGACTGTGTTTGTTGCTTGTATGTATTTGATTGTGCAGTTGTACGTTCCTGTTTGCAAGCGTCTTTGTTGCACCTTAACATGATTTTGCTTAAGGAATCTAGAATAGATATTTGTTTAACTGTTTTAGGTTACATACACGCATGTCTTTTCTTGTTGGAATTTGTCTGATATCCTTACCATAGTAGGATTAAGAATCCATTAGTTTGTTCAATGTTCCCTGTAATCTGTTAGGCTTATAAATGAAGTTCCTCTTGTGCCTGGTATTCCCTTTGTTAGCATGGCTAAGTAGGAGTATTATTAAATACTGAGTTCTGGTCTGCTTTCTGCGACCTGATTTCTCTGCTGCTTTTGTAGATGTTTGATCTTAGTCATCGAGGTCATAAGGTGGGGCCTACTGATGCGACCTTTGAGGAGGAACTTGACCGAGTCAGGGATACTGATAACACTACCTCTCAGAGCGATAAGGCTGCTGCTTCCTCTGCTCGTACCCCATTTTTCAGATATGAATCTTCCCTTAGTCTTAGTGATCTTGAAACCATTGTTGAAGGTTTCTCCTTACCTTCTTGCTGTCGGGCTATGGTGCCAAAGGTTTCTAACCATGCAGCCTTCCCTTCTAAAGGTTTCTTTGCTATTAGCCACCAACATATAGAAGCCGGCTTTAGATTTTCGGTTCACCCTTACCTGGTCGCTCTTCTGAACGATCTTAATTTGGCTCCTTTTCAACTTACTCCTAATTCTTATGCTCACCTTACGGCCTTCCCCCTCTGACCCCTATGATAATCCAACATATTTTTTTGTTTAGGAGCACTACGGACCCTAAATCCGACAAGAAAGATGGATTTTATTATATTTCGACCCGAAAATCTCCTTACAAAGTCAGCCTTCCTCAAGGGGTCAATAAGTCTAACGTAGACGACTACAAGTCGCGATGGTTCTATGCGTCATGTCTGTCTTTATCAAATCTGAAGAATTTTTCCTTTTGCCTTTCTCCCCGTAAGTGTATTCACATTTATACCTTTTATTTACATTCTGCTCGTCGTTAATGTTCTCCTTGTGCAGTCGTATCCAAGAATGAGATTCCTCTTTCCGATCAGGAGCTTTCCTTGTTAGATCAATTTTCTGAAGTAAAAATTCTTTCGGATGATCAGTCGCCATCTGACACCCTTTTACAACTACATGGTCTTGACTCTGCAGCTGACCGAGAATTGTTGGACAAAAGCTCCAACCTAAGCTCCAGTGAGGATAAAGAGATCCCTTCTGCTTTCGAAGCCTTCGGACAGGAAATTCCACATTTAGCAAATACACAAACTCCGAAAATGGTGAGGCTTCATTTCGAGCAACCTTTACCCGATCAGGCTTATGCCTTAAAGAAATCTGACCAGGCTACTAGGAGTTCGGACACTCCTGCTGCTGTTGAGGCTCCTTCAGAATCACCTCTCCAAAAAGATTCTGACGCATCTCCTGTTCGTCTTATGAAACAAAAATCATTAGGGAGAAAATCTTCAAATAGAAACGCTCATAAAGATGCTGCTTTTCAATCCATTCCTGCAGCCAACAGTTCTCCGACTGCTCGCCCCCAAAGCGTTGATAAAGGCAAAGGGATTGCTGACTCAAGAACTACAGAACCCCCTACCAAGCGCCGAAAGACGTAGGAGATAGATTCTGCTGCTAAAGGGCAAACCCAGGATTTTGATGTAGGGATATACTACAACGATCTTTTGGATCGTGCGCCTCAATTCTTGGGAATAAAGAAATCAGCCCTTTACAACGAAGAGATAAAGGACGAGAGACTAATCAACTACTTGGGCTTCCACAACATGCTCGTAAGCTTTTTACTCTTATTGCTATTGCTTTTTTTTTTTTTTTTTTGTTCTTCCTATTTGACTCACAACTCATTTCAGGCATCCATGGCTTACATGAAACTCCTTAGAGAGATTACTGATTAGCTTAAGGAGAAAGCTACCATAGAGGCCACCATTAATTCCTTGGAAGATGAGAAGAATAGAATGTAAGAAGAGGTGAGCTCCTATGAACTGGAGCTTGAAAAATCAAGGGAGGCCTTCTACGACCTGGAGCAGGAACATGAGAAAACTATTAACCAAAAGCTCGAGCAACAGGAGACCATGCAGATGCAAAACGAGCAGATTATCTGCAGGGATAAAGAGATTGAGAAGTTGAAGCATGCTCTTCATTTTGCTCAGGATTTGGAGAAAAAGATGAAAACAGAAAACGAGGAGCTGAAGGGGAAGTTATCCTTGCGCGAACATGAAGCGGCTGAAACTAAAATAGTTATGGAAGCAATGAGACAAGAGGTGATCTCTCTTAAGGAACAGATTGCCTTCGAGCGGGAGCGTACTCTTACCTTGGTACAGGAAGCAGAGGAAAGAACAGGAAGTTTGTTCCTGTACAACCTGTGGTGCAAACGTCCAGACGTGGATGTTTCATTCTTTGGTCCAGAGGCCGTGGCAGAAGTGAAGTTATATCCCCAACAGGCTCAATCAAAAGCCAATCCTCCAGCTTCCTCATCCGGACATCCCCCTGATGGTACCGCTTCTGCTCATACAGGATCTTCCTCCAGCTCTCCTCGTCCAATCAACATAGATGATAGCGGGGCGTTTGGCCAGCAGAATTTTCCTCCTAACAATTAGAAATTTTTCTTACCTATTTACTTGTAATAAACTCGTATTGTCGACAATATTCTTTGGTCTGATAAATTGTTTAACCATCATTCCTTATTTGCATCTTTATTAGTTGTTTTGTTCAATCGCATAAGTTGAAACAACGATCAGCTTTATTCGTGCAGAATAGGTGTGGGGACAATTGTCATACTGAAATTATCCTTTTTAAGGCCCCTTTCCTTTACTTGATTAACTATTTGGCCAGTTGGCCCACTTTGTAATGTTTTCTTTGCATTTAAATTCATCCGAGCAGAGTAGGTGTGGGGACAACTAGCGTGCTAAAATTATTCCTTAAGGCCCCTTACCTTTGCTCAATTAATTATCCGGATAGACCATTTGCCTTTTCCAATTGGTTTGAGCTGTCAACAGCATTTAAATTTATTTGAGCAGAGTAGGTGAGTAGGTGTGGGGACAGCTAGCGTGCTGAAATTATTCGTTTAAGGCCCCTTACCTCTGCTCGTTTAAACCCACAGATCAAATGTTCCTTCCAAACCTTGCTCACTCACAGGCTATATAGATCTTCCAGGGTTATTTCAGCTTACAGATAATGATTACACCTTCCAGAGCCCGGCTACTCACAGGTGGTAATCATATCTTCCAGAGCATTTGCTTATAGGTATCAACTGAATCTTCCAGAGTCTACTCGCTCATAGGTAGCAATTGAACCTTCCAAAGCATGAGTAGAAATCATAATCAGCCGAATATGAAACAATCAGGAATTGCCATTTGAAGAAAATCTTTATTAATTCAACAGCTGTATTCATACACACCAAAAATGAATTGTTAAAGCAAAAATTGTCAAACAACTGAATAAACTAAGCATAATATGGTCGCAGATTCTCAGCGTTCCATGCTCGAGGTACTTCTGCTCCCTCCAAATTAGTCAGGTGGTAGGCTCCATTTTCTAGACTGTCTTTCACGATATAAGGTCCTTCCCAATTTCGGCCGAGAGTTCCATCGCTAGCTTTCCGGGCAGTTGGTAAAATAAGGCGCAAAACCAGATCTCCTGCCTTAAACTTCCGGACGCGGACCTTCCTATTGTAGAACCTAGCAACTCGTTGTTGATAGACAGTAATCCTCATTTGGGCTTTATCTCTCACCTCCTTGATCAGATCTAAATTAGCAGCAAGCAGATGGTTGTTATCTTCCTGATTGAATGTAGCCCTTCTTTGATTGGCGACCTCATATTCTGCTGGGATCATTGCCTCTAAGCCATAGACCAATGAAAAAGGAGTTTCTCCTGTAGTGTTATGAGCAGTGGTTCTGTACGCCTATAACACCTTCTGTAATTCATCCACCCAAGCTCCTTTCCTTGCTTCCAGCTTCGTTTTTAAGTTTTGCTTGATGATTTTGTTGACGGCTTCAACTTGCCCATTGGCCTATGGATGATCTATTGCTGAAAAGCTCTTCTTAATCCCAAGATCTTTGCAAAACTTTTGAAACTGCTCGCTACTGAACTGGGTTCCGTTATCTATCACGTTCTGCTACGGAACTCCAAACCTGTAAATGATGCTTTCCCAGACAAACTTCTCGACTTTAGTGGAAGATATCTCAACAAGCTCTTTAGTTTCTGCCCACTTCGTGAAACAATCCACTGCTACGATGCCATGCTTATACCTTCCTCGGGCTATGGGAAGTGATCCGATAAGGTCCATGCCCCAGATGGCGAAAGGCCACGGATTGACTATCTGCTGCAAAAAGGTTGGTGGAACTCGAGGAATTTTGGCAAACCTCTGACATTTGTCACATTTCTTGACTATCTCAATCGAGTCCTGCTTCATCGTCGGCCAATAGTACCCCTGCCAAAGAGCTTTTTGAGCTAATGATAGCCTCTCAGTATGATTGCTACAATGTTCAGCATCTATGTCACTCAGAACGGCTTGACAGTCCAAGCCATCAATACACCTAAGCAGTGGAGCCGAGAATCATTTTTTGTATAGTCTATCGTCATAGATGCAATATCGGGCTGTCCACGCTCGAAGACGACGAGACTCCAATTTATCTCCAGGTAATCTACCGTTTTGTAAATACTCTATCAGAGGATTCATCCAGGAGTCTGGTGCTACCACAATTGTCATCGTCTCATCTCATGATTCTGTGCTTGGGACGGGCAAGACTTCTACTGGTACAACCCTCATGAAATTTGCATCTTTAGCCATGGCCAAATGAGATAATACATCTGCATGAGAGTTTTGTGATCGCGGGACATGCTGCAATTCGTACTTCTCGAACCCCGCCAAAAGTTCCCGGACCTTTTGTAGATAGATGGCCATTTTTGACCTTTTGGCTTGATATTCTTCTCGGACTTGGCACATGACCAGCTGTGAATCACTATAAATTCTTACCCATTCTGCTCGTACCTCTTTAGCCAACCTTAAACCTGCCAACAACGCTTCATACTCAGCCTCATTATTGGTGGCCCTAAATTTGAATCTCAGGGTACACACAATTCTATGACCTTCCGGACTTATCAGCATTACACTGGCCCCAGCTTTCTGCTCGCTTGAGGATCCATCTACGTATAACTCCTAAAATTGACCTTCAGAAGATTCGGGTTCTTCACTGCCCGGCCCCGTGAACTCAGCCACAAAATCTGCTAGCACTTGCCCTTTAATTGCTGCTCGGGGCTTAAATTCTATCTTAAACTAGGCGAGTTCGATGGCCCACTTTAGTAGACGACCAGAGGCGTCAGGCTTTTGAAGAACCTGTTTCAGAGGATACCTGGTCAGAACTTCAATGGTATGGGTCTGAAAGTAAGGACGGAGCTTCATTGATGCTATCACCAAACAGTATGCATGCTTTTCCATAGGCGTATATCTGGTTTCTGCGTCGAGCAACCTTTTGCTTATATAGTAAACGGGGAGTTGCTTTCCATCTTCCTCACGGATTAGGGCCCCACTAAGGGTGTGCTGGGAAACTCCTAAATAAACGACCAGTTTCTCCCCTTCTACTGGTTTAGATAGTAAAGGTGCTCGACCTATGTATTCCTTCAACTGTTGAAAGGCTGCTTCACATTCCTCAGTCCACTGAAAATTTCTTGCCTTTTTCAACACGTAGAAAAATGGAATGCATCTATCTGTCGACGTGGATATAAACCTACTTAGGGCGGTGACTTGGCCGTTTAAACTCTGTACCTTCTTGATCTTTGTAGGCGACTTCATGTCAATAAGAGCTTTGATCTTCTCGGGGTTTGCTTCAATCCCTCTACTATTGACCATGAATCCTAAAAACTTACTTGAAGCTACTCTGAACGCACACTTCAGGGGATTAAGCTTCATCTAAAATTTTCATAGGATCTGGAACATCTCCCCCAAATCACGCACATGTTCGCATGCTCATTTGGATTTTACTAACATGTCATCGACATATACTTCCATCATTCCCCCTATCAAATGCTCAAACATCATATTTACCAAATGTTGGTAAGTTGCTCATGCATTCTTCAGTCCAAACGGCATCACCTTATAGTAGTAAAGTCCCTGATCAATAATGAATGAGGTGTGTTCCTCATCGTCGGGGTTCATTGGGATCTGATTATACCCCGAGTAGGCATCCATGAAACTGAGGAGCTGATGTCCAGCGGTACCATCAACAAGCTGGTCCATCCACGGTAAAGGAAAACTGTCTTTTGGACAGGCCTTGTTTAGATTGGTGAAGTCGATATAGGTCCTCCATTTTTCGTTCTTCTTCTTTACCAGAACAGGGTTTGCCACCTAGACCGGATAATAGACTTCTCTGATGAATTTGTTCGTCAGGAGCTTTTCCACCTCTTCTCTGAGCGCCTCATAGCGTTCCTCTGTCATTGGTCTCCCTTTTTGACAAACTGGTTTGTGGAGAGGATTGATATTTAGCCTGTGCGACATTACATCCGGGCTAATCCCTACCATGTCTTCATGATTCCATGCGAAGACATCTATATTTTCTTTTAGGAACTGAACGAGTTACACCTTGATGTCCGGCAGTAAGTCTTTCCCTATCTTTAAACATTGTTTGACGTCTTGCTCACTAACCTGCACGTCCTCCAATTCTTCCATAGGACCTGTTGCTCGATCTTCATCTATTTCTCTTGGATCCAAGTTCTGACTTATCCCTGTAACACTGATCGATTGTTTCTTTTCCTCGGTCACCATGCTGACCTTCTTTCCCTTAAGCCCAGCTTTTACTGCATTTTTATAGCACCTCCTTGCTACTTCCTGTTCTCCTCTGACACACCCTACCCCATTCAGAGTGGGGAATTTGATAGTGAGCGTTCTGGTGGATATTACTATATATAGGTCGTTCATAGCCGGTCTTTCGAGGATAACATTATATGCCGAAGGACAATCGATAACCAAGAAATTGGCCATCGCAAGAGCCTGCCTGTCCGAATCCTTAATAGCGAGAGGAAGTCTGATCTGTCCCAACGGCACAATTGCATCCCCTATAAAGTCGAAAAGGGGTTCAGGGGATGGTGCTAACTGCTCAGATGCTAAACCCATCTGTTCGAAACAACCTCTATACATCACATTTACCGAGCTACCCGTGTCCATCATTATCGTCCTTACTTCAGTGTTGCCAATTCTTGCCCTGATAACCAGTGCGTCATTATGGGGCCAATGTACGCCTCTGGCATCCTCTTTATTAAATATCACACCACCTAAAGTTACTCTAGCTTTCTTGGTCGGCCCTTCTGTTTCACTGTGCCCAGTCAGAAGGACTCGACTAGCTTCCCGCACATAACACTCTTGTGATCTATTGGATGTCCCTACAATATGCGACCCTCCATGGATAGTAAAAATGGTTCTCATTGTGGGTAGGTGGCCTTGATCAGTCATCTGCTGCGGTTGTTGCTGGGCAAGTTATCGAGATAGATCAGGGCGTTCCTGTACTGGTTGATGCCCTTCTTGGGGATGCTGACTTTCTGGTCGCGCCACATACTCCCTTAGACGACCTCTTCTGATTAGTTCCTCTATCGCATCCCTGAGTTCCCTACACTGAGAAGTATAATGCCCATTTTCTCTATGGTAGGCACAATATTTCCTCGGATCTTGGAATCTCCTCGGGATATTTGTGGGACTCGGCTTCCCGAAGTTCTCCCGTCTTTTCTTTGCTTCAAAGATCCTGTCTTGTCTGTTAGTCAAGACGCTGTAATTCTGATAGCGATCTCTTGGTGGAGATGTCCTTCTTCCGGACTCATTCTTTGACCGCTTCACTACCTGATTACTAGAGAGATGCTTGTGACCGCTTTTTTCACTTTCACGCTGACCCCTATTTTTTCCTTGGCGCGAATTGCTCGTTCCATTTTTCTGCTCGCTGGACTTCTTTTGCCCGAAAGTATCTTCCCAACAAATCTCTTTTCCTGCACAATCATAGAATTCCCCCAGGCTTCCGTCCTTCCTCAGCCTTGTAGAAATAGCAGTTAAGATACTTTAATTAGAGGGATTCTCCACATTATTTACCTCACGCCTGAATCTGGCAATGTAGTCTCTCAAAGTCTCCTCTCGCTTCTGAAAGATAGTTGCTAGGTGGCAGGTTGGTGCGAGTTATTTTCTCAATGCTTTGTATTGGTCTTTGAACTTCCTTTGGCATTCATCCGAGCTATTTATACTGTTGGTCTGAAGACTCCTCAACCATGTCCTTGGCACATTCCCCAATGTTGCTGGGAACACATGACATTTGACCAGAGGATTAGATGTCTGCAAATCCATTTGAATGTTGAAAGTGTCTAGATGATCGTACGGGTCACTATCCCCGTCATAAAGTGGGATGTTCGGGAGTTTGAATCTTGGTGGCAACAGCTGTGTTTCGATCTCTCTGGAGAATGAAGTTCTATCTTCTCGTCCCCCTGCTGGGTCATAAAGCCCGGGTCTAGTTTCTAACTGTTGAACCCTCTACATTAATTCTTGTACCATTGGGTCTCGCCGTTCAATCTTGTTTGTTGGGGACCGATGATTCCTCCTACTCTCCCTGCCTTCCGAGAAGCGAGTTCGTGACCTCCCTCGGACCAGGGACATTCCTTCACGTGATCCATTCCTCCTATGAGAACTTCTTGCATGAGGTGATTCTCATCGACGAACACGTTCTTCATTGTGTTGTTGAATTCTTTCATCCCCATGGTCATTCTCCACACGGCAGTTGCCGTCTTGACTTACTCTGATTCTCAAATTGGGAGGGTATGGTGCCACTTCTTCTTTATGATCCTGAAATCCTTCCCTTCTCGAGCGTAAATTTGAGAAACGGATAGAAACCATTGGCTGTTCTCTTACCCTACCAGTCTCTTCTCTTCTTCTAAGAGGCACATCACCTACCGACTGGTGTTGGGGTTGAGGGTCCGCGTTCCAGGGAACCTCCTGGGGCCTCGCCTGTGTCAGGGTTCTGATGGCCTCTGCTAATTATGCTACCGTATTCTCTAACGCCTTCTGACGTGCTTCCTGACGCCGCTACCAAGTTGGGGCAACGTCTTCGCTAGTGGCGGCTTGATGTGGGGGAAGTAGAGCCAAAGCTGCGCTAGACGTTCATGCCGCCTCTCTCTGGCCTTGTTGGCCCTCCAATTGGTTAGCTTCCGTTGTAACAAGCCTCGTTGTCTTGACCTTGGCCATGTCAGCAAATCGAAACAAAAGAGAAAAATTAAAAAGAATTTGTCAAATCGCAGTCTGGGCCCTCCTTCTAGCGCCAAAAGACGTTGACACTCAATTTTGGTCAACCCGGTTCTCCAAGCCCAATACCTACGACACAACAAACCACATACAAAAAAAATACTACTAGGACCAAAACAAACAAGATGCAACAAGAGTTTTACGTGGTTCGGCAAGAACAAAGGCATACGTCCACGACAATCACCCCTTCTCTCTCTCGGAGTAATTGTATTTTATTTCACTCTATCTTTTACACTGAATTTTATCTCCTATTTATAATGGAGATGTTACAATTGGAATTGGCTTAAGAATCTTACAGATAAGGTAAAAAATAATATACATTAATTGAGATAATATCTCCCAAGATTATTTCTACCGTACAAATAGCAATTGCCAAGAATGTCGTGATTTTATTTGTACAAAAACAGGTAAATTGACTCATTTCCTGAATTGAATTTATTTGCCTTCTAGAAGGTCAACTGGTCAACCTTATCGATCAACCCATTCAGCGATTATGTATTGCATTAGGTGAGCAGACTACCTCAGCGTCCAGGTGTAGTGCTAACAAGCAGATTGCTTTAACGGTCAGGCGTTTCCACTATTAAATAGACGAGCAAAATCGGCTATATCTCTGACCATCGAGCATACGAGCAGAATCCCTGATCGCTGCAATGACTTCTAAAGGGCATTTATCGAGCAGCCCTTTGTCTGTGAACAGACTATCTTTATACTTTGTCCATCAATCAAACCTTTGCACAGTTATCCTGGACACCTAGTGTTTTAAGGCGATCAATCACATAATCAGGTGTACTCAGGTATACCTGTTACTAAATAGCTATGTTCCTTCTTTTGACTTTTGACCATTTTGACCAGTACTTCCTGGGTTTTCTGACACAATGGGTTTTCGTTCTTGGGCTTTTTCTATTACACCAAAATACCCAAAACAAATTCTAAAAAATCTCCTACTTTTGCCTGAAAAAATAAACATCCATCCTTTCAAAAATATCCATTTTCTACCCTATCGTTACACTTTTCATTTGAAAAATGATTACCGTTAGTGGATTAAAGGTAAAATGGTAAATGAAACTTTTAATTAAACATGAGTCAATAAAAAAAATAATAAAAAAATATACACACACACACATATATATATAACAAATAAATTTAAATTAAGATTAAAAACTTAAATAAAAAATTTTAAATGTGAACAAAAATTAAAAATTTAAAACATCAATCTCCCGCAAAATCAACCAACATCATCAATCTCCCACAAAATCAACCTAACATCATCAATCTCACACAAACATTATCATCAATCTTCCATAAATATCATCAATGGAAACTAAAGATAAATTAAAAAAAAAAATTGTTTTTTATACTAGTATTCTCCATCTATGAAGAATAATAATGCTCTTCAACAAATATCAAAACCATCCAATTCCAAAATAAAAAACTACAAACACATAATCAATATGGGTTCATGGAACCCAGATGAAATCTGGGTTGAATGAACCTAGATGAAATATGGGTTATCAAAACTAGATGAATTTTGAGCTGCAACAACCTAGATTTCATCTTAGTTTGTCAAACCTGGATGAAATTCAGGTTCCACAAAAACCTATATGGAAGAAAAAAAGTGGAATAATAATAATAATAATAAAGCCTCTGATCCTCCTTCGTCGTCTACCAACTTCACGCCTTAAAAAGGCCTCCTCCTCTATCATTGATGTTGTTGCTCTATGCAAAGTTACTAAATTTGAACTCAAATTGAAGGGTTGTTGGTTGAACATGAAGTTAGGGTTCAGCCAAAAAAAAGAGTGAGAAGAGAGAGAGAGAGTGAAAGAGCTTGAATAATTTTTTTTTTCAAATTAATTTTTATCGTTCATTTTAAAGATAGAAGGTGAATATCTGGTGAACAAAATTTTTATTTTTTAATTATTTTTAAATTTTATTTTTTTTTTCAAATTAATCTTCACCATCCATTTTAAGATGGATGGTGGAGATGCAATGAATAATATTTTATTTTTTATTTTTAATTTTTGTTTATCTTTTAATTTTTTTCTAAATTATCTCCGCTAATGGAAGATAAAGATCTAACGAATAAATTTTTTATTTAATTTATTTAATTTTAATTAAGTTTAAACCAAGGCAAAGAAATTATTTAGTGATCAAAGTTAACTTTCCAACGAAAACTGTAATAATAGGGCCGAAAAATGCAAATTCCAAAAGGTTGAGATATTTTTTTAAGGCAAAAGTTGGAGGGTTTTTTAGAATTCACCGTTTATATTATGATTAACCCAACATCATAATAGGATAGGGGTTTAATGTGGGATTGTATAAATGATACCTAACTTATCATACACAACTCATTAAGTGAGACTCCAAGTTGTTGTGTTTGATTGACACAACACACCTGTGCTCTGTGTGAGTGCATAGGTTTGAGTGCCATCGGTAGCAATGCAAAAAAATTTCATTAAACCTTTCTATGAGAGTGGACAAATTACAGATAAACCCTTCGAATTGGTAAGGACAATTTTCCCCTTGTATAGGCATATGTGATCAAAGCACACTATAATATCCATCATAATGATCATAATAGATATAATTAGCTAAAAAAAATAAAAAAACTCACTAAGAGATCTCTCTGTCAACAGACTCAACACAGCATGTCTAAAAATAAATAAAAATTAATTTTATTGACTATATTGCACCATAATCTCGTTAAGTTTATTAATATACTGCGAAGTAGACATTACAACAATTTCACATGAGTAATAGTACTACCTGACTTATTGGCACTGCACTCTATATATCCAACTTTCAGTCACGAGAGCACATAAAAGTTAATTATTTCCTGACAGTGAGAGTGAAAGGATTTTTAGCTAAATAGAGAGCTCAGGTATGTTCAGTTTTTTCTTATGGTCTGTGTATGATTTTCTAATTCTGCTATGATCAGATTTTGGATGAAGTATGAATACATTGATTTAGATACATGTATTATTCTAATTGAAATTTTTAGCGGTCTTTCTTCAAATGCCAAGTTGTTACAACTTGGAATACATTCCTCACAGTTTTCACCTTCCGTTTATATTTTCCTACAATGTTAGGAATGCTTCAGTTAAACTTTCTCTCTTTCCCTTATATAGAAGAAACATCGTCAAGATTTAAAAACAACATTATTTGCAGAAATGGCAGAAAGTAGCATGGCCGCAGAAAGTGGGATCTACGTTGTTCCAGTTCAATCCAGTGGTATGATTCATTTGCTACTGTTTTTACAATTTTTAGACATGTTATATGTGCACGGTATGGCTTAAACTCTCAACCGAAACGTGGACAGAGAGATAAATGCTGTCTCATAACTGTTTTAGTGAGACAGAGAAATGAAATAATACCATTTTTTTTCCCATTGATTTTTTCCTTTTCTCTTGCCTTTATCTGAAATAAAAATTCTAACAAAAATTGACTGGGCTCCCTCTTACTGTTGTTGAGGATATCATGCCTGCCATTAATAAATGTTCTTGTAAGAACTTATATCATCTACAACTACAATTTAGACGTGACAGATGAAATGAGAAAACGATAACTAAATTTATATCAAGCTGCATCGAAAGGCAATTGGGACATAGCAGAAGGTATCCTTAGGAAGAATCCTGATGATATTGGAGCAAGTCATAAATATTTTGTAAAACAACTGGTAGCAACAATGAATTTGACATCAGATGATCTACGGGAGAAAAATGGAGATCAGAATACAGCCTTCTGTCTCGTTATTATGTCTGGAAATATGGAGATTGTAAAGCTTATGATGAGCAAGGATAACGAATTAGTTAAGATCACGGGTGAAAATGATATGTTACCTCTTCAGATAGCAGCTTTGTTTGGCCATGAGAAGATTGTGGATCACATTTACGAAGCCACTGAGGATAGCCTAGAAAACCAAAATCGCATTGACTTGCATGTCACACTTATAGACAATCATTTGTATGGTAAGTAGTACTTCCAGTTCTTTATGGAGTCATCTGTCATGTTTCCTTGTATAGTAATTCTCTAAAAGAAATTATTAATGTTACGAATTTTACTCTAAGTGGATAAGGATTCTCCGTTAATGTTGATATGGTGCTAATCTTTTTATGAGAACAATTTAAATTTAAGTGATGTATGAGGGAGAAAAAATCTATCAATCTTGATCATTCATTTTTTTAAATACTGATGTGTCACTAGATTATCAAAAGATTAAAAAAAAAAAAAATGGTAGAGAATCTTTACTCTAAGTGTGAAGAATAAGCAAAGAGAATCGTTGAAGTAATTAATATGAACCTTAATCTTAATAATTTCCTTAGAGTAATCATTAAAATGTTTGAAATTTTATTGAATTGTGTGATACTGTTCTCTGAAAACATAGGCTAATGCCAACTCTTCTGGTAAGCAAGTTGTTGAAACTTGAAGCATAAAAATTTCATTATTTCCCTCTGCAAGTATTTAAGTAAGACAGATTTTTTTTTGATGAAATACAGATTTTATTTCTTCAAGTTGCCATTCTAATAGTTTGATTAAAGCAGATCTAAAATACATTAATTAGTTACCGTCAACAATTAATTGCTTACCATGATTGATTGAGGGGTTATGTTGTTGTGTTCACAGATGCTGCACTGAAGTTGCTAAAGAAGCACGAAGAATTGGCGACTTCCCGTGCTACTGGAAATGGAGAAATGGCCTTGCATGCTTTGGCTCGAAATTCTCTGAATTTTTCTAGCTTGGTCAATCCAAATCAAAATCTAATTTTGAAGAGTTTCTTTAAATGTTATTCCTGTTGCCTTAGTCACTTATTTATTGCTTTGGGTTCTACTTACAATTTAACACCTTGACAAATCACAATCATATGAAAGAGAATGCTGCAATTTCTTGACAGTTGTCCACCTAATTGCATTCTAGTAACTAATTGACAAAAGAATTATGATACAATTTTACCAAATAAAATGACACGTAAGTAGATTGTAAAGCAGTGGATGTGTCGTGAGTAGTATAGCAATGTACATTCAATTGTAATTAACATTTCTATTACAAGAATATGAAGTGAGTATGCATATCCACGCTTGTTACAGTTTCAGACACCAATGTGGTCCAAGAGAAAAGGATGCATCCAAAAGCACTTGAATTAGTTCTACTCCTTTGGGAAAAAATTACATCATTTCCTGATCTTCAGATTACATTTCTGATTGGAACACCTTGGCGGCTAATATTTTTAGCTGCAGAGGAAGGGAAAACCATGAGCTTCTATCTATATTTGTCGAAGGATATCCTGATTTGAATATAGAAAAAACGAGAAAGGACAGACAATACTTCATATTGCTGTTCTGAATCGCAATGAAAGGATCTTCAAGCTCATTTACCACAGGGGTTTAATAAATGATATGATATGTCTAAGGCAAGACAATGAAAAAAACAATATATTGCATCTGGCTGCAAAGTTGCTACCCAAACGTCACCTTAATGCGGTATCAGGAGCAGCTCTCCAGATGCAGCGAGAATTGTTGTGGTTCCAGGTGAATATTTAAGTCTCAAGAAGCAAAATGAAATTTACCTATTCTTTCTCCATGTTTACAACATTTATCATAACAATTTTATTGCAGGAAGTGAGTAAGCTTGTACCGCCATATAATATTGGGGTCAAAAATCTAAATGGTGAAACAGCCAAAACTTTATTTACTGAATGTCACAAAGATTTAATGAAAGAAGGGGAGGAATGGATGAAGAGAACTGCAAATTCGTGCATGATTGTGGCTACACTTATTGCCACAATCGTTTTTGCAGCAGCTTTCATAGTACCAGGCGGCGTCAAAGAAGATACAGGAACTCCGAATTTCCTAAAGAAGGCGACCTTCACATTTTTTGCAGTGTCAGATACTTTATCCCTTGTATTATCCTAACATTTTTATCTATTCTCACCGCCCGATATGCAGAGCAAGATTTTCTGTGGTCGCTGCCAGCAAAGTTGCTTTTGGGACTTTTTACACTTTTCATATCAGTATTAGGAATGATGATAGTCTTTTGTACAACTTTGTACAACTTTGTTCATAGTCTTTCATGAGGGAAAAATATGGCCTGCTGCTGTAGCTGTTGTACTTGCTTTTTTCCCTGTCATCATGTTTATTTTGCAGCACACCCGTCTCTTTCTTGATGTCGTCCGGTTGATGTCTTCATCTAATTCTCTCTTCCAGGAAAATAGAAGAAATTTTCTACTCTTTAAGGGAAAACGGTTGAAGGAGGAGCTCTAGTACTTATTTATATGACCTAGTGGCTTGGCATGTCCTTATAAAACAAATTATGTGACTTTAGTTGACTTGCAAGAACAAAAATGCATGCATGTAATTCACATTTTGAAGCGATTGATTGCGATTTTATTGGAAAAACAGGCGTGATATTAAGTTAGTATCTGGTATTTTAAATAGATTGCATCAAGGCAAAGTTTTAGAATTTATTGGGTTTTATCATTCAATATTGTTGAGTAATGGTAATTGTTCATATATTTTTCCTAAATTTATAGCTGGATGATACATACTTATATATATATAGAGTCTCATAGGATCATCTATAATGAACTTAGATATCAATACTTTTGAATTGATTACGTTCTAAAATTACTGATTGTATTTTATTATATCTGATTACAGCTAAATATGACTTATTAGAACTAAACATGATAAATATAATCTGACTCATTTAATTATAATCATAAATAATAATACATAATCAAATATAATAAATTACAATCAATAATTTTATAATACAATCACTTATTAGGTGTATCAATATCCAAGTACACTGTAGAATATGCCATATACATATATATATATGGAGAATAATATGTTAATTAACAATTCAAAATTTTAATGGTTTGATACGAATTTCATAACTTTATAATAATAAGATATTCTTAGGAATTCTTTGCATGCACACAAATTTTAGCCAAGTGAACTTGATTTGTTAATTAAGTTTTTATTGACGTCAAAAATCTGTCAATACTCGAATCGATGAAAATTGAATATGAATGGAAATTAAATGCACATAATTATTGGTGAATAAACAAAATAATAAAGATGCGAAAAAGTAAATAAAGAAATGAGATAATTTTTATCGTGGTTTGGCCCTTTAAATAATGTCTATGTCCATAACTATGTTATTTATAAAGTGGAAGATTATGTATCAGCTAAGTTTCTACTAAAGGTTACAGGAGTATTGAATGAGTAATTGTTTATTTACATGCGAAGGCCCTCTTTTATGCAGTGAAAATATTCTTTATGTATATATAATTTGGTCAGTAAAATATATGGTAGGTTAAGATTCTTTTTCCTATTTTACCTCAAATTACATTAAATATTTCAATACTGATTCAAACTACAATTCTAGAGATTTGTCGGTTGGAGTAATTTCCTAGTTGATGAAGATCTCTCTTTTTTTTTTCTTTTTTTTTTCCTTCCAGAGATTCGTTGAAACAAGGAAATATGTCAATTTCCATTGTTGAGTTAAAATAATATACGAGCTCTTTCCCTTTCAAGTTGCTTGCCGACTGTGCTAATGTGGCACGTGCTACCAAGGTAGGTCTTTGTGATGGTATTGCCCTTTTAGGCCCCCAAACTCCTATACTTTTTAGTCTCATATTAAGCTAAAGGTCTAGGTGCTATTTTTTTATGAGTGGCAATATTTCCACCCCTCAAAACTTGTATGTACACCTCGAATTAGCAAATTTTAGATATACAATATTACCCTTGAGAAAAATTATTAAAAGGATAAATATTTTGTAAGTATACCACCAATTATTAGTTAAAATTTCATTTATATCCTAAACCCTTTTTACTTTTCCTTAAAAAAAAAAACAAAAAAACAAAAAAAAAACCCACCAGTTTTACTCTCTCAAACCCTAATTTTTCTTCTAAATTCTAATCTTAAACACCAAATTCATTTTAAGGAATACAGTTTGAACCAAAATTATGGAGAATGAAACAAAATCTTTGAATGAAATTAGTTGTGAAATGGTATATTTTATATTAATTTTTGTTGTTTTTATTATAATAACAATATATTTATTTGTTGTATATAAAGATATATGTTTATTTGTTGAAATTAGTATGAAGAACTTTTGTTGTTGTATGTTAATTTGTCAAATAAAATTTAATGTTTTTTTTTTTCCCTGTTAAGGCGTGTAAATATTTGTATGGGTTATTATCAATTTCCCCCCTGAAATCGAAAATAATATCAAACCACCACTGGTTTTGAAATTATTAGCCAAAATAATTCGATCGTTAATTGGAATAGTAAAATGATGAAAAAAAGTGACGGATCCGTGAAATTCGAGGGTAAAATGGTCTTTGAGGTTTGAATCCATAATGGATTCTAGCTGGATCACTCAGAGTATGCCACGTATGGCATCAAATAATTAATAACATTAAAAATTTTCATTAAAAAAAAAAACTAAACAAAATAACATCAATCACAACTCTGTCTCTCTCTCTCTCTCTCTCCCTTCTTCTTCTTCTTCTTCTTCTTCTTCTTCTTCTTCTTCTGCTCTCTGTCTCTCTCTCTTTTTCGAACACAGATGGCCTTCTTCTTCTTCTTCTTCTTCTTCTTCTGCTCTCTGTCTCTCTCTCTTTTTCGAACACAGATGGCTTTCTGTCTCTCTCTCTTCATCTCCTTCTCCTTCTTCTTCTTCTCTTACTCTTCTTCTTCGAACCCAAATGTTCAAAACCCACCAACTCACTGTCACCATTCAACTTTATCACCACCCACCTACCATCAAAACCCATCTTAACCCACTACCGCCGCTCTCTGCTCTTATGTCGTCATCGAGCTTCTTGGACTAGGGTCGCTTTTCTCAGCGGTGCGTCGGAGCTTCGGCTCTCTGCCCACCAAGGGATCGTCGAATCTATGGGTGTCTGTTGACTGGAACGTTGGGTCGATTCAGAGTAAGTGTACCCATAACAGTAGTCGTAGTGGTGGCGGTGGTTTTAGCTATGAGGAGAGACGAAATGTACCCGTTGTTTTTGGGGTTGTATATGGGTCGGGGTTGGGTGATCGTCAAAGCCAACAAGGCTTCCACCACGGCCCAACAATGTGGTAGGTGTTCGGTAAGGTGAGCAAAGCCTCCACCACTGCCCAGAAAAGTGGTGGGATGTCGGGTAAGGTGCTGATGGATGAGAAGAAGATGATTTAAGCTTAACAGAAAGAGGAGAAGAAGAAGAAGAAGAAGAAGTTGGAGGCGAGTCAATAGTTGATGAATGTAGTCTAATGGGGTCGATATTCCAGAGGAGTTTGTTCGTGTTTGGCAGTTTGGCTATGATGAATGTGGGGTAGCTTTTGAGGAGGACTGTTTTTGTTTTTGTGTGTATTTGTGGTTTTTTATGTGTAGACTGATGTTTTTTGTATTTATAATGATTTTAAATTTTCATTTTGGACGTTTTCTTTTTTGAGTTTCAATCTTTGACTCATCAAACACACACATACAACACTAGTCTTAGAAACGGAGAGATAGATATGTTACTTTGATGATTGCATGGTATCTGATTTACACAATTTTATATTTATCTATCCCTCTTTAGCTTTTCTTTTTGGTCTCCTACTGCTGCTTCAACTGCTACCGCAACTACTACACACCAAAAAGCTTTATGTGGTTGGATTGTGAGTGTGGGTGTGATTATGATTACAAAATTGGTTTTGTTTGAATCACTGGATTCCAGAATCCATGGGTACACTTTTTTACCCATGTTGATTGATCGAAGAATGTTGGTGTTGTTCTGTTTTTATTTATTTAAAATTTTTAAGTTAATGACCCAGATCTGGGTTCTTTCATTTTTTCACTAATTCATTTTTTGAACCGATCGAAATTTTTGTATTTAATTTCTTCATATTTTTTAAATTAAAAAAAAATTGATGGTGAAGATTCCACTTATTTTTATAATTTTTTAAATTATTATTTATTAATTAATTTTTAATCAAATATTTAATTAGTTTTTCCCATTTTAATTATTTTTAAATTTGTTAAACTTTTTTAAATGAAAGGTATGGGTATTTTGGTCTTTTAATGTTTTTTGTCACAAAACCACTAAAATTTAAATGAAAACCGCTTTTGGGAGACGGTAAGGGGTTTTTTGGCTAATATTTTTAAAAGTTAGGGTGAACTGATATTATTTTTATTTTCAGGGGGTTTTTTAGATTTTTTCCTATTTGTATAGTGTAAACAAATAGCACTTCACATGTAAAAACGATAATAAGACGATAAAGTTTCTATTTTGAAACTGTTTTAGTTGTCAAATAAAATTTAGTTTTTATTTTCCTTTTTTCTATTAAGGCATGTAAATATTTGTATATTGTATACAAATAGCATCTTCATGTGTAAAAACGATAATTAGACAATAAAGTTTCTGTTTTGAAACTGTTGATAATTCATTAGTGGAAGAGAAGAACTTATGATATTCTCCCAAGCTTTTCATCAAAACCTCAATATTTTTGTCAAACACCTTTGATTTTCACTTTTAGTATGGCAATTATGGACTACACTAACATTATTACAATAGACATGGTATGTAACTTTATTTGTGTTTTTCCAATTACATTTATTTGTAATCATATGCTTATAGAAAATTATAATATTATCGTGTAGGTTTTCGAAAATCAAGAAGCATTGATAGAATGGACACAAAACATAGAAAAAAGATACAAACTCATGATAGTAATAAAAACATTTGACATGAATGTTGATGGGAGAAGACCAAGGATAAGTTTTGCATGTGAGAGAAGTGGTACTTATCCGAAAAGGAATAAGGAGAGTCAAAAGCCAAAGTGACTCAAGGCAACCGGAACAAAAAAGTGTGTCTGTCCATTTTTATTGAAGGGACTTAAGTTGGAAAGCTATAATGATTGGATATTGAAAGTGATTTGTGGTGTCTATAATCATCCTATTGCAAACCATCTTGAGAGTCACTCATATGTAGATAGGCTTACAAAAGAAGAGTTCGAAATTTTGGTTGTTATGTCAAAAACTGTTATAGGTATTTTCATAATCAGACCAAATGGGCCGACAAAAGCCCAAAACATGGGCCCAGCAATAGGAAAGCCCAAAAAGGTCCATCTCTAACCGCCTAGAATCTACTCGTGTTCCTGCTCGTTTATCTGTTCACCTGTCTGTTGGGGGGTCTGCTCGATATCCTGCTCACATATTTGATCGCTCATCAACTTTCATTTTGTAAACATTTATTAGTTCGTGACTGAGCTCGTCCATAAGACTAGTCGGTTGGTCGTTCTCTTACCCGCACAACCCCATATGCTCTATTTGCTTTCTTTGCTTAACCAATCATACAACAACAAAACCAAAAATTTAGCTTGGGCCAAAGGAAAAAAAAAACCTAATCGGCTAATTCCGGACGTCAACAAAAACCAATGTTCAGCCAAAAGATATATTACTTATATTGAAGGGTAGGGACGTGAACAATGCCACTACAATGACAACAATCTATAATACATCAGAAGTTTAAGATTAAAGAACTATGCGATTGATCTCACATGCAACAACTTTTGAGCAAATTAGCTATTTATAACTATATTGAGTGGCATCTAATGAATGAAGATATTAGTTGTGTTAGAGATTTATTCTGGGCACATCTTCCAGCAATTGAGTTACAGATTGTACATACAAATCCAACAAATATCATTTTCTATTATTAGAGAGAGTTGGTGTCACATCAATAGAGTTGACATTTTTAGTTTTTTTTGTGTACATAGAAAATGAATGGAAGGATAACTACACATGGACCTAAGAGAAATTGACGGCTATTATGGATGAATGCCATTTAAAAGATATTTCCCAATGCAACTAATCTTCTTTGTAGATGGCATATTTCAAGAAATATACTAGTTCATTGCAAAAAGTTATTTGAGACAAATGAGAGATGGGAGACACTTATTCATATTTGGAATGTATTGGTGAACTCATCTACGGAACAAGAGTATGTTAAATACTTAATTCTTATGGAGAGGGAATTTTCTAACTATCCAATTGCACTAAATTACATGAAACAAGCGTGGTTGGATATATATATATATATATATATATATCTATATATATATATATATATCTATATATATATATATATATATATATATATAAAGAAAGGTTTATTGCAGCATGGACTGATTTAAGTTTGCATTTGGGAAATTTGACAACAAATAGGTAATTTTTTTTTTTGGTTAAATTTTATCAATTTAATTTTAAATTTGAAAAATTATATTGATTTTATTAAACTTTGTGATGTACAATGTTGAATCTTTTGATTCAAAATTGAAAAGGCAACTAGGGTCATCTCAAGGAAATTTGTGACATCGTGGATAAATATTCACGATTTGTTACTCTTGCAACATAATGAGATTAAAGCTTCATTTGATAGAAGTTTGACCTTAAGTATTTAAGGAATTAAAAGGACTTGTATTAAGAAATGCATTGAAAATGATACTTGATGAATATTAGAAAATTGAGTTCGCTGTTTTTATTGACTCCATTTGCTGTAGCGTAGTTCGACTCATGCACAGTTTACCTTGTGCTCATAAGATCGCAAGATACAAAGAAGAAGGTCGACGTATCCCTTTATCATCTATACATCCACATTAGAGAAAATCAGGCTTTGTGCTCACCTTTGATAATGAATTGTTGTAATTAAATTATAAGGTTGAGATGGAGATGAATGAACAATGTTTCAATGGAATTGATGATGCGAGTAAGTTGCAATTACTAAAAAAATTGAAGGAGCTAGCAAATCCAACATCAACTGCTCTTATTGAGTCAGAAGTTAAAGCTACTATGAAAGGTCGATCTAGAATGAAGCATGATAAATCTAGTCGTCGTGACCCATCCATGTTTAAGTATGTTTTATCTACACAAGATAATCTATCTTCATCTTTGATGTCTTCGAGTTGGTCTCTAAATCTCTCTTCCTGGAAAGTCAGAATATAAATTAAAGGAGGAGTAACGCGACCCAATCCAAATTCTCTTTGGGCTAGTATCTGGTAGGCCTCACCTGGCACTCCAACGGATCTCTTTTAAACCTTAAACTTACCCATTTTACATTTTTGATTTGAAGTCACTTTAATCGCATTATTTTGAAACTTAGTTGGGTTGATTCATTTACTTTCAAATTTCCTTTCCATTTAAGGTTGTAATAGTGACCATTTTATTTTCAAAATCTAAAATAATTTTAACAGAAAACTGACAGCATAACGGCTGCATTTATAAAGTTTCCAAACTTTTCCTACAAAGAAAATATACTTCCAAATAATTTCAATCACAACCCAACTTCTTTCTTGCCACAAACATGCTTTTCATCAATCATTCTCATAAATTATAAATGATAATCAATTGCTTTTCATATCATAAAGAACTTGATGAGATCCAAGGAAGTAAGCAAGATTTGGGCCTAAACTACAATGGGCCACTTTTGTGATTCAAAATATCTAGTAAACTTTGAAGATTCAGAAGATCTTGAAAATTTAATGCATATCTAGTAAATCTTGGAGATTCAGAAGATCTTGAAAATTTAATGTATATCTTGCAAGTCTTGAAAATTCATAAGATCTTATAAATTTAATGTCACCTAATCTTTTAGTTGGTAGGTTGTTTTGTTAGGATTATTTACTTTCCATGTTGGTTTTATTTTTCTAAATTTTAAGTCCTACAATTTAGACTCTTTGGGAATTAATTATATTTCAAAATTAGTTTATTTCTTTGCCTATAAAATACTTGTAACCCTAAGCAAAAGGTAGAAGAATGAAGATGCAGTAACTTATTATTAATTGAGAGAGAGAATTTTGTCCTCTGCTCTTACATGAACATGTGATCTTATCAAGCTATACTTATGACGATCAAACCATAACTTATCTCCCACATTCTCGTCTATGTCTTGAGAGTGGCGTTAATATTCTTCTTTTATAATTTTGGTTCTTGATTGAATTCTAATAATTGGGTCAAAATTCTTTTTAATTTTGATTCTTGATTGATATATAATCAATGGGTCAAAATTTCTTTTTTTATAAACCTGTTTTAATCTTTCTTGGGGTGTTGATTCAATTTGACTGTGGGTGTCGTATAATTTATGTAAGGTTCGCATCATTTGGTATCAAAGTTTTGGGAATTAATTTAGGTTTCATTATCCAATTTATCAATTTATTTTCTTGTTTTCTATTTTTTTTTCCACACATCACCATCTATCATCAAAAATCTGTTCCTGTGGCTGAGTTTATCTTAGTGCTTTTTAAATATGTTAAGCCACATCATCCACCAATTTTTATTAGTTTTTTTTTTTCTATTCCTTAATCTCATTTTTGTTGGCCTGTGCAATACACTTACTGCTTATTCCTACCATAATATTTTAACCTTCACATAAAAAATAAAAAAATAAAAAAATAAAACGAAAAGAAATTTTGAGTGTGGCCAGAGAGTGCTGAATTAAACCAAGAGTGTCTAGTGAAAAACAAGAGGGTGATTGGAGTGAAACGCGTGAGGGATTGTGCAAGATTCGTTTTTTTTTTTTTAACATTCTTTCATGTGTCAAGCACATAATCATACAATTATAAAGATGAGTCACGATTTGAAGACAAATTGTCTTAAGGAAGGAAATAATGATGAGATTCAAGGAAGCAAACAAGATTTGGGCCGAAACTATAATGGGCCTCTTTTGTGATTCAAAATATCTAGTAAATCTTAAAGATTCAGAGGATCTTGAGAATTTAATGCATATCTAGTAAATCTTGAAGACTCAGAAGATCTTGAAAATTTAATGTATATCTTGCAAGTCTTAGAGATTCAGAATATCTTATAAATTTAATGTTACCCAATCTTTTAGTCGGTAGGTTGTTTTGTTAGGATTGTTGTATTACATGTCGGGTGTTGTTGCAAGTGACTGTGTGACCTAGAGATCGTTATTTCACTTATAAGTGGAATTGTCCTCTTTTGATGACTACTTCCAATTTTACTTAAAATTTCACTATTTACATATTCCTCAAATCATTCAAGTAATGCATATCCTATCTTAAAATCTCTTCAATATTTATTCCCAACATGTATTTTAGTAGGTCTTGTCATCATCATTTTTTTTTCATCATTTTCATTTCATTTTTCTTTTTTTTTTTGGGATTTTGAGTTCATTTCCAATTCATCTGAAAACTTTTGCAAAAACGCGATTATATTCGAAAATTTAATTAATCACGTTCGTATCCAAAAAATTTCAATAAATTTTTATCTTTCCGTGCATGAATATGTACTTGGACAATATTTTTGCTACTCTCATCCTTTGTATCTCCTATATAGCACTAAATTGGGGAGGGGGTATGACAGTTCTAGTAGAGGTGTCCATGTTGAGATCATTCATTGCAAGCCTTCCCAATACTACATTATTGATAATTAGGAAGTCTACAAGTACTGTTGACTGGTAAGCTGCATCTCCGAGAGTGAGGGGTAGTCTGATCTACCCGATAGGAGTGATTGCATCTCTAGTGAAACTGTATAGAGGCTCGGAGGAAGGCTTCAACTGTTCATCATTGATCCCTATCTGGTCATAACACTCCCTATACATCACATTCATCGAGCTTCCGGTGTCAATCATTATTCTCCTGACCTCTGAGTTTTTGATACAGGCTCGGATTACCAAGGCATCACTGTGGGGCTAGTGAACACCTCGAACATCTTTCTCTGTAAAAACTATCTCCTTAGATGTCGTCCTTGCTTTCTTGACAGGTCCTTCTAATTCTTTTCGGCCTGTAATTTGGATGTGATTAGCCTCACGAACGTACCGCTCCTGTGATCTGTTAAATGTTCCGGCCATATGAGGACCTTCATGAATAGTAAAGATAGTTCTCATAGCAAGTTTGTGCTGAGGGTCAGACACTTGTTGGGCTTGGGTTGGCTGCTCTTGTTGCCGTTGGTGAGGACGTTGCTGTTGGGATGGTCACCCTGCTGGTCACACAACATAGTCCCTCAGGTGGCCATTTCTGATCAACTCTTCTATGACGTCTTTTAATGCCCAGCATTCTGAGGTGTTGTGCCATGTTTCATTATGATATGTGCAATACTTGTTTTTTTCTCTGACTCGATTGGGTAATTTTGTTGAAGCAAGCTTACCAAAATTCTCTCTATTTTTTTCTATGGCAAAGATCTTGTCCTTGGAGTTTGATAGGATATCATAATTTTCATAGCGACCTAAGTGAGGAGGGCTCTCACGTCTCTTATTATTCCTCAGTCCAGGCCTATTTCTGGCCTTCTTTGCAATCTGATGATTGCTTCTTCGATCCCCAAGGTTTTTTCCTCTATTGCTCATTTTTTTCCCTTGATTAGAGGTGTCGATCTCATCTTTTTGAATATTAGCCTTCTTGGGGCCAAATGCTTCTTCCTATCTTATTTCCTTCATAACCCGCTCATAGAATTCCCTTAAGTCCTTCACTAAGGATTTATAAATGCTCTCGTACAGCTTCCCGTCTTTCCTTAATCCTACAGAGATAGCTGTTAAGATCAGCTCGTCCGTAGGACTTTCTACATTATTCACTTCGTGCCTGAATCTATTGATAAAGTCCTTTAGCAATTCACCAGGACGTTGAAGATTATAACGAGGTGGCAAGGTGATGCGAGCTGCCTCTTTAGCACTTTATACTGGTTCAGAAATCTTCGTTGACACTCCTCCCAATTATTGATGCTGCAAGGTAGGAGGTTTCTTAACCATATTCATTGAATATCCCTAAGTGTTGTTGGGAAAATATGACACTTGATGAGCGAGCTGGTAGCCTACAGATCCATCTGGATGTTGAAAACATCGAGGTGACCGTAAGGATCAACGTCCTCATTATATTGCGGGATGTTGGGAACTTTGAACCTTAAGGGAAGCGGCTCCAATTCAATTTTTGAGGTAAATGGAATCCTTTTTCAGCTTTGACTCCCCTGTTCTTGAGCTCCAGATCGTACTTCAAGCTGCGGAACCCTCTAAAGAAGCTTCTCGACAAACAGATCCTGCGCCTCAGGTTGTCGGACAGTGGATTACACGTTTTGCCTGCTCCGCTTACTTGGGGAATGTTGATCTTGTACCCCCCGTTTTCATCTATATTCAGGCTCAAGGGTATATCGACCAGTTTCACCTCTCTGGTCAAACCTGTTTGACACATCTTCTCTTCGCGAACCCATATTATCAGGCCTTTGCCCTGCTTGATCTTGACGAGCTGAGATTAGCACGTGCCCATAGTTCGCCTCTTCCGGTCGGTGCCTGTCCTGACTCATCCTCACTCTGAATCTTGAGAGATAAGCTACACCTTCCCCATTACGAGCTCATTAAAATCGAGCACTGGACTGTACGCTGGAGGAAAGAGATGACCCCTCTTGGACCGACTCTCTGACTACTCTTTCATTTGCGATAGGGGCCTCAGTGTGTTGTCGTTGTGGAACATCCCTCCTTACAAGTGGTCTATGAGCAGTTTGAACCTGGGCTTGAATCAATGCCTTGACTTCATTGGCCAGCTACGTCATTGTAGTTTTTAACACCTTTAGTCGCTGCTGTAACACCTGTATAACATATCTTCCAACAGCGTTAAGTACCTTGAACATTTCCTGTCATAGGTGCATTTGACGTCCCTGCACCCATGTTAGGTGGTCTCCTAATAGGCATGACGTTCTGTCGTTGATTTGAGGTTTCTGGATGGTCAGCGGTCACGTTAGAGCATCTGGTGATTCTTCCTTTGACCATGGTGACTAATAAACGAGCTCTGTAAGTCAAGAGCAAAGGTGGTGAAACTACAGATGAGCCCCTCCTTTTAGCGCTAAAAATGTCGACATCTAGATTTAGTTGATTAGGTTCATTTTAGGCCCAAGCTATTTTGATGGATGAAGTATGGTGAACGAGTATAAAGCAAAGGAAAGGGTCAGAGAAGAACAAGAACACCAGAGATTTTTAAGTGGTTCGGCCCTGTTATGGATAAATTAGCGATCAGAATAATCGGGCCCAGACGGATCTACAGTGCAGGCCTAATGGTCCAAAAGCCCAATTTTTCGTCATCTCTCCAGTCCAGTCTCCTGGCCAAATGGCCCGTTAGTGAGCACTTGTCGTGACTGCTGATCGCTGTCGCTCAGCCTGACCGTTGATTCTGACCGCAGGTGCCTATTTTGAATGCTGGCTTTGACCGTTATCTTCTCCGCCATTCAGACCGTCGATTTCTCCGTCAGCTTTATTCGCCCAGTTTGACCGCTGACCAATGGCCTTCATCTCTCAGACTTACCGCTGGCTGCCATCCGTGACAACTAAACCTGCTCGCTAGATTATCCGCCATGATTGACCGTCTGCTTCTTCACCAATCCCGCCCAACTGAAATATTCCCCAAGAGGAGCCATCCATCAGAAATGTCCAACAAGTCCTTCTCGCCCAAGATGGTCCGACTGAGCTGATCGATAATCTCTGAGCGTGGCCGCGTACCGACTCCTTTACTCGTGATATCGTCCGCCTCACTGCCATGACCAACTGCGGATGTGCTAGCTCAGAGTCTGCCTCTTCGACTCTCCAGGTGACCAGACTCATCAGAAATTCACTTGTTCCTCAAGCTGACCTAGTGCTCAGTCCGCTGGCAGATCCATCTCCGCCTCGCTCCTGAGAGTCCCGAGTCAACATGAGTGAACAGTGCCATGCAGAGTACAGTTCCAAGATGTGTCATGCACATTATATCCGCCAGAAGCTGTGATCATGATCTCGATAGCCCATCATGACATATCCGACCCAATCATCAGAAATCTCCCTTGGGAAGACCTCGGATGCGACGGATTCGACCGCATTTAATGTATTTTCGACCGTATTTAATGCATTGTCAGCCGCATTAATTGAGATTCCGGTATATTAAATGTTGTCTGTCATTGTAACTGTAGCTAACTGTTTACTTTTGTCTTATTCTGTTCTATTGTAGCATGTCCCCTTCCTCTATAAATAGGGGACGATTTTCACTGTAAAAAGGATCCAATTCTTGAGTGTTGTTACTCTGCCAAAATAGTGAGAAAGTGAACAGTGGACTTAGGCATCTTTTTGGGCCGAACCACTCTAAAAATCTTCTGTGTTTTCTCCTCCTCGCCTCTAACCTCTCTTCCTCATTCTCATTGCTTTGCATGCATTCCATTGACCATCCGAAACTGCAACTTGGGCCCAAAAACAACCTCGTTGTCTAAGGAAACCATTTTTCGACATTAACATTTTTGGCACTAGAAGGAGGGGCTCATCTTCAGTTTCGACACCTTTCTGTCCGTTAGCTTTCATAGCTCGTTCTTCACTCGCCATGGTTAGAGGGAGGATTCCTAGAGATCTTAACACAACAAAAAACCGTTGAGAGACTTCAGACCAACCGCAGGCCATGTCTACTAGAGGAGTATCCGATACTGGTGCAGGGACATCTAACGTGCCAGTAACAGGGGATGATCAAGGTATACCCCTTCTTTCGACCCGCCAACCTACATTTAGTACTGCAGGAGGAGATGCAATGCAGGTGTTACAGTGACGACCCTGGTGTAAGCAGAATGGGTGAGCAGAAGGGGTGCCAGAGAGTTTGAACGAGAAGGGTCTGTCCATTCCTCCAACGTGCATTCTAGTGCTCGGCTTCCACGGGTCCGCAACGAGCATCGACCGGAGCAGGTTGGCCGCAACCATGATCAAATCCCAGCCTGCGTAGACAGGACGGGGCCAAGACCTAATTTTGGGGGACAGGAGGCCAGAAATAACCGATCCCCCAGTAGAAGAGATAGACATTCCGCTGTTGGAGGCACTGAGACACAGGGTACGTTGGTTGCAGAACTCCTCTAGAGGGTCCGTCAGCTAGAAGCACGACCTATGGTGCAGGAACAGAGGGGCCAGACTGGGGAAAGAACCCAGTTCGCTTCGGAGATTGAAATGGAGCCGCTCCCTCCAAGATTCAAAGTTCCCAACATCCCCGAGTACAGAGGGAACTCTGATCCCTATGATCATCTGGACGGTTTCAACATCCAGATGGATCTCCAGACAACGAGTCCGCTTGTGAAGTGTCGTGTGTTCCCGGCTACTCTTGGGGACATCTAGCGGACATAGTTCAGAAGCCTCCCCCCGCGCAGCATTAACAACTAGGAGGAATGCCAACAGAAGTTTCTGAACCAATACAAGGCGTTGAAGAGGCGTCTTGCACCACCCTGTCACCTTTCTACCATCTGCCAACGCCCAGGTAAGCCTCTAAAAGAATACATTAACAGGTTCAGGCGCGAGGTGACAAATGTAGAAAATCCTATGAATGAAGGGGTGTTATCAACCATCTCGTCTGGTCTAAGGAAAGATGGCAAACTGTACGAAAGCATATACAGATCCCCTGTGAAGGACCTGGGAGAATTCTATGAACGAGCCGAGAAGGAAATCTGGTGGGAGGAAGTAACTAATCCTAGGAAGACCAGTTCTCAGAGGACGAAGCTGGTAGTTCCAGTCACGGAAGGAAAATGAGCAATGGAGGAAGCAACTCTTGAGGGCAAAGAGAAAATCAGTAGGTTGCTAAGAAGGCCAGGGATTAGCAAGGACCGGGAAGCAGTCGAGGACCGGAGCGGCCACGGTATCAAGGTCGTTACAATACATACAATGCCCTATCGAATACCCAAGACCGAATATTTGCGATTAAGAAGAACAAGGAGAATTTTAGGTGACCGACTCCCCTTCAGGGTCCCGAAGGGCGAAGACACAGGAACAAATTCTGCGCTTACCACAATGACATTAGGCACAATACCTCGGACTGCTGGGCGCTCAAGGATGCTATTGAGGAGATGATCAGAAATGGTCGTCTGAAGGATTACATTATGAGGCCCTCGAGGCGACCATCCCAGCAGCAACGGCCCCGTCAGCGTTCAGAAGATCCTCCAACTCAAAATCAGCCAGAGCCGAATTCTACTTAAAGGCCCTCTGTCAGAACCATCCATACTATCCATGGGGGACCCTCAGGAGCAAGAGAATCTAACCGGTCTCAAGAGCGATTTGTGCGTGAAGTCAGACGTATCCAACCTATGGGGCAGAGAGAGTCGGGGACTCGCCAAGAAAGCCAGGAAAGTATCGGAGGACATCGTATTTACTGATGAAGACGCGCGAGATGTCCGCCTCCCTCATAATGATGCCTTGGTAATCAGGGCGCGCATCGACAACTTAATGGTGAAGAGAATCATGATTGACACTGGCAGTTCCGTGAATGTTATGTACAATGACTGCTATAATCAGATGGGGATTGGTGACGATCAGCTAAAACCATCCCCTGAACCCCTTTACGATTTCACTGGAGATTCAGTCATCCCTGCTTGACAGATCAAATTGCCCTTGACACTCGATGACGCCACCCGACAGTCCACAGTGCTAGCAGACTTCCTCATCATCAACTCTCCCTCAGCGTACAACGTGGCAATGAGGAGGCTTGTGATGAATGATCTCAATATGGTTATCTCCACCAAGGCCCTCGCAGTGAAGTTCCCAACTCCCAATGGGGTAGGATGTTTGCAGGGTGCCCATGGCTCGTCACTGCTACGTAGACGCGATCAGAAAGGGTGCCCAGGGGAAAAAGGCAGAGGTGATCCCGGAGCGAGAGTTACAGGCGATCACTTCATCAGGAATCAGCCACGACTTAGACCCCAGGCAGTTCGACTTGTATCAGAATACTGGTCCGGTAGAAGAACTTGAGGACATCCCGGTCGCTGAAGCAAATACGTCAAGATGTCTCAAGCTGGGTAAAAGTTTGATCCCGGAGGTAAGGTCCCAACTAATTAACTGCCTCAAGAGAAACGCAGACGTATTCGCCTGGAACCATGGACGAATGTGATGACTCATAAGCTGAACGTCGACCCCCGCCATTAGCCAGTCTGTCAAAAGAGGAGACAGATGAACCAAGAACGCAGTAAAGCTCTGAAGGAGGAAGTGGACAAGCTACTGGCCAACAAGTTCATCCGTAAAGTCCAGTATCCAGAATGGGTAGCTAACCCCGTGCTGGTAAAGAAGAAACACGGGAAGTGAAGAACATGCATAGACTTTACGTACTTGAACAAGGCTTGCCCGAAAGACAGTTTCCTCTTGCCCAGAATCGATCAACTGGTGGACGCGACAGCGGGGCATGAACTCCTTAGCTTCATGGATGCTTATTTGGGCTACAACCAGATCCCCATGGACCATAAGGACGAGGAATGTACATCGTTCACAACTGACCGAGGGCTGTACTGCTACAAGGTAATGCCTTTCGGTCTGAAAAATGCAGGAGCCACTTACCAAAGATTAGTGAACAAGATGTTTGAGGGGCTAATCGGGAAGAGCATGGAAGTATACGTGGATGACATACTCGTCAAATCTGAGGAAGCTGCTGATCACGTCCAGGACCTTGAAAGAATGTTCCAGATCTTGAGGAAGTATCAGATGAAGCTCAACCCTCTCAAATGCGCTTTCTGGGTTTCCTCAGGTAAATTTCTAGGTTTCATTGTGAACAACAGGGGAATAGAGGCTAACCCAGAGAAAATCCAAGCTCTGCTAGACATAAGGTCGCCAAGCAACGTGAAGGAGATTCAGAGTCTGAATGGCCAAATTGCAGCTTAAGCAGATTCGTGTCAAAAGCCTTCGACAGATATGCTCCATTCTTTGAGGTGTTGAAGAAAGCCAGGAATTTCAAGTGGAGTGATAAGTGTGAAGCTGCCTTCATACAACTGAAAGAGTATATGGGGCACGCTCCGCTGCTGACCAAACCAAAAGAAGGAGAAACCCTAACCGTCTACCTGGGGGTATCCCAGCATGCCCTGAGCGCAGCTTTGGTGAAACAAGAAGGAAACGGAGCTCAGGTCCCGGTATACTATGTGAGTAAGAAGCTGGTCGAGGCGGAGACCAGATACACCCCGATGGAGCTGCTTGCCTACTATCTGGTGATGGCATCCATGAAACTACGTCCTTACTTCCAAGCACACAAGATTGAAGTCTTAACCAGGTACCTGTTGAAGCAAATCCTTCATAAACTAGACACCTCCGGCCGACTCATCAAATAGGCCATCGAGATCACCCAGTACGACATCGAGTTCAAGCCAAGGCCGGCGATCAAAGGTCAAGCACTAGCGGATTTTATAGCTGAGTTTATCGAACCCCATGGATGATCAAGCTGAAACTTCTGAAGGATCGTACTGGGAATTCTTTGTGGACGGATCCTCTTGCGAGAGGAGCGCTGGCGCCGAAATTCTGTTGATCAATCCTGATGGGGGTAAGTTTCTCTATGCCCTTAAATTTAGCTTCAGAGCGACTAACAATGAGGCGGAGTATGAAGCACTGTTGGTAGGGCTCCGCTTAGCCAGAAGGATGCAGGTTGAGCTACTTAGGATCTTCAGCGACTCGCAGTTGGTAGTCTGCTAGATAAAAGGTGAATATCAGGCCAAGGGATCAAAAATGGTAGCTTATCTGCAGGAGGTTCAGAGGTTACTGGGGGCTTTCGAGATATTCGAATTAAACCAGATCCCGCGCCCAGAACTCCCATGCAGACGCTCTGGCCTGTCTGGCAACCGCTTAAGACACAAACTGCATCGAGAACATACCTATGGAGTTCCTACCTAAATCAAGTACCAAATCCGATGTGGAAGTGATGGCCCTGACAGTGGCGGTTGGATCATGGATGAGCCCGCTGGTCAATTACTTGCAAGAAGGGAGACTCCTAGAGGATAAGATAGAGGCGCACCGTCTACATATAAGAGTAGCCAGGTACTATATATACGGTGACGTTCTCTATAAAAGGGTCCTCTCCGCCCCCCCGCTCAGGTGTATTGATGAGCCGGAGTGCACCGCCTTGATAAGGGATATACATGAAGGGCACTGCGGCAACAATGTTGGAGGGCTCTCTTTAGCTCAGAAGGTGCTCAGACAGGGGTTCTACCGACAGACGATGAAGCAGGATGCCATTGACTTGGTGAGGAGGTGTGATAAATGCCAGAGATTCTCTAAAATTCCCCGGGCACCCCCAGCCTATCTCCGTCACATGGTCAGTCCATGGCCCTTCGCCATCTAGGGTATGGACCTAATTGGACCTCTCCCGGTGGGTCGAGCAAGATGCAAATACGCCATCGTGGCAGTCGACTACTTCACCAAATGGGCGGAAGCAAAGGAGCTGGCCGAGATCTCCACGACGAAGATTGAAAAGTTCGTGTGGGATAACATAATTTGTAGGTTCAGTATCCCCCAGCAGCTGGTAACGAACAACGGGACCCAGTTCACAAGTGAACAATTTCAGGAGTTCTCCAGCAGTCTTGGCATCGTCAAAAGCTTCTCAGCAGTCGACCACCCGCAAGCTAACGGTCAGGTAGAGGCAATCAACAAAATCATCAAGTAGATCTTGAAGGCTAAGCTTGAGGCTAGAAAAAGAGCGTGGGTGGATGAGTTACAGAAGGTGTTGTGGGCCTACCGTACTACCGCCCGCAGTACTACTGAAGAGACCCCTTTCTCAATGGTCTACGGGCCTGAGGCCATGATTCCAGTAGAATTTGAAGTCTACAGTCACCGAAGGGCAAGCTTCAACCTTGATGACAATGACCAGCTCTTAGTCACCAGCTCGGACTTACTTGAGGAGTCAAGGGAAGCTGCTCGCTTTAGGATGGCCGTTTAACAGCAGAGGATGGCCAGGCATTACGACAAAAAAGTCCTGATACGTCAGTTCAAACCAGGTGACCTTGTCCTACGAGAAGTCCTACCCGGTGCTCGCAAAGCAAGTGAAGGAGTGCTGGGACCGAACTGGGAAGGACCTTACATGATTCACGAAAACCTGAAGAACAGTGCCTACCCCCTAGCAAACATGGACGAGGCAATTCTACCAAGAGCTTGGAACGCCATCCACCTGAGAACATACTATACCTGAATGTTGTATTTTTATTTACCATTGCCATTCTATCACATATGTAAAACAAGCCATGTACAGATATAATGAGAATTGTCTATCAATTATGATGAATTATTGCTAACATCAAATGCCTACGTGTGTTCTTATTTAAGGTACACCACCACAAAACGGCAAAGCATCAGCATAAAGCTCCAACATCTGATGGCCCTAAGGGGCAGGAAGGGTTAAAACAGCCATGAGCCCGCGCACCTAATCACCGCTCATTGACTGGCCTCCCCTTCCACCTTCGTGCGCGAACAAAAAATAATGGGCTCGATCGAAGTGACACTCGGCCCGTTCACTCCATTATGTTGTAGATGCTCAGGCTACGGCCTTGTGAGCGCAACCGAGGTCTTAACCTCAACAACTCTCACTGTAGATGCTCATGTTTAACCTTGTGAGCGCAGTTGGAGAGGTTCACTGCATTATACTGTAGATGCTCAGGCTACGGCCTTGTGAGCGCAGCCGATGTCTTAACCTCCACAACTCTCGCTGTAGATGCTCAGGTTTAACCTTGTGAGCGCAGCTGGAGAGATTCACTCCATTATGCTATAGATTCTAAGGCTACGGCATTGTGAGTGCAACCGAGGTCTCAACCTCCATAACTCTCGCTGTAGATGCTCAGGTTTAACCTTATAAACGCAGCTGGAGAGGATCATTGTATCAAATAACTAAGGCTCCTACCTTCTGAGTGCAACTCGTCATCAACTCCGACAGCGGACAGGAAAAACACCTCAACAGCCCACCTATTCTCCTTCCGATTTCTTCTTTTCTTCAACGCACTCCCCGTTATCCGTATTGTCTTATACTATATGCAGGTACATAATCGAATGTGTCGCGGCCACATGATGGTACAAGACGATTCTACTTATTCATCGGTTGGATCATTTTCTATAAGAAAGCCAATCGGCCTGTTACTCTTGATTTGGAGATATCTGTTCAATAGTGGGATCAAAATTATTCATCCATCTTCGGGGATTCTTTTCTACCCCTCAGATTATTATATGTGTTGAGGGTCATCTGCTGGAAAGCATCCACAACCCGAAGGGTCATCCTCCTTGTCTTACCCCCCCCCCCCCAAAGATACATGCAAGGGCGATCCGCCCCTTTATTATTCTTATTTATTGTTTATCTTGCAGGGTGTACCTGTTCACAATCCACTATGACTACACGCGTATGAGAATAAGAAAACGACAGAGCAAATTGAAAGAAATCCTACTGAGATGATAATCAAATGATAACTATAAATTGTTCCAAAAACAGGACAAAAATAATAACTACAATCATATCGATGTTTAAAGATAAGTCTTATCGACATCAAGAAAAAATTTTAGAGCTATTTATCTAGAGGGGCTTTCGAGGAGTTGGCAGGGGTATCCGTGGGATCCTTTGAAGAGCTAGAGGGGATGTCCGTTGGATCTTTCTTACTGGGGGCTCTTTATGAAGATGAGCCTTACCCTCCATCCTTTGCCGATCCTTGAGGAGCCAAGGAAGAGCTACCTTGGGCTGATGGGGCACCAATCTGAGCAAGTGATGAGTCGAAAACCTTCTGCGGAGCTGGAGGAATTGTATCCTTCTAAATAGCTTGTGCAGCCTTCATCTGGGCATCTCTGGCAGCATGAGCCTCGTATTTCTTCACCTCCTCCACTGTTTCATTCCCAAGGTACGAGTAATCTAGCTCAGGATGATGTAGCCACAAAGTATACTAGAACTTGCTGCTCGTCCTGACTTTCAGCCTCTGAAGTTGAAATTCCCTTCCCGGCGGCACCCCTTAACAGAGGTGTCTGTTTCATGGTCTTCTTTGCCATACTCTTAAACTTCATTATTGGCCTCTTGGTAGACGGGTCGACCACCATGTCCAGAAGATCTGCATCCTGCATTGGGGGTTCCTTCGAACCCGTTATCTCTACCTCAGGCCCTCCTGTCTCAACTGCTGGCGAGGAAGGGGGAGAGACCATTTCAAGATCCACCATCGTTTTGGGCTTCTTTGGGGCTGGAGCGGAAGTTCCTTCACCAGGTCTTGCAAAGACGAATTTAACCTCCCGACCTTTCGCACTCTAACGTCAAATGCCAATTTCAGAGGCGTGGTTTCGATTTTAGGTGCGAGCCCGTATTTCCCTAGGAGGAAGTTGGTTGGAAGATGGTCGTCCTCGGGGTTCTTCACCTCGGCGAATCTCTTCAGCACCTTTGTCTCCTCGTCTGAGAGATTGACCGCTCCTTTGATGAAAGTTGCATACAGGAATAAAATATGTTAGTAATAATGGGGCATGAAGACACATGTGTATGCACTCCAGTAGCGAGCTGAAATACGCTTACCAGGACCATTGTTGAAATCAAAATGGACAAGTCTCAGTAGGGACAAACAAGAAGCGTAGAACCACCGAGACTTATAATCCTCTACGTTTGATTTGCCAACCTTCTGTGGCAGAAATGTCTTATAGGGGGAGTTATGAGTGGTTATATAGTAAATGTCGTCTCGTTTAGTGGCAAGAGGATTAGTGGTGGACTTAAAAAAGAAAAGGCTCCGGATTACATTCGATGTTGGTGGCGGAAGACCGTTCTTGAGAAAGATATAGGCCAGGGCGGTTATTTGGCCATAAGAATTCAGTGTGAGTTGGAAGAGGGCTATCTCCAAGTCATTTAATAAGTTTATTAAGTATGGGGGAACTGGGAACCTAAACCCCGATTTCACATGTTGGCGGCTGATCGCTATGAATCCGTCAAGAGGATCAGCTACATGGTCACGGTGAGCAGGAACCATGACACGACAACTGGAAGGGAAATGGTATGCCTCGGCCCGGTCTTAAGTTCTTCAAGGGTCATCCGGGAGTCATGTTGGTAAAAGGTCTGATAGGCAAAGGTCTCCCCTCTCCCAGAGGAACTCGACGTATTCCCACTGCCTTAAGCGGTTGCGCTTGAAAAGTCCCTGTCATGTTGAGGAGACCTTCTCCCAGAGCTTTCTTCACTAGACATGACCCGACGGTATCGGAGTCCACGACTTGACATCTACAAAAGAAATAGCCAGTTAGGCCGCTGACAGCCAACCAGACTCAAAGAACAAAAGAAGCCTAAGTCTGCTAAGCCTAAGCGTCAAGTTGTGTGCCTAGGAAGCCGTGAAGGGGGGGATAAGGGTCTCATTCAGTAAAGTTTCCCCCTAGGGTTGAAGAAAGAAAGGAGAAGAAGCGAGCAAAAATACCCTATACTATTACCAGACTTTATCGGACCAGAGGCAGTACGGAGGTTATCCACTCCAACTGGTCCAGATTCTCAGACAAGTAAGTGCCACGCAGCGAATGAAAAACAGCAATAACGAAAACAATGTGAGCAGGGAGAAAGAGTCTTCCCTTGAGTGTGGTGGTGATCGGTAGTTGCAGATGAAGACTGTTGAACAGAGATGAAAAATTGAAGCAGAAGAAAGAAAATGATGAAGGCATCTGTGATTCTTGAAAATGCCGGAAGAAGAAGATGATAAGGCATCGTTCTTTTTAAAATAATTTAGCCCCAACTGTTGGATCAAGACAGCTGTGTAACCGCCCCCAATCTGACGACGTGGCGTGATTCTCGGGATTTTGTCATCATGCAGCATGTTAGTTGAGTGACGTGTATTAAATGCGCACGGTGCATGGTGTGACCTGTAACTGTTGTCTGGGAAAGCTCCACGTGGCCTGACAATAAACTGAAATTCAAAAGGTACTGTAACCGCCTCCTTTTTGTAACTGTTCCCGCCTATTCTTCTTGTCCTGGAATATGTCTCCTGGTCCTCTTTAAAGCGCCAAGAGCCAGGGGACTTTATGCTATGGATAAATTAGCGATCAGAATAATCGGGCCCAGACAGATCTACAGTGTAGGCCCAGTGGTCCAGAAGCCCAATTTTTCGTCATCCCTCCAGTCCATTCTCCTGGCGAAATGGCCCGTTAGTGAGCGCTTGTCTTGACCGCTGATCGCTGTCGCTCAGCTTGACCGTTGATTTTGACTGCAGGCGCCTATTCTGAAAGATGGCTTTGACCGCTATCTTTTCCGTCATTCAGACCGTCGATTTCTCCGTCAGCTTTATTCACCCAGTTTGACCGCTGGTCCTGATCGTTGACCGATAGCCTTCATCTCTCAAAGTTACCGCTGGTCGCCATTCGTGACAACTAAACCTACTCGCCAGATTATCCGCCATGATTGACCGTCTGCCTCTTCGCCAATCCCGCCCGACTGAAATATTCCCCAAGAGGAGCCATCCATCAGAAATGTCCAACAAGTTCTTCTTGCCCAAGATGGTCCGACTGAGTTGATCGCTAATCTCTGAGCGTGGCCGCGTACTAACTCCTTCACTCGTGATATCGTCCGCTTCACTGCCATGACTGGCTGTAGACGTGCTAGCTCAGAGTCTGCCTCCTCGACTCTCTAGGTGACCAGACTCATCAGAAATTCACTTGTTCCTCAAGCTGACCTGGTACTCAGTCCGCTGGCAGATCCGTCTCCGTCCCGCTCCTGAGAGTCCCGAGTCAACAGGAATCAACAGTGCCATGCAGAGTACAGTTTCAAGACGTGTCATGCACGCTATATCCGCCAGAAGCTGTGATCATGATCTCGATAGCCCATTATGACATATCCGACCCAGTCATCAGAAATCTCCCTTGGGCAGACCTCGGATGTGACGGATTCGGTCACATTTAATGTATTTTCGATCGCATTTAATACACTGTCGGCCGCATTAATTAAAATTCTGGCGATTAAATGTTGTCTGTCATTGTAACTGTAGTTAACTGTTTACTTTTGTCTTATTCTGTTCTACTGTAGCATGTCCCCTTCCTCCATAAATAGGGGACAATTTTCACTGTAAAAAGGATCCAATTCCTGAGTGTCGTTACTCTGCCAAAATAGTGAGAGAACGAACAGTGGACGTAGGCATTTTTTTGGGCCGAACCATTCTAAAAATCTTCTGTGTTTTCTTCTCCTCGCCTCTAACCTCTCTTCCTCATTCTCATTGCTTTGCATGCATTCCATTGACCGTCCGAAACTGCAGCTTGGGCCTAATAACAACCTCGTTGACTAAGGAAACCATTTTTCGACGTTAACAGGCCCAAAAAGATGCCTACGTCTATTGTTCACTCTCTCACTATTTCAGTAGAGTAATGGCACTCAAAAGATTATTCTCTTTCTTATAATGAAAATCCTCTCCTATTTCTAAGAAGAGCTACAGTAATACATAATAAGACAATGTACAGTAAATCAAATTGTAATGATGGGTTACATTTAATGCAGTTGACAATGTCAGGTTAATTCTGCCAAAGTATGGGTTTAGACGGCTAACTCGTACGGGTTAGGTGAGATCTCTGTAATCTATGCTGTAATCTCTGATGAGATTGACGTGTACGATATGTCTTGAGCTGTAATTTGTCTGGCAGCTCTAACTGTGGTTGACTCGTAATCTGAGAGATGTGATAAAACCGAGCTCCTCAGCGAGAAAGATATTTAATCAAGTTAATGAGCAAATACGGTTCTATTGAACTGATCTCATTAAGGGTTACTAATAAAGGTCATAAGCGAGCTATGCAACAATTTGATGAATTGGTGGACAATCGGCCTCATAGACGAGCTGATGGACGAGCAGATTGACGAGCACATAACCAATCTCACAAACTAGCTCATTCACGATCTGATAAACGAGCACATGGACGGGCGGATTATCGAGCAGGTAGACGACTTGATGTACGAACAGGTTGGCGAGCAGATAAGCAAGCATATTAACGAGCACATATAGATGGACGTCCAGATGGGCGAGCAAATTAACGAGCAGACGGTCGAGCATAGTGCTAGGTTTTCTGAGCTTCTGGTCATTGGATTCATCCTTTAGGCTTTCTTCAGTCCAATTGACTTGATCATAAAAACATCTATAACACTTCTATAATATTATTTATTTAATGTATATATTATTTTTACATTGTTGAATTATAAACTTAGATGTCTTGTTTATAAATATAAAAACAACTTAATATCTATAAATAAATTATATTTAAATAAATATTATATTTTTAATTTTATTATTAAATAAATAATAATATTTTGATAAATTAATATATAAATTAATAATACTTTAATAAATAAATTAATAAATAATAATATCAAAATTAATTAATTTAAGAAGTAATATTTTTATCTCATTTATTAAATCATATACAACCAATCCAATCATATGTCAAACAAAAGATTGTATTGTATTCAATCAAATAAAATTTAATACCGGCCCGTTCATCATTATTTCTATAATATTATTTATTTTAGGTACATATTATTTAAAAGTTATTGAATTATAAATTAGATGTCTTATTTATAAATATAAAAAATAATTTAATATCGGTAGATAAATTATATTTTAATAAATATTATATTTTTAATTTATTATTAAATAAATAATATTATTAGTTTAAAAAATAAATAATAATATTTTAATAAATTAATAAATTAATAATATTATTTTATTGAATAAATTAATAAAATAATAATATTAAAATTAATTAATTTAAAAATTAAATAATTTTATCTTATTTATCAAATCATATACAACTACTAATTCAATCATACATCAAATAAAGAATTATATTATATTCAATCAAATTAAATTAAATAAAATTCAATTCAATCTAATTCAATATAATCTAATTCAGTTTACTTTAATCTAATAGTCTGCACAGAGGAGTGTGCTTGCATGCTCGCATGAGCTATTATGTAGTCGAAATGCAATGTGGTATTTGATAATGACGTAATATAAGCCTTCGAGTTGTTTAAATTTTAATATATTATTTGACATGGTGCCGGATAGGACTGGTGTTACATAAAAGTTAAAGAATATTTTACTTAGTCATGGACCCCACGCCAGCAACTGAACAGGGACTTCACATGGAATTTGATCGTGTACGGTCAATTGCGCGCCAACCAGGCCCCTCATCATTACTTCTATAATATTATTTATTCAATGCATATATTATTTTAAAGTTGTTGAATTATAAACTTAGATGTGTTGTTTAGGAACGTAAAAATAATTTAATATTTATAAATAACACGGGGTACGTTGGTTGCAGAACTCCTCCAGATGGTCCGTCAGCTAGAAGCACGACCTACGGTGCAGGAACAGAGGGGTCAGACTGGGAAAAGAACCTCGTTCGCTTCGGAGATTGAATTGGAGCCGCTCCCTCCGAGATTCAAAGTTCCCAACATCCCCTAGTACAGAGGGAACTCCGATCCCTATGATCATTTGGACGCTTTCAACATCCAGATGGATCTGAAGACAACGAGTCCGCTTGTGAAGTATCATATGTTCCCGGCTACTCTTGGGGACATCCTGCGGACATGGTTTAGAAGCCTCCCCCCGCGTAGCATCAACAACTGGGAGGAATACCAGCAGAAGTTCCTGAACCAGTACAAGGTGTTGAAGAGGCGTCTTGCACCACCCTGTCACCTTTCTACCATCTGCCAACGCCCAGGTAAGCCTATAAAAGAATACATTAATAGGTTCAGGCGCGAGGTGACGAATGTAGAAAATCCTACGGATGAAGGAGTGTTATCAGCCATCTCGTCTGGTCTAAAGAAAGATGGCAAACTGTACGAAAGCATATACAGATCCCCTGTGAAGGACCTGGGAGAATTCTATGAACGAGTCGAGAAGGAAATCCGGTGGGAGGAAGTAACCAATCCTAGGAAGACCAGTTCTTAGAGGATGAAGCTGGTAGTTCCAGTCACGGAAGGAAAAGGAGCAATGGGGGAAGCAACCCTTGAGGGCGAAGAGAAAATCAGCAGGTTGCTAAGAAGGCCAAGGATTGGCGAAGACCGGGAAGCAGTCGAGGACTGGAGCGGCCACAGTATCAAGGTCGTTACAATACATACAATACCCTATCGGATACCTAAGACCGAATATTTGTGACTGAGAAGAACAGGGAGAATTTCTGGCTGTCGGCTCCCCTTCAGGGTCTCAAAGGGCGGAGAGATAGGAACAAATTCTACGCTTACCACAATGACATTGGGCACAATACCTCGGACTGCTGGGCGCTCAAGGATGCTATTGAGGAGATGATCAGAAATGGTCGTCTGAAGGATTACGTTATGAGGCCCCCGAGGAGACCATCCCAGCAGCAAGGGCCCCGTCAGCGCTTAAAAGATCCTCTAACTCAAAATCAACCAGAGCCGAATTCTACTCAAGAGCCCTTCGTCAAAACCATCCATACCATCCATGGGGGACCCTCGCGAGCAGGAGAATCTAACCGGTCTCAAGAGCAGTTTGTGCGTGAAGCCAGACGCGTCCAACCTGTGGGGCAGAGAGAGTCTGGGGGACCCGCCAAGAAAGCCAGGAAGGTATCGGAGGACATCGTATTTACTGATGAAGATGCGCGAGATGTCCGCCTCCCTCACAATGATGCCTTGGTAATCAGGGCGCGCATCGGCAACTCAATGGTGAAGAGAATCATGATTGACACTGGTAGTTCCGTGAATGTTATGTACAAGGACTGCTATAATCAGATGGGGATTGGTGACAATCAGCTAAAACCATCCCCTGAACCCCTTTACGATTTCACTGGAGATTCAGTCATCCCTGCTTGACAGATCAAATTGCCCTTGACCCTCGGTGACGCCACCCGACAGTCCACAGTGCTAACAGACTTCCTCATCATCAACTCTCCCTCGGCGTACAACGTGGTGATGGGGAGGCCTACGATGAATGATCTCGACATGGTTGTCTCCACCAAGGCCCTCCCAGTGAAGTTTCCAACTCCCAACAGGGTAGGATGTGTGCAGGGCGAACAATCCATGGCTCGTCGCTGCTATGTAGACGCAATCAGAAAGGGCACCTAGGGGAAAAAGGCAGAGGTGATCCCGGAGCGGGAGTTGCAGGCGATCACTTCATCTGGAATCAGTCACGACTTAGACCCCAGGGATTTCGATGCGTATCAGAATACTGGTCCGGTAGAAGAACTTGAGGACATCCTGGTCACTGAAGCAGATACGTCAAGATGTCTCAAGTTGGGTAAAAGTTTGATCCCGGAGGTAAGGTCCCGACTAATTAACTGCCTCAAGAGAAACGCAGACGTATTCGCCTGGAACCATGGAGATATGGTAGGGATTGACCTGAATGTGATAACTCATAAGCTGAACGTCGACCCTCGCCATCAGCCAGTCTGTCAGAAGAGGAGACAGGTGAACCAAGAACGCAGTGAAGCTCTGAAGGAGGAAGTGGACAAGCTCCCAGCCAATAAGTTCATTCGCGAAGTCCAGTATCTAGAATGGGTAGCTAACCCCGTGCTGGTAAAGAAAAAAAACGGGAAGTGGAGAACATGCATAGACTTCACGGACTTGAATAAGGCTTGCCCGAAAGACAGTTTCTTCTTGCCCAGAATCGATCAGCTGATGGACGCGACAACGGGGCATGAACTCCTTAGCTTCATGGATGCTTATTCGGGCTACAACCAGATCCCCATGGACCACAAGGACGAGGAATGTACATCGTTCACAACTGACCGAGGGCTGTACTGCTACAAGGTAATGCCTTTCGGTCTGAAAAATGCAGGAGCCACTTACCAAAGATTAGTGAACAAGATGTTTGAGGGGCTAATCGGGAAAAGCATGGAAGTATACGTGGATGACATGCTCGTCAAATCTGAGGAAGTTGCTGATCACGTCCAAGACCTTGAAAGAATGTTCCAGATCTTGAGGAAGTATCAGATGAAGCTCAACCCTCTCAAGTGCGCTTTCTGGGTTTCCTCAGGTAAATTTCTAGGTTTCATTGTGAATAACAGGGGAATAGAGGCTAACCCAGAGAAAATCCAAGCTCTGCTAGACATAAGGTCGCTAAGCAACGTGAAGGAGATTCAGAGTCTGAACAGCCAAATTGTAGCCTTAAGCAGATTCGTGTCAAAGGCCTCTGACAAATGTGTTCCATTCTTTGAGGTGTTAAAGAAGGCCAGAAATTTCAAGTGGACTGATGAGTGTGAAGCTGCCTTCATACAACTGAAAGAGTACATGGGGCGCGTTCCGCTGCTGACCAAACCTAAAGAAGGAGAAACTTTGACCGTCTACCTGGGGGTATCCCAGCATGCCCTGAGCGCAGCCCTAGTGAAACAAGAAGGAAATGGAGCTTAGGTCCCGGTATACTATGTGAGTAAGAAGCTAGTCGAGGCGGAGACCAGATACACCCCGATGGAGCTGCTCGCCTACTGTCTGGTGATGGCATCTACGAAATTGCGTCCTTACTTCCAAGCGCACAAGATTGAAGTCTTAACCAAGTACCCGCTGAAGCAAATCCTTCAGAAACCAGATACCTCCGATCGACTCATCAAATGGGCCATCGAGATCGCCCAGTACGACATCGAGTTCAAGCCAAGGCCGGCGATCAAGGGTCAGGCACTGGCGAATTTTATAGCTGAGTTTACCGGACCCGTGGATGATCAAGCTGAAACTTCTGTAGGACCGTACTGGGAACTCTTTATGGACGGATCCTCCTGCGAGAGTAGCGTTGGCGTCGAAATTCTGTTGATCAATCTTGATGGGGGTAAGTTTCTCTGTGCCCTTAAATTTGGCTTCAGAGCGACTAACAATGAGGCGGAGTATGAAGCACTGCTGGCAGGGCTCCGCTAGCCAGAAGGATGCAGGTTAAGCGACTTAGGATCTTCAGCGACTCACAGTTGGTAGTCTGCCAGATAAAAGGTGAATATCAGGCCAAGGGATAAAAAATGGCAGCTTATCTGTAGGAGGTTCAGAGGTTACTGGGGGCTTTCGAGACATTCGAATTAAACCAGATCCTGCGTGCCCAGAACTCCCATGCAGACGCTCTGGCCCGTCTCACAATCGCTTAAGATACAAACTGCACCGAGAACATACCTGTGGAGTTCCTGCCTAAACCAAGTACCAAATCCGACGTGGAAGTGATGGCCCTGACAGTGGCGATTGGATCATGGATGAGCCCACTGGTCAATTACTTGCAAGAAGGGAGACTCTTAGAGGATAAGATAGAGGCACGCCGTCTACGTATAAAAGCAGCCAGGTACTGTATATACGGCGACGTTCTCTATAAAAAGGGCCTCTCCGCCCCCCTGCTCAGGTGTATTGATGAGCCGGAGTGCATCGCCTTGATGAGGGATATACATGAAGGGCACTGCGGCAACCATGCTGGAGGGCTCTCTTTAGCTCAGAAGGCGCTCAAACAAGGGTTTTACTGACCGACGATGAAGCAGGATGCCATTGACCTAGTGAGGAGGTGTGATAAATGCCAGAGATTCTCTAAAATTCCCCGGGCACCCCCAGCCTATCTCCTTCTCATGGTCAGTCTATGACCCTTCGCCATCTGGGGCTTGGACCTAATTGGACCTCTCCCGGTGGGTCGAGCAAGATGCAAATACGTTGTCGTGGCAGTCGACTACTTCACCAAATGGGCGGAAGCAAAGGAGCTGGCCGAGATCTCCATGACGAAGATTGAAAACTTCGTGTGGGATAACATAATCTACAGGTTCGGCATTCCCCAATAGCTGGTAACGGACAACGGGACCCAGTTCACAAGTGAACAATTTCAGGAGTTCTGTAGCAGTCTTGACATCATCAAAAGCTTCTCAGCAGTCGACCACCCACAAGCTAACGGTCAGGTAGAGGCAATCAACAAAATCATCAAGCAGATCCTGAAGGCTAAGCTTGAGGCTAGAAAAAGAGCATGGGTGGATGAGTTACAGAAGGTGCTGTGGGCCTACCGCACTACCGCCCGCAGTACTACTGGAGAGACCCCTTTCTCAATGGTCTACGGGTCTGAGGCCATGATTCCAGCAGAATTTGAAGTCTACAGTCACCAAAGGGCAAACTTCAACCTTGATGACAATGACCAGCTCTTGAGGAGTCAAGGCAAGCTGCTCACTTCAGGATGGCCGTCTACCAGCAGATGATAGCCAGACATTACAACAAAAAAGTTCGGGTATGTCAATTCAAACCAGGTGACCTTGTCCTATAAGAAGTCCTACCCGATGCTCGCAAAGCAAGTGAATGAGTGTTGGGACCGAACTGGGAAGGACCTTATGTGATTCATGAAAGCCTGAAGAACTGAGCCTACCACCTACAAGACATGGACGGGGCAATTCTACCCAGAGCTTGGAATGCCATCCACCTGAGAACATACTATACCTGAATGTTGTATTTTTATTTACTATTGCCTTTCTATCACATATGTAAAACAAGCCATGTACAGATATAATGAGAATTGTCTATAATTATGATGAATTATTGCTAACATCAAATGCCTACGTGTGTTCTTATTTAAGGTACACCACCACAAAACGGCAAAGCATCAGCATAAAGCTTTAACATCTGATGGCCCTAAGGTGCAGAAGGGGTTAAAACAGCCACGAGCCCGCGCACCTAATCGCCGCTCATTGACTGGCCTTCCCCTCCACCTTCGTGCGCGAATAAAAAATAAAGGGCTCGATCGAAGTGACACTCGGCCCGTTCACTCCATTATGCTGTAGATGCTTAGGCTACGGCCTTGTGAGCGCAGCCGAGGTCTTAGCCTCCACAACTCTCGCTATAGATGCTCAGGTTTAACCTTGTAAGCGCAGTTGGAGAGGTTCACTCCATTATGATGTAGATGCTCAGGCTACAACCTTGTGAGCGCAGCCGAGATCGTAACCTCCACAACTCTCGTTGTAGATGCTCAAGTTTAAACTTGTGAGCGCAGCTAGAGAGGTTCACTTCGTTATGCTGTAGATGCTCAAGCTACGGCCTTGTGAGCGTAGCCGAGGTCTTAACCTCCACAACTCTCGCTATAGATGCTCAGGTTTAACCTTGTAAGCGCAGTTGGAGAGGTTCACTCCATTATGCTGTAGATGCTCAGGCTACGGCCTTGTGAGCGTAGCCGAGGTCTCAACCTCCACAACTCTCGCTGTAGATGCTCAGGTTTAACCTTGTAAGCGCAGTTGGAGAGGTTCACTCCATTATGCTGTAGATGCTTAGGCTACAGCCTTGTGAGCGCAGCCGAGGTCTTAACCTCCACAACTCTCGCTATAGATGCTCAAGTTTAAACTTGTGAGCGCAGCTGGAGAGGTTCACTCCGTTATGTTGTAGATGCTCAGGCTACGGCCTTGTAAGCATAGCCGAGGTCTTAACCTCCACAACTCTCGCTATAGATGCTCAGGTTTAACCTTGTAAGCGCAGTTGGAGAGGTTCACTCCATTATGCTGTAGATGCTCAGGCTACGGCCTTGTGAGCGCAGCCGAGGTCTTAACCTCCACAACTCTCGCTGTAGATGCTCAAGTTTAAACTTGTGAGCGCAGCTGGAGAGATTCACTCCATTATGCTGTAGATGCTCAGGCTACGGCCTTGTGAGCGTAGCCGAGGTCTCAACCTCCACAACTCTCACTGTAGATGCTCAGGTTTAACCTTGTGAGCGCAGCTGGAGAGGATCATCGTATCAAATAACTAAGGCTCCTACCTTCTGAGCACAACCCGTTATCAACTCCGACAGTGGACAGGAAAAACACCTCAACGGCCCACCTATTCTCCGTCCGATTTCTTGTTTTCTTCAACGCACTCCCCATTACCCGTATTGTCTTATACTAAATGCTGGTACATAATCAGATGTGTCGCGGCCACATGATGGTACAAGACGATTCTACTTATTCATCGGTTGGATCATTTTCTATAAGAAAGTCAATCGGCCTGTTACTCCTGATCTGGTGATATCTGTTCAACAGTGGGATCAAAATCATTCATCCATCTTCAGGGATTCTTTTCTGCCCCTCAGATTATTATATGTGTTGAGGTTCATCTGCTGGAAAGCATCCACAACCCGAAGGGTCATCCTTCTTGTCTTACCCCCCCAAAGATACATGCAAGGGCGATCCACCCTTTTATTATTCTTATTTGTTGTTTATCTTGCAGGGTATACCTGTTCACAATCCACTATGACTACACGCGTATGAGAATAAGAAAGCGACAGAGCAAATTGAAAGAAATCCTACTGAGATGATGATCAAACGATAACTACAAATTGTTCCAAAAATAGGACAAAAATAATAACCACAATCATATCGATGTTTAAAGATAAGTCTTATCGACAATAAGAAAAAATTTTAGAGCTATTTATCTAGAGGGGCTTTCAAGGAGCTAGCAGGGGTATCCGTGGGATCCTTTGAAGAGCTAGAGGGGATGTCTGTTGGATCTTTCTTACTGGGGGCTCCTTGTGAAGATGAGTCTTGCCCTCCATCCTTAGCCGATCCTTGAGGAGCCGAGGAAGAGCCACCTTGGGCTGATGGGGCACCAATCTGAGCAAGTGACGGGTCAAAAACCTTCTACAGAGCTATAGGAACTGTATCCTTCTGAGTATCTTGTGCAGCCTTCATCTGGGCATCTCTGGCAGCACGAGCCTCGTATTTCTTCACCTCATCCACTACTTTCTTCCCAAGGTACGAGTAATCTAGCTCAGGATGATGTAGCCACGAAGTATACAGAAACTTGCTGCTCGTCTTTTCAGTGGCCTTCTTCCAAGCTTGTCTAACCTAGAGGTCCGCCTTGCGATACGCCTCCCGTACCTTAGCAAGTTTGCCCTTCGCCACGGTCAGGTCATTTAGTATTGCTTCATTATTCTTCTCGGCATCATCAACCCGTTTCTTCTTAAGGATAACCTCCTCAGTGATCTTATCTACATCTTCAGTAGCCTTCACGAGTAAGGAGGAAGCAGCAATCTGAAGTCTTTTCTCAGTCTCCGCGGTCTTCTCCTCGTCTTTAAGTTTCTGCTCCAGCTCAGAGATAGTCTTCTCAACAGTCGCGGACCCCTCTTTGAGACTCCGAACCTCCGCCTTCAGCTTCCTGTTTGTCTTCTCAAGAGCAACCTTTTCCCTAGCCAGGTCAGGGAAGTCCCGACGTATCTTCATCATGGCCAACGAAGCCTAAAGAGATAGCATATTAACGACATATATGGGCATGGAATATGATTACAAAGCAATGAACAGAACTTACAAGCATGTTAAAGCGCGCAGCATAGTCAACCAGTTGGTCACCGTGAATGTGCTTCTGGTAAACGTTCGGCTTGTTAGGACCCAGTAATGCTGGCAGCCGATCCAACAAGTCGTCGAAGTATTCCCCTATATTAGCTTCAGGGGTTAGCCCCTCGTCGGTCCTTCCTGTCATGGCCACCTTCTCTTTGCCCTTGCCTTTGGATCTCAGGCGCTTGGCAGGGGGCTCCATGGTCTTCTCGTCCTGACTTTCAGCCTCTGAAGTTGAAATTCCCTTCCCAGCGGCACCTCTTGACGGAGGTGTTTGTTTCACGGTCTTCTTTGCCATACTCTTAAACTTCATTATCGGCCTCTTGGTGGACGGGTCGACCACCATGTCCAGAAGATCTGCATCCTGCATTAGGGGTTCATTCGAACCCGTTATCTCTACCTCAAGCCCTCCTGTCTCAGCTGCTGACGAGGAAGGGGAAGAGACCATTTCAAGATCCACCATCGTTTTGGGCTTCTTTGGGGCTGGAGCGGAAGTTTCTTCACCAGGTCTTGCAAAGACGGATTTAACCTCCCGACCCTTTCGCACTCCAATGTCAAAGGCCAATTTCAGAGGCGTGGTTTCGATTTTAGGTGCGAGCCCGTATTTCCCCAGGAGGAAGTTGGTTGGAAGATGGTTGTCCTCGGGGTTCTTCACCTCGGCGAATCTCTTCAGCACCTTTGTCTCCTCGTCTGAGAGATTGACCGCTCCTTTGATGAAAGTTGCATACATGAATAAAATATGTTAGTAATAATGGGGCATGAAGACACATGTGTATGCACTCCAGTAGCGAGCTGAAATACGCTTACCAGGACTATTATTGAAATCAAAATAGACAAGTCTCAGTAGGGACAGACATGAAGCGTAGAACCACCAGGACTTATAATGCTCTACGTTTGATTTGCCAACCTTCTGTGGCAGAAATGTCTTATAGGGAGAGTTACGAGCGGTTATATAGTAAATGCCATCTCGTTTAGTGGTAAGAGGATTAGTGGTGGACTTAAAAAAGAAAAGTCTCTAGATTACATTCGATGTTGGTGGCGGAAGACCGTTATTGAGAAAGATATAGACCAAGGTGGTTATTTGGCCGTAAGAATTCGATGTGAGCTGGAAGGCGGCTATCTCCAAGTCATTTAACAAGTTTATTAAGCATGGGGGAACTGGGAACCTAAACCCTGATTTCACATGTTGGCGGCGGATCGCTATGAATCCGTCAGGAGGATCAGCTACATGGTCACGGTGAGCAAGAACCATGACACGACAACTGGAAGGGAAATGGTATGCCTCGGCCACGGTCTTAAGTTATTCAAGGGTCATCTGGGAGTCATGTTGGTAAAAGGTCTGATAGGCAAAGGTCTTCCCTCGTCCAGAAGAACTCGACGTATCCCCATTGTCCTAAGCGGTTGCACTTGAAGAGTCCCTGTCATGTTGAGGAGACCTCCTTCCAGAGCTTTCTTCACTAGACATGACCCGACGGTATCAGAGTCTACGACTTGACATCTACAAAAGAAATAGCCAGTTAGGCCGCTGACAGCCAACCAGTCTCAAAGAACAAAAGAAGCCTAAGTCCGCTAAGCTTAAGCGTTAAGCCGTGCGCCTAGGAAGCCGTGAAGGGGGGGATAAGGGTCTCATTCAGTAAAGTTTCCCTCCAGGGTTGAAGAAAGAAAGGAGAAGAAGCGAGCAAAAATACCCTATACTATTACCAGACTTTACCGGACCAGAGGTAGTACGGAGGTTATCCGCCCCAACTGGTCCAGATTCTTAGAGAAGCAAGTGCCACGCCGAGAATGAAAAACAGCAATAACAAAAGCAATGTGAGCAGGGAGAAAGAGTCTTACCTTGAGTGTGGTGGTGATCGGTAGTTACAGACGAAGACTGTTGAATAGAGATGAAAAATCGAAGCAGAAGGAAGAAAATGATGAAGGCGTCTGTGATTCTTGAAAATACCGGAAGAAGTAGATGATAGGGCATCGTTCTTTTTAAAATAATTTAGCCCCAGCCGTTGGATCAAGACAGCTGTGGAACCGCCCCCAATCTAACAACGTGGCGTGATTCTCGGGATTTTGCCATCATGCAGCATGTCAGTTCAGTGACGTGCATTAAATGCGCACGATGCGTGGTGTGACCTATAACCGTTGTCTGGAAAAGCTCCACGTGGCCTGACAATAAAGTGAAATTCAAAAGGTACTGTAACCGCCTCCTTTTTGTAACTGTTCCCGCCTATTCTTCTCGCCTTGGAATATGTCTCCTGATGCTCTTTAAAGCACCAAGAGTCAGGGGACTTTATGTTATGGATAAATTGGCGATCAGAATAATCGAGCCCAGATGGATCTATAGTGTAGGCCCAGTGGTCCAGAAGCTCAATTTTTCGTCATCCCTCCAGTCCATTCTCCTGGCGAAATGGCCCGTTAGTGAGTGCTTGTCGTGACCACTGATCACTGTCGCTCAGCTTGACGTCCATTCTGACTGCAGGCGCCTATTCTGAAAGCTGGCTTTGACCGCTATCTTCTCCGTTATTCAGACTGCCGATTTCTCCGTCAGCTTTATTCACCTAGTTTGATCGCTGGTCCTGATCGCTGACCGATAGCCTTCATCTCTCAAACTTACCGCTGGTCGCCATCCGTGACAACTAAACTTGCTCGCTAGATTATCCACCATGATTGATCGTCTGCCTCTTCGCCAATCCTACCCGACTGAAATATTCCCCAAGAGGAGCCATCCATCAGAAATGTCCAACAAGTTCTTCTCGACCAAGATGGTTCGACTGAGTTGATCACTAATCTCTGAGCGTGGTCGCGTACTGACTCCTTCACTCGTGATATCGTCCGCCTCACTGCCATGACTGGCTGCAGACGTGTTAGCTCAGAGTCTGCCTCATCGACTCTCCAGGTGACCAGACTCATCAGAAATTCACTTGTTCCTCAAGCTGACCTGGTACTCAATCCGCCGGCAGATCAATCTCCGCCTCGCTCCTGAGAGTCCCGAGTCAACATGAGTCAACAGTGCCATGCAGAGTACAGTTCCAAGACGTGTCATGCACGCTAAATCCGTCAGAAGCTGTGATCATGATCTCGATAGCCCATCATGACATATCTGACCCAGTCATCAGAAATCTCCCTTGGACAGACCTCGGATGCGACGGATTCGATCGCATTTAATGTATTTTCGATCGCATTTAATGCATTGTCAGCCGCATTAATTGAGACTCCAGCGCATTAAACGCTGTCTATCATTGTACTGTAGCTAACTGTTTATTTTTGTCTTATTCTGTTTTACTGTAGCATGTCCCCTTCCTCTATAAATAGGGGATGATTTTCACTGTAAAAAGGATCCAATTTCTGAGTGTCGTTACTCTGCCAAAATAGTGAGAGAGTGAACAGTGGACATAGGCATTTTTTTGGGCCGAACCACTCTAAAAATCTTCTGTGTTTTCTCCTCCTCGCCTCTAATCTCTCTTCCTCATTCTCATTGCTTTGCATGCATTCCATTGACCGTCCGAAACTGTAACTTGGGCCTAAAAACAACCTCGTTGACTAAGGAAACCATTTTTCGACATTAACAGGCCCAAAAAGATGCCTACGTCCATTGTTCACTCTCTCACTATTTCTGTAGAGTAATGGCACTCAAAAAATTGTTCTCTTTCTTACAATAAAAATCCTCTCTTATTTCTAAAAGGAGCTACAGTAATACATAATAAGACAATGTACAGTAAATCAAATTGTAATGATGGGTTACATTTAATGCAGCTGACAATGTCAGGTTAATTCTGTCAAAGCATGGGTTTAGACGGCTAACTCATGCGGGTTAGGTGAGATCTCTGTAATCTATGCTATAATCTCTGACGAGATTGACGTGTACGATATGTCTTGAGCTGTAATTTGCCTAGCAGCTCTTACTGTGGTTGACTCGTAATCTGAGAGATGTGACAAAACCGAGCTCCTTAGCAAGAAAGATATTTAGTCAAGTTAATGAGCAAATAAGGTTCTACTGAACTGATCTCATTAAGAGTTGCTAATAAAGGTCATAAGCGAACTATGTAACGATCTGATGAATTGGCGGACAATCGGCCTCATAGACGAGTTGATGGACGAGCAGATTGACGAGCATATGACCAATCTCACAAACAAGCTCATTCACGATCTGATAAACGAGCACATGAGAGATGTTGATAAACGAGCACATGGACGGGCGGATTATCGAGCAGGTAGACGACTTGATGTACGAACAGGTTGGCGAGCAGATAAGCAAGCATATTAACGAGCACATATAGATGGACATCCAGATGGGCGAGCAAATTAACGAGCAGACGGTCGAGCATAGTGCTAGGTTTTCTGGGCTTCTGGTCATTGGATTCATCCTTTGGGCTTTCTTCAGTCCAATTGACTTGATCATAAAAACATCTATAACACTTCTATAATATTATTTATTTAATGTATATATTATTTTTAAATTGTTGAATTATAAACTTAGATGTCTTGTTTATAAATATAAAAACAACTTAATATCTATAAATAAATTATATTTAAATAAATATTATATTTTTAATTTTATTATTAAATAAATAATAATATTTTGATAAATTAATATATAAATTAATAATACTTTAATAAATAAATTAATAAATAATAATATCAAAATTAATTAATTTAAGAAGTAATATTTTTATCTCATTTATTAAATCATATACAACCAATCCAATCATACGTCAAACAAAAGATTGTATTGTATTCAATCAAATAAAATTTAATACCGGCCCGTTCATCATTATTTCTATAATATTATTTATTTTAGGTACATATTATTTAAAAGTTATTGAATTATAAATTAGATGTCTTATTTATAAATATAAAAAATAATTTAATATCGGTAGATAAATTATATTTTAATAAATATTATATTTTTAATTTATTATTAAATAAATAATATTATTAGTTTAAAAAATAAATAATAATATTTTAATAAATTAATAAATTAATAATATTATTTTATTAAATAAATTAATAAAATAATAATATTAAAATTAATTAATTTTAAAATTAAATACTTTTATCTTATTTATCAAATCATATACAACTACTAATTCAATCATACATCAAATAAAGAATTATATTATATTCAATCAAATTAAATTAAATAAAATTCAATTCAATCTAATTCAATATAATCTAATTCAGTTTACTTCAATCCAATAGTATGCAGAGGAGTGTGCTTGCATGCTCGCATGAGCTATTATGTAGTCGAAATGCAATGTTGTATTTGATAATGACGTAATATAAGCCTTCGAGTTGTTTAAATTTTAATATATTATTTGACATGGTGCCAGATAGGACTGGTGCTACATAAAAGTTAAAGAATATTTTACTTAGTCATGGACCCAACTCCAGCAACTGAACAGGGACTTCACATGGAATTTGATCGTGCATGATTAATTGATAATAAATTTTATACGGTCAATTGCGCGCCAACCAGGCCCCTCATCATTACTTCTATAATATTATTTATTCAATGCATATATTATTTTAAAGTTGTTGAATTATAAACTTAGATGTGTTGTTTATGAATGTAAAAATAATTTAATAATTATAAATAAATTATATTTTAACTTTTATTATTAAATAAATAATAATATTTTCATAAATTAATAAAACAATACTATTGAAATTAATTAATTTAAGAAATAAATATTTTTATCTCATTTATCAAATCATGTACAATCAATCCAATCATACATGAAACAAAGGATTATATTATATTCAATCAAATCAAATCAAATTAAATTAAATTCAGTCCAGTTCAATTCAATTTAATCAAGTTAAGTTCAATTCAATACAATACGGTATACCAAATGTACCTCAGGGACATGTTTGGTACACCAAACATTTCATGGAATTGAGATTAAAAGTTTTTAATCCAATGAAATCCAATTTAATCAAAATTTTTTTCCTAATCTCACAGGAATGATCATTCTTAAGCTCACTCATGGGTTTTGACCGAGTGGGAATGAGCTTTACTCGTTCTTTCTCCGCCTCTTACTCCAGTTATAAAATATATAATTGTAATTTATTATATATAATTATAACTAAATATACACGATTTCAATAGGTAAATGTGATATTATAATCATATATATTTAGTTATAATCACATACAACAAATTACAATCACATTATTCAAAAAAAAAATTTATAATCACACATTTTAGAAAGCAATCATGTATTTTTTTGTCAAGGGTATGTATACCCCAGGTGTATCCAAGATGACCTCATACATATAATATATATATATAAATGATAAGGATTGGTTGGTATATCAGCTACTTTCCAATTAGGGGTCATCTTTCACATACTTATCACATGTGACTAATTGTTAATTGCTATACCAACCCAATCCTTGTCGCTTTGTGTGTGTGTCCTTAGATTATGATGAGCTATATGGTTAAAATGTACTCATACTCTAATTAGAAAAGAGCTGATATACTAAGCCAATCATTGTAGAAACCTAATGCTTGTCACTTTCTTTGTGTGTGTGTGTCTATATATATATTGTTAACCTTTAGATTATGACAAGTTAGATGGTTATGATGCACTCATACTCTAATTGGAAAAGAGCTCATATACAAAGCCAATCATTGTCCCTTATAAATATATATATGTATGTATATGTATATATATATAAGGTCCCTTTGAGTACACCTAGAGTATACACACACTTGACAAACAAAGTACGCGATTACATTTTAAAATGTATAATTATATTTTATTGTGCGTAATTACTATTAAATCTATGTAATTACAATTAGTAAATGTGATCACAATTATCACATTTTGTAATTGTAATAACATATGTTTAGTTATAATCATATATAATAAATTACAATAATACATTTTAGAATGCAATCATACATTTTTTTTTCCTTTTTTTGTGAAAGGTATGCATACCCTAAATGTATGCTAGAATGTGCCTATATAAATATATATATATATATATATGGAGTCGCATTGTGTACACCGAGTTTATGCATACATTTAACAAAAAAAAAAAAATACGTGATTGCATTTTAAAATTTATGATTGTAATTTATTATATGTTAGTACAACTAAATATATGTAATTACAATTAATAAATATAATCATAATGATCACAATCAGTAAATGTGGTCATATTTACTAATTGTAATTATACATGTTTAATAGTAATGATATATAATAAATTATAATCACACATTTTAAAATGCAATCACATATTTATTTTTTGTCAAGAGTATGCATACTCAAGTGTACTCATATATATATATGTATATATATACATATATAATACATTTTAGTATATACATAAGGTATGCATACACTTAAAAAAAAAAACATGATTACATTTTAAAGAGTGTGATTGTAATTTATTATATGTGATTATAACTAAACATGTATGATTACAATCAGTAAATATGATCATAATAAGTGAATATGACGTTTGTGATCACATTTATTGATTATAATCATATATGTTTAGTTGTAATTACATATAATAAATTACATTTACACATTTTAAAATGCAATCACGCATTCCGGGAATGTATACACTTGAAAAAAAAAATGTGTGGTTGTATTCTAAAGAGTATGATTGTAATTTATTATATATAATTATAATTAAACATGTATTATTACAATCAGTAAATACGATCATAATCAGTAAATATAAGGATTGTAATCACATTTACTGATTATAATCACATATAATAAATTGTATTAACACATTTTAAAATACAATTGCGCATTTTTCTTGTGCATACATACCCCAGGTGTACTAAGGGGACCCATATATATATATATATATATATATATATATATATAGGCACATTCTAGCATACACTTAACAAATAAAAAAAAAAAAAAAAAAGACATGTGATTGCATTATAAAATATGTGATTGTAATTTATTATATGTGATTACAATTAAACATATATGATTACAATCAATAAATGTGGTCATATTTATTGATTCATTAATTGTGATTATATTTGTTGATTGAAATCAAACATATTTAGTTGCAATTACATATAATAAATTATAATTATACATTTTAGAATGTAATTATATATATATTTTTGTCAAGTATATACATAGCCAAGTGTGCATAAGGGGACCCCATATATAAATGTATATAGGCAACAAGGATTGGGTTGGTATATAATGTGCCCAAGGGGACCCCATATATATATATATATGTATGTATCTAAGCAACAAGGATTGGGTTAGTATATTAGCTCCTTTCCAATTAGAGGTCATCTTTAACGTACTTATCACATGTGACTAATTGCTATACCAAACCAATCCTTGTTGCTTTGTGTGTGTGTCGTTTTGTGTGTGTATGTGTGAAAGGACCCAACCCGGATATCCCCTGAAGAGATCCGAGCGGAGCCCTCCCGACACTCCACAGAATCCTTACAGCCTTTAAGCAGGTGACTTAAAAGGACTCCGTGAAGTTAAGCCGTAAAACAATTTCATTTCTTAATCACAAAAAAAAATTTAGGGTGAAAAATTTTTGGCAGCGCAACGACTGTTTCCCCGACATTTCCAACTTTTTCAAACACCTGTAAAACAATTAATAATATTTTAAAGTGCATACATTCATTTTCACTTCCAAATGTGACCTCAAGTCCATCTCAAAATCAACGTTTAAACCCAATTTAAGTATTTAAAACAAAACCATTTCAAACTTAAAATAAAACATTTCACATGCATGACAATGTAAACATAGTTATGAAACTTAAATATTTACATTACACTAAATCCATTATACATCAAAATTGTTACTTTGATTTCACAGTGATGGTCGCCTTAGAAGCTCCATTACCCTTGAACTGGAGAATTGCCGACTGAAGGACTCGTATCTGCGCCTGAGGAGTTTTCATAAAATAACAAGAAAATAATGAGCTAAAAAGGCTCAGTGAGTGTTATACAGTTCTAAAATCAGTTTCCTTTAATACCTTTTCTAAAATCTTTTGAAAGAATTCATGTTCCGAATCAATTTATGTAAAACGTGAATTTCATGATATTACATAATCATTTTTTTACACGTAATTGCTTGAAAACAATATACCAGATTATAAGCATCGTAAAATTAATTCATAACATAATCATAAGTTCATAAATAAATTCGTAAATAACTCATAAAATCATAAATCAATCCTCAGTCATAAAACATATATCCAATGGAACCCAGGGAAATCATGATCACCGCCCGGTCTTAGGTCACCGGTGGTGGGGACGTGCAATCTCAGTCATAACCACTATGCCGCGGTATGTTACCTCACTGCACATAGGGCATCAGTCATAATAGTACCTTATATACGCGTAGAGGGCGACATGACAGACTTGATCCCCCCATAGTTAGTAGACTTCCCTCGACAGACATGCCATACGCGCAATAAGGCACTTCGGCCGCATAACAATCATAATTCAATCATATAATGGGGATTAGGGTAGCCATCGGTTTTGAAATACATTAACATGCTAAAATAATCATTGTAAAACATGTTCCTTCACTTATAAAACAAAATATAAAAGCACATTTCAATAATGAGTTGTACGATCAATATTGCTTTAAATACAGATATAAAAACATTTCAAAACGTATAACATTCCTGTAAAGCATATATCATTCATATAAATTCATTTAAATATTAAAACGTTTAAATCTTTCATGAAAGCATAGAAATCATATAAAAATCATAGTGCATTTATCATTTCATAAAATAATTTACACTCACCGATTCCTAACTTACGGAAATGTCCGAATTTTTTGCCCCGTGCCACTTCCTCAACTTCGCTTTCCTTTGTCTTAACGATGCCTATATAACTTAACATTCTAATATAAGCATTGTCGTAACTATGCTATTTGAATCCAAAGCAGCATCATCGAAGTCACATTCTAATGGATTCAAAAAAAAAAAAAAAAAAAAAGCGAATCCGAACAAATAACATAAATCTTACGCGATTTCAACTAGCTATCGAGACTTATCGTTTTTTAACGTTTCGCGCGATTCCTTCATTTCCAATTAAACTTAGCGACAACTTCTACTCGAGACATTACTTAAAACATGGCAACGAAGAATCAAACACTTAAAAGCACCAAGATGAAAACTATGGCAGCAACTTAAACAATATTCATTTTCCGATTCAACCTCGAATTTCAACAATTTCTTATAATCGCGCGCAACAAAACTATCCGATTGACTCTATTCCAAATCAAACTATCCTAACGTTAACATTTATCGTCTTAAAGGGATTAATAACATAAATGACAGCTTGCTAATCATCAATTACTTACTCTCATTCGACAACGAAACATCGCAACCAAATTACATTCGCATTCGCGGAAAACTAATCCGAATCACCCGAAAACGATTTTCCAACATCCTAACGATTATTCGATACTTTAAAACACACTAAATTACATCATTCATTTTTTTATGTTAACGAACTTGAAAATAAAAGCACGACATAACAGCCCTTAAATCACATCATAACAGCCCATAAACAAAACGCAACGAACACAAACAATGACCATATCATTTCTAAAACACAATCGAATGAACCTCCGCACTAACGAGGTCCTAATTCTAAATCCCAAACATTTCATCACGATTTTCATTCAATATTATAACTTAAACACTTCCAGCAAAATGAAAATCTTAAAACACAAACTTACCTCACGAATTACAATCGACATACTTTGAAACTTACACGCGAAGAGCTGTCCGTTATCCAATAATTAACGAAACCTATAACAGCCCCTAATTAGCCAAAATATACAAACTTTTCAACATCCAAATTCTTCCATAACACACCAAAACACTATATTCCATAACAATTAATATTTCAACCACAAATCTCTACCATAGGCGAACCAACACCAACACTCGTCATCACATTTTCAGCAACCATCACACTAACTTCACATGCAACACAACTATCCAAACATAATCACTTCTTCCGAACTCCCTTTAATCCAAAATAGACATGCAAGGTTTTAAAATTATTCAACATCAGTTAAAAGGGACTGTCAATGCATTTACCTTACATGTGCTGATTTTTTTTTCAATAACAGCACTCAAACTTCCTCAAATGGCTCTCGGTTAGCTCACTACAGCTCTCGGCAGCAACACCCGCTCCATGGCAGCAACAACAGCACCTGACAGCAAAGGCAGCAGCTCCACGGCGGCAGCAACAGCACCTGACAGCAATGGCAGCAGCTCCACAGCGGCAGCAACAGCACCTGACAGCAAAGGCAGCAGCTCCACAGCGGCAGCAACACTTCCTAGCAGCAGTAGATCTTCCTTCTTTGCTTGCATGCACGAGCTGAGACCCTCCAAGAAGAAGTTGCTGCAGCAGCTAGATGTCACGCCTCAGAACAGTCCCTCCTTCCTTCCCCAGCTCACGATCTGCCTCAATCAATTCACAAATAAGCTTGCACTCACTGAACATACTTTCCTTTGCTGCATCTAGCTCAGATCCTTCTTGTTCTTGAGCTGGTATCCTTGGATCTGTCCTCAAACCTCACATGCAGCACTCACGGACTGATGGTTTCTCTTGGTTGCTGCTCGAGATCATCAACACTAGCTTCCTCTCACGGTCTCTCAATCTCTCTTGCTTTGCTCTTACTTCTCTCTATCTCACCATCACTCGGGTAAAGAAAACAAATGGTAACCGAAATGAATTAAGAATGCCTTTTGTTCAATTTCCATTTAATTAAATACATTAAAGCTGCCACTTGTCACACATTTTCCTTTTCATTTAAATACTTGTCTCAAACATACATTGCATGCCTTACACGTGGCACACATGCAATTGACTCGCTTATCGCTTCCAATGCATTCTCTCATTTCGATTCCAAGCTCGAATCCGATTTCGTCCATCCGTCCGGGAATCCGCTTACAACTTGATTTTGTCTTTGGAATTATTTATTTATTTATTTATTTATTTTTAAGATTTCGAATTTAAAAGCTATCCCCAATCCTATCCGAAAATTTCATAAAAAATTCAATTACGCATTAGAATCCGAACGAATAATTAATTCTATTATTTCTTGATCAAGAACAAAACTTATACATCCGAGGTTATCCGAAAATCTTATTAAACCCTTCCTGGACAATTCCTGGAATTTTATCAAGACTTAATTTACCCATTCGAGCTCTTTGAGAACCTCGATAAATCCTTGATGGATGCTCTGAACATTTTATTAATCATTCCTAGATGATCCAAAAATTTTCTTAATCACCTCTAGACACGCTAAATTATTTTATTACCTCACTAATAAGGGCATACACCAATATTCACACATATCTTGTACTAGAATCGGGAGGAGATGTTACAATGTGTCCACATATATATATATATATATATGTTGTTGATCGTTAGATTATGACAAGTTATCATTGTTGCTTATATATATATATATATATATATATATATGGTGTCCCCTTATGTGACATCCCGGCTCCCAAGATCGCCACTTCCTGTGACATCCCGGCTCCCAAGATCGCCACTTCCTGTGACATCCCGGCTCCCAAGATCGCCACTCAATCGGTACTGTTCCCTCCCCTGGGGATTTTTTTCTCGCCTCCCCCACCTCTCGAACCTGGCACTTTGGGCTTAATACCAAATTCTTAGAGAAGTGGGTACAAATTGAGCTAGTAGCTCAATTGGTACCCACTTCTCTAAGAATTTGGTATTAAGCCCAAGGTGCCAGGTTCGAGAGGTGGGGGAGGCGAGAAAAAAATCCCCAGGGGAGGGAACAGTACCGATTGAGTGGCGATCTTGGGAGCCGGGATGTCACAGGAAGTGGCGATCTTGGGAGTCGGGATGTCACACCTTAGGTATATTTAGGGTATGCAAACATTTAACAAAAATATATATATATATATATGATTGCATTTTAAAATGTGTGATTGTAATTTATTTTACGTGATTACAACTAAATATATGTGATTACAATCAGTAAATATGATCACAATTCTGATATTTACTAAGTGTAATTATATTTATTGATTGTAATAACAAATATTTAGTTATAATCACATATAATAAATTAGAATAGCATATTTTAGAATGTCAGCACGTATTTTTATTTTTATTTTTTTTGTTGCAAGGATATGCATATCCCAAGTGTATGCTAAAATATGCCTATTTATATAAATATATAAATATCTATACGTATATATATAGGTGCATTTTAGTATACACTAAGGGTATGCATATCTTTGATAGAAGAAATGTATGATTGTATTCTAAAGTGTGTGATTGTAATTTATTATATGTGATTATAACTAAACATGTGTGATTTTAATGAGTAAATGCGATCGCAATTACTGATTGTAATCACATATGTTTAGTTATAACCACATATAATAAATTACAATGATACATTTTAGAATGCTATCATGTATTTTTTTGTCAAGGGTATGCACATCCTAAGTGTACCCAAGGGGACCCCATATATATACAAACGACAAGGATTGGGTTAGTATATTAGCTTCTTCCCATCTTTAACGTACTTATCACATGTGACTAATAGCTAATTGCTATACCAACCCAATCCTTGTCGCTTTATGCGTGTGTGTCTATATATTATATATATTGTTCATTCTTAGATTATGACAAGTTAGATGATTAAGAAGCACATATACTCTAATTGGAAAGGAGAATATGTGTGTGTCTATGTATATATTGTTGATCCTTAGATTATGACAAGTTGGATGGTTAAGATGCACTTATACTCTAACTGGAAAGGAGCTGATATACCAACCCAATAATTGTTGCATATATATATACACATTCTAGCATACACTTAAGGTATACATACCATTGATAGAAAAAATATGTGATTATATTCTAAAATATATGATTGTAATTTATAATATACACATTTTGGTCGCGTTGTGTGCACCGGATGTATACATACACTTAAAAAAAGACAACGTGATTGTATTTTAAAATGTGTGATTATAATTTATTACATGTGATTACAACTAAATATATATGATTACAATAAGTAAATATGATCACATTTACCGATTATAATAACATATGTTTAGTTGTAATCATATAAAATAAACTACAATCATATATTTTAGAAGACAATTATATATTTTTTTTATCAAGTGTATGCATACATCAAGTGCACCTTAGAATGTGCCACACACATATATATATATATATATTTATACATAGACACATATACGCACATACAAAGCGACAAGAATTGGGTTGGTATATATATTTTTATCACATGTATGTGTGTTTGTGTGTGTGCGCGCGCGCACGTACACACACACACACACATATATATATAGACACACACACAAAGTGACAAGGATTGGGTTGTTATATATGTACTTATCACATGTGTTTGTCTATATATATATTTATATAAATAAATATATAATATATGTATCTATATTTATATATATTTATTTATATAAATATATATACATATAAATATATATTTGTATGCATATGTAGACAAACACACAAAGTGACAAGGATTGAGTTGGTATAGTAAGTACTTGAAAAATGAACCCTAATTATTCTCAACTACTTAATGCCATGTGAGTAACTCCTTATTGTTATATTAACCCAATCCTTTTTACTTAGTCCTATCAAATCTATATATAAATTTCATCCATTACAATATATACATATATATATTTATATGTATATATAGACACACACACAAAGCGAAAAGGATTAGGTTGGTATAGTAAATACTTGAAAGATGACTCCTAATTATTCTCAACTACTTAATGCAATGTGAGCAACTCCTTATTGTTATACCAACCCAATCCTTTTCACTTAGTCCTATCAAATCTATATATGAATTTCATCCATTACGATACTAACGCATCACATGTTATAAATACTTGAAAAATGATTCCTAATTAATCTCAACTACTTAATCCAATGTGAGTTACTCCTTATTATTGCACCAACTCAATCCTTGTCACTTACCCCTATCAAATATATATGAATTTTCATCCTTTAGGATACTAAACCATTGAAAATGACCGGCACTATTCATTAGCAATGACCAACACTAAGCATTAATCAATGTACCCACAAATATTAATGTGCATTATTATTTTTGAAATATCTTTAGGGTAAAATATAATTTTCTTTTTTAAATGTTAATTTAAGTTTATAGAAAGGGTAAAATGATGTTTTTAAAATTAGTAAAGGGAAAAATAATAACTTAATATGGAAAGGTAGTTTGTTTCTAATAATTGGAATGGTAAATTGTTTTTTTTTTTTTTTGGGTTGACAGACTCCCTCATTTAATTAATTGTGTACGCTTACCTCAACTTTGATACATCATTTTGAAAGTGGAATATCATGAAAAACCCCTTGAAAAGCAAACTAATAGTGATTAACACTTTTTTTTTTCCATTAGGTGAACCACCCCCTACCAGTAAAAAAACTCGGATGGTGTTAAATTACAAAGGCATAATGGTAATTGGAAGAGTAGTTATATTTTTTTTAATAACTTTATTAATTAACAACAACAAAAATTGAAAACACACAAAATGAAAAAATTCTCCATCATCAGTTTTAGAAATGGACAGTGGAGATCAAAATAATTAAAAAAAAAAAGCACAAAATTTACGAATTAAAAAAACATTAATTTTCTCAAAAAAATTAAAATGATTTTCACTGTCCATCATGTTGATGGATAGTAGACATCATTTTAAAAAAATTAATATTTTTTTATTTTAAATTAAAAAAAAAATTTAAGGATGGAGATCCAATCAGGAGAATAGATCTTCACCTCCAATAAATTATCATACTCATCAGCCACCATCATCCTTAATCGACCATCATCAGCCGCCATTATTATCAACACATCAACAACATTTAGCTCACCATTATCATCAACATCAGCAACATCAACCCACAACATCAACAACATAAAAAAACTTCAACAACATATGAGTTGAAAAACAAAAAATATAAAAACCCACCACTACAAGTCTTTGTATGTGAGATTGTGTTCTTTTATTGATTGGTTAAAATTTTGGTTTTGTGGGTATGTGTGTTGCTTGATTTGGGTGTGTAGTAGTTTAAGGTTTCATGACTTGGTGGTTTTAGATAAGGAGATGTTAGAGTGAGGTTTGTTTGGTTTATTTATTGCTGAGGAATAGAAAACAAGATGTCTTTATGGCATTAGTTGAGAGAAATGTGGTAGTTGATGGAGAAACGTGTTTAAGTTTGTGAATTCAGGGTGCGTGTTGTAGATTGGAAGAATTGCGAATTCGGGGATGTGCTTGTGTATTGTTGGAAACCCATTTGGGTTTTTAGCAACCTAGAACCCAGAACCTTGATTTTGATTTTCTAGGTTTCTAGATTTTCTTGATTAAAAAGTTGAGTGATCCATCTAAAAAAAAAAAAGTTGAGAGATCACGATAAATATATATCATGATTTTATTTTCTTAAATCTCGCTTTTGTAATGAATATTTGAGTAATTTTGGTTGTTTTGATGTATTTTTGTTGGTATTTTCTATATGAGTCATGGAAGGTTATGATAAGCAATTTGAAGTCTTTTCAAGGTGAATTCAAGGTAAAAGGGTTGAGAGTATCGTTAGTGTAAGTTTCAAGACGAATCAGAGTTGAAATGGTAAATTTTTGTTTTTGAGTTGGAAGATAAGTCGACTTGTTTAAGCTCGTATGAAGTGCACAGTTTGAGTTACATGAGGTATAACTGTGAAATTAAAGCCCTGGATGTCTAGTTTCCATAGCTTCCGATGGTCTGTGAATAAGAGTTTTATAAAGAATGCTATGATGGATATAGTGCCTGAAGGTTAGAAGTATCGAGACTCGAGGACGTAAAACGTGTTTAGTAATTCTATGTCGCGATATGTGACAGAACAGACTTTGAATTCAACTTGAAGACCTGATCGTGCACCACTTAAAACCCTACTTTACACCTTATAAATAGAGGACTTTAGGCATGAAATAGGATAGCCTTTCACAACCATCAAGTAGCCATGAATCACACCAAAAGAGAGAGAAGAGAGAGAAGTTTTGGGAGGGATTTGAGGGGTGTTTTGAACACCAACTGTTGTAGCCTTTTTTGCTGACATTTATAGCAGCCCCTTGAACCCGTTTAGTGATATTTTGTAGTAGGTTTTAGCATCCCTTTGGTAAGGGTTTCGAGCAGCCTTGAGAGAGGAGAAGAAGAAGCCTTTAGAATGGTGTTCAGAGGCCGAAATCAGATCACAAAGTTAGCCCTCTATAGAAGGTCATGATAGTCTTTAGGGAGGAGATTTTGGAGTCGAAAATCATTCCATCATCAACCCTTTTAGAGTTCAATAGTGGCCTATCATCATTCACAGATTTGGTGCATAAATGACGTGGGAGGAGTGAAGATTTCGATCACCGATTCTTAGTGATAAGAGGATTACACCATGACATGAGATTTTCCATTCCTTTAGATTGATTTTAGTTGTTTAATGATGATGTTGGTTGTTTGTTTGTTTGGTTTGATTTTATGATATTGATGATCAACTAGAATATTTGTCTAAGGTTGCAATGGACCCTAACCTATGAAACTCACTTCATTTTATTGTTGAATAACAGATTTCTTCTTAATTGAGTTCGATTCTATTTAAATCTTAATGCTCTTAGATTATTTGATCACTAGTTTAAGAGAATTGGATAACCTTGAGTGAGCTTAACAGTGGAACTCTTGTGTTAGACCTGAGTAAAATGACATATAACATATAGGATAGAAATGTACTCATATGTTATGTGTGAGTATTATTCATAATGAGTTTATATTAACCATCTAGCATGAAAATATAGCCAGGTGTTTAATGCGAACATACTTGTGATTGACTCAAAAAAGACTTGCAAATACTATAGTATTACTAGATTAAACTCATGATGAGAATGACATAATTAACGATAGAAATGAATGTTGAGTGGATTGGTTGGATGAAATTATAGCTCTAGACCATTATCTCCTTGGTTGTGAATTAGCATATTAGTTGTTTTAATTTTCTTTAAATTTAGTTTAATGTTCATTTTCTTAATTTTTCATCATTTCGATAATTTGGATAATGGTAGCTGAGATCAATTTTAGTATTTTTTACAAAATTTTGACAATTTCTATGGGAACAATATTATACTCTTTACTATATTACTTATAGATCATGTATACTTGCATGTGTTTCTAGTGTGAATTTTGTGCAAAAAGAAAATATCCTATCATTTAAATTAGTTTATAAATCACATTAGAAAATTTTCCATCAAGTTTTTCGATGTCATTGCTAGGGATTGTGCCAAGTTGTGTTGATATTAATACTAATCCAAACTTCTTTACTTCAAACAATTTTTCTTTTCTTACTTATTTATTTATTTATTTTGGTGAATTTTTTAGAGAATGGCTTATAGGAACTATCTGAGTTCTAATGATAATTGGATGAACATGTTCCAAAGAGTAGTAGAAGTGCACAAGCTCGATGCTATCCAAACAACGTCTGAATAGATATCGACATTAGGCAAGAGTGTGAAAGCACTTGTTAGAGATAAAAGTTGGGTGAATGCATGCCAAAGACCACTTAGGAGACGCAATAATTGGAGTGGTAGTGAATAGAATGATAGTTATTGGGGCAATCATGTGTCAAACCACTATATGCCTAACTTCAATGAGCAATACTATCAATCGACTTCGAACTTCTATAACCCTGAGTGGAGTGATCAACTGATTTTCACATGGAGTGAAGAGTATAAACAACCCTGATATATGTGGCCATCATATCTATCTGCTTTTCATGACCAATTTCTACAACCTTATAGTCCTCTGGGTTTTCAAGGTTACTATCAACGGTTCTACATTCCTCCTTAAGAAAAGCAACCATCTACAGAAGAGATGCTTATATAGATACTTAAGGAGAGGATGGACGAGCATAAGGAATGGAAGGACGAGTATACATAGTGGATAGGCAATATGTAGTAGGAACAACAGGCTTCAATACAATGCCAGTAGGCTATACAAGTTCAAATAAATTAATTCTTAAGTGCATGTCATAGTAGCTAACGAGAAATACATCTGGAGAATGAAGAGGAAAAGCTTATGTGGTTTGTGGAATGAAATGATATGTCCATGAAGAGGATAGACAATTTATAGCAAGAACAATAGGTTGTGATTTAAAATTTACAAGTTTAGGTGGATTAGTTGATTAGTGCACTTAATAGTAGTCAACAAAAGGCACTCGTTGATTAGCCAAAAAACAATCCTGAATAGGAGAAGGAAGAATAGTGTCTGGAGACCGTTCGGAACGGTGGTGAAGACTTAAACATGAGCAACTTGAGTAATGAAGAGCTTACTCTAATAATTAAATCTCTAATTGACGATGAAAAGGAAGGAAGATGATATTGAGAAGACCCTAAGTTAAGCAGAAGAACCCCTGAAGCCATTTAGAGCTGAATTTACACCATAGTTGGTGTAAATTTACAACTATGTCTAACAACAATCCATATCTAAGAGATTAGGTTTGGAGGTGTTCGAGCCTACTGATGTTACTCCATAGTTGGTGGACAGGACCCTCAATCGACATAAGGACTTCATTGAGAAAGAGGTGGAAGAGCAATATGGTGAATTCATAATAAGGGTTCATGCTGAAGAGCTGACTTTAGAAAAACTCAAGCCCTATGATTTGCCACAAACCCTTTGTTATGAAAATTCGAGTATTAATCCATTTATTTTGTCTGTGCAAAATTTTTTTGTTTTATCTCATTTTTTTTTTTAGATTTATTTAAAGGCAAGCAAATATTAGGTTTGAGAGTATCTGATCATGATAAAATATATAGTGATTTTATTCTTTTAAATCTTACTTTTGTAATGAATACTTGAGTAATTTTAGTTGTTTTGATGTGTTTTTGTTAGTGTTTTCTTTAGGTGAGTCATGGAAGGTTATGATAAGAAATTTGAAGTTTTTTCAAGTCAAGATAAAAGGGTTGAGAGTATTGTTAGTTTAAGTTTCAAGACGAATTAGAGTTGAAACGGTAAATTTTTGTTTTTGGGTTAGAAGATAGGTCATATTGTTTGAGCTCGTTCAAAGTACACAATTTCAGTTACGTTAGCAGAACTTACCAAATTAAAGCCCCGGATATCTAGTTTCCATAGCTTCTGATGGTTTGTGAATCAAAGTTTTGTGTAGAAAGTTATGATAGATTTAGTGCCTACAGGTTAGAAGTATGGCGACTCGAGCATGTGAAACCGGTTTAACGATCTTAGGTTGCGATACATGACAGAAAAGACTCCAAATTCAACTTGGAGACCTGATCATGCACCACTTAAAACCCATTTTGCACCTTATAAATAGAGGACTTTAGGCATAAAATAGGGCAACCTTTCACAGCCACTGAGTAACATTAATCACACCAAAATAAAGAGAAGAGAGAGCTTTGGAAGGGGTTCAAAGGGTGTTTTGAACACCAACTACTGTGGCCTTTTACAGACATTTACAGTAGCCCTTTGAACCCGTTTTGTGCTATTTTGCAATAGGTTTTAGCACCCCTTTGGCAAGGGCTTTATGCAACCTTGAGAGTGAAGAAGAATGAGCTCTTAGAGTGGTGTTTGGAGGCCGAAATCTGATCACAAGGTCAGCCCCATGTGAAAGGTCATTACAGCCTTTGGAGAGGAGCGTTTGGAGTCGAAAAGCAGTCCATCATCAACCCTTTTAGAGTTCAACAACAACCCATCATCACTCATAGATTTGGTGTATAAACGACATGAAAGGAGTGAAGATTTCGGTGGTCGATTCTTGGTGACAAGTGGATTATGCCATGGCATGTGATTTTCTATTCCTTTGCTTTAGTTTTAGTTGTTTAACGATGATGTTGGTTGTTTGTTTGTTTGGTTTGATTTTATGATATTGATGATGAACTAGAATATTTGTCTAAGGTTGCACTGGATTCTCATCCATGAAACTCACCTCATTTTTATTGTTGATTAATTGATTTCTTGTTAATTGAGTTCTATTCTATTTAAATCTTAATGCTCTTAGATTACTTGATCACTAGTTTAAGAGAATTGGTAACCTTAAGTGAGCTTGAAATAGGAACTCTTGTGTTAGACCTAAATAGAATGATATATAACATGTAGATAGAAATATACCCATGTTAATGTGTGATTGTGTGTGGGTACTTATTTATAATGTGTGATCGTACATGGATACTTATTTACAATGAGTTTGTATTAACCATCTAGTATGTAAATATAGCTGGGTGGTTAATGTGAATATACTTGTGATGAACTCGAAAGAGGCTCACAAATATTATAATGTTACCCGATTAAGCTCGTGACGAGAATGACATAATTAATGGCAAAAATATAAGTTAACTAGATTGGTTGAGTAAAATTATAGTTCTAGACCATTATCTCTTTGGTTGTGAATTAGCCTATTAGTTTTTTAGTTTCCTTTAAATTTAGTTTAATATTCATTTTCTTAGTTTTTCATCATTTCCATGGTTTGGATAAGGGTAGTTAAGATCAATTTTAGAACTTGACATAATTTAGACAATCTTTGTGAAAACTATATTCTACTTATCATTGTATTACTTATGAACTATGTATAATTACACGTATTTCTAGTGTGAATTTGTGTAAAAAGAAAATATCCTATCATTTAAATTAGTTTATAAAACACATAAGAAAATTGTCTATCAAATTTTTTGGCGCCACTGTTAGGGATTGTGCCAAGTTGTGTTGATATGAATACCAATCGACACTTCCTTCAAACAATTGTTCTTTTCTTATATTTTTTTATTTGATTTTTGTTGTTGTTTTGTGACATTTTCAAAGAATGGCTTAACGAAACTATCTAAGTTCTAATGATAGTTGGATGAACACTTTCCAAAAAGCAGCAGAAGGCACCAGTAAGATGCTATCCAATCAATGTCTAAATAGATATTGGCATTGGCCAACAGTGTGAAAGCACTTGTTATAGATAAAAGTTAGGTGAACGCATGCCAAAGACCACTTCGAAGATGTAATACTTGGAGTGGTAGTGAATGGAATGATAGTTATTTAGGCAATCAAGAGTTAGACCACTATATATATGCCTTACTTCAATGAGCAATACTATCATCCGACTTCGAACTTCTACAACCCAGAATGGAGTGATCAATCGAGTTTCACATGGAGTGAAAAGCATAGACAACCCTCATATATGTGGCCATAATATCCATATGATTTTCAAGACCAATTTTTGCAACCTTATTGAAAGGACCCAACCCGGATTATTCCTGTAGAGATCCGAGCGGAGCCCTCTCGGCACCCCACAGAATCCTTGCAGTCTTTATGCAGGTGACTCAAAAGGACTCTGGGAAGCAAAGCCGTAAAACAATTTCATTTCCTTGTCATTAAAAATTTAGGGTGGAAAAATTTCGGCAGCACAACGCTGTTTCTCCGATTATTTCCAATTTTTTCAAACACCTGTAAATAATTGATAAACATTTCTAAATGCATACATTCTTTTCCACTTCCAAATGGGACCTCAGGTCCATCTCAAAATCCATGTTCAAACACAAATCAAGTATTCAAAACAAAACCATTTCAAACTTAAAACATTCCACATGCATGACAGCGTAATCATTATTATAAAACTTAAACATTTACATTACACTAAATCCGTTATACATCAAAACATTTACTTTAATTTCACAGTTACGGTCGTCTGATAAGCTCGCCTATTCTTGAACTGGAGATTTGTCGCCTGGAGGACTCGTACCTGCGCTTGGGGAGTTTTCATAAAATAAACAAGAAAATAATGAGCTAAAAAGGCTCAGTGAGTGTTATGCATTTCTAAATAAGTTTCCTTTAATATCCTCTCTAAAATCCTTTGAAAGAGTTCTAAGTTCCGTAATAAGTTATCAAAACATGAATTTCATGTTATTACATAACCATTTATACACATATTTGCTTGAAAACAAGATTATATGCATCGTAAAAATTCAGTACGTAACATACCTCATTTGAAATTCATTCATAAATCGTATCTTCAGTCATAAAACATGTATCCAATGGAACCCAGGGAAATCATGATCACTGCCTGGTCTTAGGACACCGGTGGTGGGGAAGGTCAATCTCAGTCATAAGCCACTATGTCATGGAATGTTACCTTACTGCACATAGGACATCAGTCATAATAGTACCTTATATATGCGTAAAGGGCGACATGACAAACTCGATCTCCCCATAGTTAGTGGACTTTCCTCCACAGACATGTCATACACGCAATAAGGCACTTCGGCCACATAACAATAATATCTCAGTCATATAATGGGGATTAGGGTAGCAATCGGTTTTGAAAATTGTCTTTAACTTTTCTTAAGAATTACATCTACATGCAAAAATAATTATTGTAAAACATATTTCTTTAGATTAGATATTAAAACATAAAAGCGCATTTGGATAATAAATTCACACAATCAATATTTCTTTAGATGCATATATAAAAATATTTATAGTTGAACATCATTCATATAAATTCATTTAAATATTAAAAATGCTTCAATCGTTCATGAAAACATACTAATCATAATGCATTTATCATTTCATAAAACAATTTACACTCACCAATTTCTAACTCATGAAAACTTCCCGATATTCTACTTCGCGATACTTCCTCAACTTCGATTTCCTTCGCCTTATCGATACCTATATAATTTAACATTCTAATAAAAACCATAAACGTTAAATATTTCGCGACCACGAAAGGTTTTATCGTGAGTTATTCTTTTTTAACCATTCGCGCGATTCTTTTCGTTTTAAATTCCAACTCAACGTCAAACAACTTATTATTTCATTCAAAACAAGTAAAACTAATATTGGAACACTTCGATACACATAAACGAAAGTCATGGCAGCTTACTAAACATTTATTCACTTTCCAATTCGACTTCAAAAATCAATAACTAATCACGCTTGCTTATAAGAAAACTACCTGAGAGACTCTAACATAATTCAATTCGTCCTAACGTATATTTATCATTTTAACCACCCAAACACATATCATGGCAGCCTACTAATGTCATATCCATTTTTAAATTTGACAAGGAAAATCACAACTAAACGCATTCGTACGAAAATAAACGTTATTCGAATCACCCAGAAACGATTTATCGATTATCGAATGACTATCCGATCCTTTAAAATACACCATTATGCATAATTTTTCAAGATGACAAACTCGAAAGGAAAAACATAACATAACAGCCCCAAAATCTCTACATAACAGCCCCTATAACATATTTTTCACACAAATCCAAAATTGAAAATGTGGGACCCCCTCTCAGGGCAAGACGCTACCTACCGGCCTCGGTCGGCCCCACTCACTAGGTACTGTCCTCGGGCCCCTAGGGTTTTGCTTCGCCTCCCACACCACTCGAACCACAACCTGAACCCTTAGAGTTAAATGGATTCTTAGAGTAAGGTGTATACCAATTGAGCAAGTAGAATTATAAGCCCTCACCCAGATTTATTATTTTACAGTATTAGAAACCTTCAAATTGAGTTACAGTTGAATCATAGTCCTCTAGTAGTATTATTTGAGATGGATTATATTTTTGTATCGTAAGTCGGATATCATTTGGTTGACCTCGGTACGAATACAAAGTGATTAGGAAATTCAAATCCAATTAACTTATGATTTTGGTGTGAGTGATGTGAGTATTACATGGAATGGGTTTGAATAAAAGTCAAAGCCCATGTCACTAGAATTGCACCAATGAATAAATGACAAATAAAAAATTAAATATGAATGATAATATATTAGTTGTCATGCATTCTTACTATTTAGTATTTTAAATTTATGCAATGTCAAAATTGTCCCTTCATGGAGAAGATTACATGAGATACAAATAAAGGGTATTTTAGTCCTAGCAAGTTAGTAATCATGATATGAAAAGAGATGAACTCTTAATAGCATTTATGTTGCACGACAAAGGTGGAAGCAAAGCAAGAGAATTCGGTCAACAAAGGTAGTCACGGCAAACAAGAAAAAGGGGGCACCATTGTCATTTTTGCAAATGTTATACATATATATAAGAGTGTGTAGTCATAGTTACTAACACTTAGAAGAAAAATTGAAACTACATAGATTGAGAGAGTGGAGAGTGAGGGACGGCAGCTTTCGGAGAGGAAGAGAAAGCTATTTTCATCTCCTTTCAAACCTTAAATCCATTTTTCTTCTTTGTTCAAGCTAGAACCTCATATCCTAAGTGAAAAATTGGTAAGATCTCATGAAATTACTAAAGTTTTAAGTTAGTAGAGATTGTATGCTAGTTGGGAATTTTATCAATATGTTGAAGTGGTTAGTTGTTGATGTGTTTAGAGGAAAGTTGTAGTTTTAAAACAAGTGTAGAACCCTAGCTAGATGATGTAGAGATTTAAATGACATGTTGTGGTGAGGAAATGGTAAGTTAGGGTTGTATAAAAAGGGCTGCCATCAGCTTAATAACACTGGAAACAAAAGTGTTTTTCATGCACTCTAAATAATTGACAAAAATTGTGAGTGAGTTGTGAGTGTTAAAATAAAAAAGTAATGTTTGTGCATGTGTTAAAGACATGAAGAACAATAGCTAACCTCTGAGTTTAGATGGTTTTGAACTCAAATTTAAGCATGAACAAGGTTAGAAAAGCATGTAGAAGTGGTAGAAGTTCAAAAGAGCTAGTTTAGATAATTTTTGCAATCCCGAGCTCAAACCATGGGCTGGAGATAACCTGGGCAAAACTGACCTATATGGGGATGTTCTACACCTCAAATGATGCTTAGGAGTCATAGAAAACCATAGATTTTGGAACGGATCGATTTCGATAAAAATTGGGCAAGTTATGCGCAAAATAGTGCCGTTAGAGAGTCGATAGGCGAAATAGCTATGCAAATGCAATTTTTATTGCATGGAATGAGTTGAGTTGATCATAAATAGGTAAAAGGAGCTTAGATACGAAAGAAAAACCATCGTCGCTCATTCGGTGCTCAAAGTGCATCGAAAAGTGCCCAAAACAAGGCGTTTTTCCTAGATTTGACATAGTAAACGATAGAATTTTTCGACGAAACTTTATGAGTGACTTAGTTATGTGATAAGGAGATGCTAGAAAAAGAAATGGATGCAAAACGAGTTCCGGTTCTAAATCTATTTTTTTTGGTAAAACAGATTATTAAAAAGTTAACTTTTTGTTTTAAGCCTCTGGAGACCAAACGAACCATATGGGGATGATCCTAGCGGTCTAAAAGTAAAACTTTTAGGAGGAAATCAGAATTAGAGAGTCTCGAACAAATTAAAATCGAGTCGGGAAAGTTATAGCGTAACGGGTTTTCAATGGATTGATTTATATTGAATTTGATAAGATCGCTAATGGTTAGGGGGATAAATTTTATGTTCAATTAAGCACATTGTTTTAATTCCTTTGTCTTTTCGTAACAAAAAGATTTTTTTAGGTTTTATTGTTTATTTCTTTTCTGGTCTCTTTCACTTGATCTTAGTATTGTCTTGGTTGATTAAGGTTTGTTTGCAAGTTTTGACAACAATATTAGTCTTGGTGTTTTTTTCTCATTCCTTGTATGTATTACTTTGTGAGGTTTTGTAATGAAATAGTCAAAGGGGGGAATCGTAAGTTCCATATTTTGTACTTAGCTTATTTTGTTCACTATATATTTTATATGTATTCATTAGTTTTATGGGTTTCGAAGATTAGTTATTGAAGATCTAGAATGAAGCTTAAAATTTGAGAATTCAAAATAATATAATTCAAGGTGGCTAACAAAGATCGAACATACAAGTTCTACTCCGTAATAATAAAACACAATCCTGCATGGGTACTGTTTTGACAAGAAGCAATATGATAGCAGAACTTTCAAAAGAGCAGAATGAGATAAAACAGGTAGAGAAGAAGGATTGAAGAGAAGAATGAATTTCTTATATTATCTTCCTTACAACATCACTCTGCTGATTATATATATCAGTTGAAACTTGAAACAATAAAATAGGTACCAGTCCTATAATTCAGTTGGCCAACAACTTGATCCTAACCACCCACTAAGCCATTCCTAATTTATTTCCTACTAATACTAAAATCAAATAACAACAAAAGACTTGGTCCACTAGAATAAACAAAGATAAAATAATCAAGACAGCCAGACATTCCCATGTAAAGGTACCCTGGCTCACGTTCACCATGCATGCAGTGCACATTCTACATGTATCAGTCCATCCCTCTGAAATTGTCTTTGTCCTCAAGGACGAAACTCTAGATATGAACGAAGGAATATTCTCTTCTACTCCCAAGTTGCAACCTCTATTGGCGCACCCACCCATTTGATAAGAATTTCTTTTTTGGGATGGTATCTTCCTTTCTGAGTGATGTGAGTATCAATGATTGCTTCTGGTTGAGGTTGTATGGTGAAATCGTCAGTCACAGGGGGAAGAGTTTGCATGATTGGTGCAGTTGGTCCCAAATGCTTTTTAAGGAGACTGACATGGAACACCTTCTGGATTTGTGATCTTTCAGGTAGCTCCGAACGATAAGCAACTGGCCCGATTCGAGCCAGAATTTTATAGGGCCCATAATATCATGGTGAGAGTTTGAGTGAGCTACGAAAATTGACTGACTGTTGGCGATAAGGGTGAAGCCGTGAATTCATCCACAACTTGCACTTTGGTGGTTCCAGGAACATAGGAGAGTACATTGGGTGGAGGCCTACCATACACTACCTCAAAAGGAGATAATCGAGTTACAGAGTGGACAGTAGTATTGTAACTATATTCTACCCAAGCAAGCCAATCTAACCATTTCCTGGGCTGGTCATGGACAAAACATCTCAAGTACTGCTCAAGTGTTCGATTTACGACTTCCGTTTGGCCGTCTGTTTGAGGATGGTAGCTTGAGCTTATTCGAAGTGTCGTGCCCTGCAATTGAAATAATGTTATCCAAAAAGCACTAATAAAGACCTTGTCTCAGTCACTTACTATAGACTTGGGTACTCCATGTAGTCATACCACTTCATTGAGGAAGGCTTTTACTACTATGATGGTTGTGAAAGGGTGTTTGAGAGGCACGAAGTGAGTGTATTTAGAGAGGTGATCCACAACCACCATAACTACTGTGTAACCATGCAAAGATGGAAGTCCTTCCACGAAGTCCATGCAGAGTTCAGTCCAAATCATTTCGGGTATGTCTAGCGGTTGTAAGAGACCAGCAGGTCGTAATGTCTCCATCTTACACTGCTCGCATATATTGCACTATTTGATGAATTGCCTCATAGTATTACGCATGTCAGGCCAAAGAAAAAAGGAACGAATTCTGCTTATGGTTTTTTGATACCTAAAATGGCCTCCTATTGGAGAAGAGTGATTGTCTTTTAAGAGAATTGAGATTAAAGAGGAATTTGGGCTTAACCAAACTCTTCCTTTTTTGAACCAGATACCATCCCTTTGAAAATAAACGTTAGGATTTCTTGTCTTGTGTGACTCCACCTCTAAGTAAAAACAATCAAATAAGACTTCATCTTTAAGAATGACCTACTAGTCTGATTCTGGTTGTGAGATAGCATTGAATTCAAACTTCGCAATCTTAGAAAGTGCATCACCTCATCTATTTTCTACTCCTTTTTTGTATTGGATGGAGTAATCATATCCCATTATTTTAGATAGCCAACGTAACTGTGTAGGAGTTGAAATCTGTTGTTCTTAAAGATATTTCAAACTCCTCTGATCAGTACGCACTATAAAAGGCTTACCAAGTAAATAAGCCCTCCATTTGCGGATAGCCTTCACAATTGCCATAATTTCTTTGTCGTATGTAGAGAATGAGAGAGCTGCTCCTTTCAAAGCTTCACTGAAATAAGCGATGGGTCAGTCTTCCTGAATCAGAATTGTGCTAATCTTAGTTCACAACCATCGCATTCAACTACAAACGGTTTGGAAATTCTAGGAGATTAAGTACAGGAGTTGATGTGAGGGTTGTTTTGACTGGTTGAAAGCTAATTCTGCCTTGTTATTCCATTGAAAACCTGCCTTGGAAGTCAAAAGAGTGAGTGGTGCCACTATAGCTCCAAACCCATGGATAAACTTCCTGTAATACTCTGCAAGACCAAGAAATGCTCGTACACTCCGAATTGAAGTTGGTACAAGCCATTCTTTCATGACTTTAATTTTGTTAGGATCCACAGATATTCCATTAGCATTGATGAGGTGGCCAAAATAATCCATCTGAGTGGTGCCAAAATGGCACTTGGACGGCTTAGCTGTTAACTAGTTGTTAGACAATATTGACAAAACTTCCTCCAAATGTTGTAGGTGCTCTAACCAGGTCATGTTGTATACCAATATATCATTAAAAAAAAATAATAATGAACTTACATAAGAATGGTCGAAACAGGTCATTCATAAGGCCTTGGAAGGTTATAGGAGCATTGGTTAAGTCAAAGAGCATAACAACGAACTCATAGTACCCATCATGTGTACGGAAGGCAACCTTATGGATGTCCTCTTCTTTGACCCTTATCTGATGATAACCAGAGCAGAGGTCAATTTTCGAAAAGAATTGTGCTCCAAATAATTCATCCAGAAGTTCATCTATGACTGGGATTGGATTATTTGTCCTTAATAGTGGCGCTGTTGAGTGCACTATAGTCCACACATAAACTCCAGGTGCCATCTGCCTTTTTTACTAATAGTATCGGAAAGGAGAACGGGCTACTGCTAGGCCTGACAATTCCACATTCTAGAAATTCATGTACCATTCTTTCAATTTCGACTTTTTGGTACTGCAGGTATCTATAAAGCCGCACACTAATGGGGTCTTGATCATGCTTCAAGGGAATTCGATGGTCTTGAATTCGAGTTGGGGCTAGCTTCATGTTTTCTTCAAATACTTCTGGAAATCTTCCAAGAAGGCTCTCCAAGTCTATGGCTTATGTTGTAGTGTTAATCTATTGGGTGTGATCGCCCATTTTAGTAGAAGCTGACAATTGAAGATAGAAGCCTATGTCTGACAATTGTTATAGCTCACTGGTGTCTAAAGGCTCAATGTTGGCTCGATGCACTCCCTATAAGTGATATCGTTGTCCCTCTTATATGAAGGTCATGGTGAGCTTGCGATAATCTGTCTCTACTGGTCCTAAAGTCTCTAACCATTCTACCCCTAAGACCACTTGACATGCTGCCACTGGTAAAACATAAAAGTCGGCCTTGATCATATGAGTTTGGATTTCCAAAGTAAGTTTCAGACATCGGCCTGAGGACTCAATTTTCTCATACTTTCCTACCATAACCTGGAATGACCTATCACGCACCATTGGCAATGAAAGCCTCTAACAGCAGTTTGATCAATAAAATTATGGGTGCTCCCCCTATCAATAAGTACTGTTAGCACCCCATATCAATAAGTACCGTTACCTTTCTTTTGTTTAATTTTGCCTATCATCTATAAAGTTTGGGGATGAACCGTACTTGCCATGGCATGGAACGATATTTTCGAAACCGGCTCTGTGTTTGGAATTCTGTCCTTGACTGACAATTCTTCACTTTCTGGCTCAATGGAACAGTCCTCGATCATGAACAATTGGGGCCGTTGACACTTATAACCTAGAACATACTTCTCATCGTAATAGAAACAGAGACCTTTCTCACGCCTTTCTTTTGCCTCCTGTCCAGATAGATGCTTGACAATGGAAGAAGTCGCTGCTGGGTTCTTTGGTTATGGTGGTAGCCCAAGAAGGTCTGCTAATGAACTCGGTTCAGGCCGTTGGTTAGAAGTGATATTTGTTCTAAACTGGGTGCTGCTACTGGTATTCTTAAGTAGTGAATTTTGCTCTTCAATCAATCTCGCCACCCCAATAGCTTTGGACAAGATTTTTGGCTGTTTAACTTTGACATCTAGTCGGATGTCGTCACGCAAGCTTGCAATAAAACACCCAACAAGGAAAGATTTAGGAAGGTTGTCCACCCTGTGAGAGAGCTTCTCAAAGGCCTCTTGATAAGACTCTACAGTGGAAGGTTGCTTGAGACGGGTTAGAGCTTCAGAAGGATCCTCATAATTGGTGGTTCGAACCTTAAATGGATGGCCTTGGTGAATTCTGCCTAAGTAAGAGGCCCTCTAAACTTCATGAGCCATCTGTGCCATTGTAAAGCAATCCCTTCTAAATGGAAGGATGCCAACTGGACTTGCTGCTCAGGTGTAATGTTCTTAAATTCGAAGAATTGTTCGACCTTATATATCCACCCCGTCGGGTCCTCCCCATTGAAGTTTGGGAAGATGAGCTTCAGGTAATGGTTCTTGTCAGAATTAGTATTATTATGAGTAGTGGCAATTGGGTTAGCTTGGTGAGATGATTCGGCTAGAGCAAATGGGTTGGTGTCTATTTGGGTTTGGTTTGAGTTTGCATTATTCGAATGGACTGGAGTTCAATGAGTATTCTTTCGAAAGTGGCATTCACTTGTCCGAAGTTCGACTCATGACGAGCTAGAGTTTCACTGACATCATTTCGAAACTCCGCATTGGATTTACCTCGTATGTCCATGGAAAGAAACCAGGCTCTGATGCCACTGATAGCAGAACTTCCAAAAGAGCAGAGTGTGATAACATAGGTAGGGAAGAAGGATTGGAGAGAAGAATGAATTTCTTATATTATCTTCTCCACAACGTCACTCTGCTGATTATATATATCAGCTGAAACTTGAAACAATAAAATAGGTACCAGTCCTACAATTCAGATGGCCAACAACCTGATCCTAACCACCCACTGAGTCATTCCTAATTTATTTCCTACTAATACTAAAATCGAATAACAACAAAAGACTTGGTCCACTAGAATAAACAAAGACAAAATAATCAAGACACCCAACACTCCCATGCAAAGGTACCCTGGCTCACGTTCACCATGCATGCAGTGCACGTTCCACATGTATCACAATAGCTTTTATTATTTATATAAACTATAACTTCTACCAGAATATCAATGATGACGTGGTTCTTTGAAACCACCAAATATAGTGGAAATCGGGTCTTCCTTCCTCTTTTTACCCCTTTCTGGTGTTGTTCCTGGCTCGGGTGTTGGCGGCAGTTGATTCATTTACTCGGTACCAATTGCACTTTCATGTTCCCTATTTTTGTCAATCGAATGCTGCATTCTTATTGCTGTAAAAACTTCTGTGCGTAAACGACCCCATAAATGATTTGCGATTTCTCTGAGCTTTTTTATTTCTTCATTGTTCTTACGTAGCTCGACTTGAATTTCTTTGAGCTGATTTTTGAGGAGTCCATGTTTTTCGTCTTGAAGATTCGCATAGTTGATATGAGAATCCTGCGGTTCTGGTTCTCCAATTTCTCCATAAGTAATCATATCTGCAAACAAAAATAATTTAAACACCAAATAAATTAATAGTCTGATAGTAATTAGCAAGCTTGTTATGATTACAATTCCATACTTCCATGATACACTTGATGTTTATTTGCATGAAGAATTTTTGCAAGTTAATGTTTTGTACACTCTGTTAATCAAATTTGTTCATTTCCTAATTTTTTTATATATTTCATTAGTTTCTTAAATATGATAATTATATTCTATTAGATAACGTGATATCTAGTTAGTATTGTATTATAAATGTTTTAAATAAAATTTACACATATGTATGGAAGAAGGCTGAGAGACAGACTTCAAATAAAGCATTCTCAAAAAACATAATGTTAAATTATAAATTTTCGTGAATTTTCACGTTTGGATTCTTTAAAGGATAATGGCAAATGTTTAACACTCTTCTCCAACATTTTATTCAACTTTATGTGATAGTTGATATATCATTCAATATTTAGATTTAATTTGATAAGATAATTGATATATGAATGACATATTGATTGTCACGTAAGGTTGGATGAAAAAGTTGGACAAAAGTATTGGATATCCACTATTATCCTTTCTTAAAAGCATCCGATCAAAAGTACCAAGATCATTTAGACCAAGACCACCTTAAAATTTTAGAGAACAGTAAAAATTTCAAGCAATATTAATAAGCTTTTAACATTACTTAAGGTGCCGCAATTGACCTAGCGGCTAAAAGATAATGACTCAAAAAATCCATGACCAAACCAAACATCAAAGGAGCGAGAGGGTTTCTCTAGCAAATGTCATTTTAGCATAGTAGCATTTGAAATAGTTCTTTAAGAGCTAGAATCCTCTCCTAATATAGTTTTTTTTTTTTTTTTCTACCTTTCTATAGTGTAATGACACATAAACAATAAGAAAATGGCATTTGGAACCTCTCCTAGTCTAAGTTTTCAACTAACCTAACCTAATCTCATGAGATATAAATATTACCATTAATGAATGGATGAGATGTGATTATTTTTCATGTCTATTTTTTTAACCTCCAATCACATGCTTAAAAAATGTTGAGAAAAAGCTCCAGTAGGAGAGGATCAGAATAAAAAATGATAATAAAATAGATTGTCAAAATTGTTATATTTTTTTACTCTCATGTACCACTCAAATTCAAACTCAAAACTCAAATTTGTCTCATGAAAAATTGTGGCAAAAAAACAATATTAGAAGAGGATTCCAATTTTCGAACTTCTAGAACAACTAAAAGTCTAAAACCTCTTAAATAGATATAAAGAGAAACAGAAGCAAAGGTAGAACTAATTCAAGTTATGAAAGTGGAATTAAACCATTAACACCTGAGAACTTTTAAAATAAATGATCATTAGTTAAGAAAATCAAAAGCTTTCCTATTATCAATTTTAAGGCTAAGATTATCCCAACAACATCGCTTATAAAGAGAATTGAAACAAATAGAAGCAAAAACAATAAAATATTAAATGTGACGACCTCGAAAAAACCTAACTTTTGAGAGGAGATAATGCTAGAACAAATAACAGCCAAACCCTCTACCAAAACTTTTGAAATAATTTTACATAAAAAACTTACCTAGCTAGAACAATGGAGCCGAGATGATAAATAGAAATGGCCTTAGTAATTTTCAGAATAGGAGCCATAAATTTAGAATTCAGGTCGGGAATAATAGAAAGATGATGATCAAAATTAAATATTAGATTGTCATATTTATTATTAATATATTTTTACGTACAACTCAGTTTATCATTTCATCGAAACAATTTAACATTACTTATCTAAAAAGAAAGTTCTTCTTAATTATTACCTGACAGTCGCTTAAAAACCATCAAATTATGAATATAATATTATAAAAAGAAAGCTCTTATGTTTCCTTTTACGAACAATTACTCCAAGTTTTTATTTTATCGCTAAATGCTCTTATGAATACATATTTTATCATTAAAATTTCAAAAATACTGTGATAGCAAGCTTTTCTGTCACGCACATGAGAGACTCTTGTCACGCTTAGCATGATGGGAGAGTCTCTTGTCACGGTACTTTCAGTTTAACATTTTGTTATTTAAGAGTATTTTAATCAATATGAGATATTAGGTGCAATTAATTTATTCAAGGGAAAAAAATCTTAGAATTGGCCGAAAACAAATTTTTCTTTAGAATTTTGATAATTTTGAATTTTTCTAGAATAGAAATAACCTACAACAATTGAAAATGTTTTGTTACAAAATACCTGAAGAAATACTTTTTCATATAGTGAGATTATTGGTCAAAAATAAGATACTAAAAGAGTGAAAAGTGTGACCACCACGAGCTAAATTTTTTAGGAGACAAGATTGATTTAGTAATATACTTCTCATGCTTAAAACTCATAACTAAAGTTTTGTAATTTGGAATTGTAACTGTCAAACAGAAAGTAAATTAAGAATCTAATGTTCTCCACTAAATAAAAAATATGCAACAACCTACCAGAAGAAGAAATCAAGTTGAATCACTTCCTCTGTGAATCATTACCAAAGAAGTCATGAGTACCAGAACCACCACCACCACTGATATTGGTAGAGCATCTGGCCATCAAGCAAGCACTTTTAGCATGGTTTCTCCATAAATAGCCGAACTCCACCTGTGTAAAAGGTCTAAAACCGAGATTGGAACCGAGATCTAAAACCAAGTATCCAGCTCACAAAAACGAAGCTCTCGGTTTGCTATTGCAACTCTCAGATCGCTAGTCAACCATTGTTAAGGCTACCTTACGCTCAGCTCTAGATCGACTAGAGCGAGATCTACCTCGCAGCTCAAAGACTCATTAAATGAATCTTTCTAGAAAGACATCAGCCTAATTTGAGGAAGATTCAACTACCAAAGTTGGAAAAAGAATCAAACTTCTATTTCAGCGAGATTTATTCTTAAATTAATGGATGTCAGTTTTGAAAATATAATTAATGTGAAATTCTTTCATATTCATATTATACTCAAATTGTAACACCAACTCTATAAATATGAGTTGAAAATTCATTGTAAAAACATAATGAAATTAGAAAAGAAACAGACACAGAAAAACAATCAATAATACACTGTCCCTCTATCAGAATAACCAGAGAAGCAGTCATGGATATAGACATCTTTTTTAGGCCAAACCAAGTAAAATCACTTTTGCAAACAATGTTAATCCTCTTCCATTTCTTCTTTTTTTCCTTTGTTTTGCTTCACTTGTAGGCACTGGGTTAAGAACTTAGGTCGATCCAATTCAGACGATGATATCTTTGAAGTTAGAATGAGGCCCCAGACTGCAATCTTTTAAGTTTTCAACCGTCATGGTAAAAGGAAGAACTACCAGAAGCTCTGATGCAACGACTGATCAACTAGAAAGGCAGATGGATCAACAATCTCTTAAGCCACTCTAGAAGTTGTTGGGGTCCAGAAACTATTCACAGACGAAGTTGTCGGGGTCATCCTAGAGGAGCCACTCTAGAGGCTCCAGCACTTGATGCACCATCCACCCAAGAGGCCGAACATATGACGGGTTCGATAAATGCCTCCATGAATCAGCCCTAACCAAGATCATTAGGACTGATAAAACAAGCCAACGGGGGATTTAATAAGGAACAAATAGCTCAAACATTGATGGTTGTCATGCACTAACTGCATGAGACCCCAAAAACACCAAAGGATTCAATTGAACGTGTTTGCAAATTGGGTGGAAAACCGGAAAACATGCATAGTAAATCTACTTTGCCCAAAGAATGACCTAGTAAAGTGGCCAAGAAGAAGAGCAAGTATGGATGGTTTGATGATAGGAGGATTAGATGAGAAGCATTATCCAGTTAAAGGTCAGCTAAATCACTTATAGCGCTTGGAACCTCCCGTAATGAGAGGAGTACAGTACCAAAGTGTAGTAAATGCAAAAGGAGACATACGGGCACATGTCGAAGTAGTCGCACTACTTGTTATTGTTGTAGGTAGGAATGCCACTGTATAAGAGAGTGCCTACAGTTAATTACCACAGTGAATTCAGAGACCAAACCCTCAGTACCTACATAGGCTTATTTGCTAAAGATAAGGAGGTAGAGGCTCCCAAACTAGAGGGCAGAGTGCCATAACTCCAACTAAAGGTTCAGGGAGTAAAGGAGTACCTCTTATGGGTCAGCCAGGTAGATACCGCACACAGGCTAGAGTGTTTACTATTACTCAACAAGAAACTGATGCTACTCTAGAGGTGGTTCCTGGTATGATTTCTATTCTTGCTTATAATGCATATGTGTTGATAAATCCTATAGCTGCACATTCTTTTGTGTCTATGCATTTTTCTACTAAGGCAAATTCATAATTACAGTTGTTAGATTGTGGTCTAATATTTTTCATCCCTACCGAAGACTCACTTTTAGCTTAAAAGATGATATTGGGTAGCAAGATAGTGATAGAAGGTAATGAGTTCCACGAATATGATTATATTGAGTGTTCGGGATTTTGATGTAATATTAGGGATAGACTGCTTGTCCAAACATCGAGCCACTGTCGATCGTTATAAGAAGGAGGTCAGTTTGGTTAGATCAGGGGAGCCAGAGATGGTGTTCCGTAGGATACGAAAAGTACTTACCACTTATTATGACTACTATACAACAAGTAAGATACTCCATAAAGGTTGTTAGAGATATCTAGCTATATGATTGAAGAGAAAGAAGATGAAAGTCGATTAGAAGATATCTCGGAGGTCAGATAATTCCCAGATGTATTTTCAGATGATCTCCCAAGTTAATCCCAAGATAGGGAGATAGAGTTTGAGATAGAATTGACTCTGAAAACTGAGCCAATCTTGATCACTCCTTATAGGATGGCTCCGGTTGAGTTTATAAAGTTAAAAGTATATATGGATGAGTTGCTGGATAAGGTTTTTATGAGACCCAGCACTTCTCTATAGAAGGCTCCAATTTTGTTAATCAAGAAGAAGATGAGAGTTTAAGGTTGTGTATCAGCTATAGGCAACTTAACAGGGTGACAATATGAAATCACTATCCACTCTCGAGAATTAATGATTTATTAGACCAGTTATAGGGATCTAGAGTGTATTCAAAGATTGACCTGAGATCGGGTTATCTTCAACTGAAAGTCTGTAGCAAAGATGTTTCGAAGACTACTTTAAAGACTCAGTATGGGCATTATGAGTTTCTAGTCATGCCCTTTGGGTTAACGAATGCCCCAACCGTATTTATGGATATGACGAATAGGGTCTTCTAAGCCTACTTGGATAAGTTCGTGATTGTGTTCATTAAAGACATCCTAGTGTATTCGTGCAATCATGAGGAGCATGAGAAACACCTTACGATAGTGTTACAGACCCTATGAGAACATCAATTATATGCTAAGTTCAGTAAGTACCAGTTTTGGTTAGACAAGATTGTTTTCTTAGGTCATGTAATTTCAACTAAAGGACTCAGTGTGGATCCCTAAAAGGTATAAGCCATTGCAAACTGGAGACCGCCTACCAATGTGATCGAAGTTAGGAGTTTTCTTAGATTGGCAGGGTACTATAGAAAATTCGTTGTGGGGTTTCTTAGAATAGCAACCCCACTGACCAAACTAATAAGAAAAGAAGAAAAGTTTGAATAGTTAGATGCCTATCAGCAAAATTTTGATGAGTTGAAAAAAAGATTGACATCAGCTCCTGTATTGACATTGACAATGGGGATAGATAGTTTTACTGTGTTTAGTGATGCCGCAAGATAGGGTTTGGATTGTGTTTTGATGCAGCATGATAAAGTTATAGCATATGCTTCCAGGCAGTTAAAGAAGCATGAGCAAAACTACCTTACCCATGATCTAAAGCTTGCAGCAGTGGTATTTACACTAAGAATTCAGAGGCATTACCTGTATGATGTCCCTTATCAAATTTTCATGGATCATAAGAGTTTGCAATATTTATTCACTTAGAAGAAATTATATATGACAAGACCTACCCTGGATTCCTATTCTGAATCCGGTGGCCCTATCGGACACCCCATGACACCCTGCTAGAGTCTATCTACTTTGATCCACAAAGGACGTCATGGAGCGAACCCTTAACTGCTAACCATTGTTGCTTCTGAGCTTGAAAATTTTTCTTTTGATTCATAAACATACTAATCTTTGAAAATATGAAATTTCATGATAAAAACTATAATTACTATCTTTATGCAAAAAAAGATATACTGCGTCGATGGTCGGGACCCCATACAATCTGCACGGCGCATCTAGGTACTTGAATTTTCTGAACCTCCACTTGGGAATAATTTACAATACAATACAAAAGAATGGTAAATATAAACTCAATGAAGATAATAATTTTAATGTTCTACCGAAAATAGTTTTATTTTCTTTCTAAAATATTTTATGTATATTCAATTCGAAAATTGTTTCTGAAATTCATTTTGAATTTCTTTCTAAAACTTTCTTATTTCTAAAACTTATCTTTTTGCTTTTCAAGCTTGATTAAAATCCTTTTTCTGAATCTTTCTCTTTTTCTCACCTTATGGCAATCTAGGGAAACTACTCCTGTCATGGTAGCATAAAATCTGTAGCTAACCACTAGGAATGAGAGAATCTACCTTGTGTAGTAGCTGATGCGTAAACTTTGGGCACGCGTTACCCTCTCGCGATCGGTCTAATCTACACTATCCATATACGTGTATACGGATCATTCATGCTTCGCTTATACAAGAGTCGATTAAACTCAGATCTTACAGTCTACTCATCTACCGTACACGTATAGGGTACTCAGCTGGGCTCTCAACTGGGAGTTAGGGTAAACCATAGGTGTACTAAAATGTTTTTTTTTTTTTATAAAGCTTTAATAGAACTTTCTTTTCCCAAAGACATTTCATAAACTAAAAGTATTTTTTTGAAATACTATATAAATAAAAAAACTGAAAATTCTTTCGGTAGCTCATTAAGAAAACTTTTTCTAAAAGACTTTCTGAAATCTTTTCTAACATGCATCTTACTAACATGCTAATAAATATAAATAACTTGCTTTATTTTTAAAGTATATAAAATTTCTATACATACTTTTGTAGCTCATATGCATCACATATAGTAAAAGTATAATAAAATACTTATTTTACTTTATTTGGGCTTGAATTTGAATTATTCTCTCAAATGTCTACGTACCCAATCTCAAGCGCCCGAGCTGAATTTGCATGAGAATTCACTTCTTGTTGCTTAAACTAGGTAAGCTTATACTTAATACTAATTAAAGGTATTTCCTCTCTCTAATAGCTCTTCCGATCACTCATTTTGATGAGTCCTTTCTCTACTCGGCTTGGATTAAGGGTATATCTATTTCCCCTAATCAATTTCTACACGTTCCTCCTTAACGAGCTGTTGCTCTCTTTACTCAACCTCCTCTCAACTTAACTTATGCTAACTTCTATCCTTATCTTAACTTTAAATGAACTCTTCTCTCAACATCTCTAACTCGCTCAACTCATCTTGCTCAACAAGCTACTAGCCTCACACTTATCTCGGCTTTAGTCTAGATAAGCTTATTCTTCTCTACTTTCCTTAGGTTGAAAGTACTTTCTCTCCCTACGAACTTGCTCGGCTCATTACTTATGCTACTCTCATACTTAACTTCTTAACACTGCCCAATCCTCTCATCTTAACTTACATTCTTAACTAGCTTGTTCGTACAAACTTTTACCTTAATTCTGCTCAGACAGGCAATACTGTGAACTGGGGCACTTCTCTATTCTGCTCACTTCCTACGAGCTCACTCAACACATCACAAATTTGATAATCGCAAACTCAACTAAACTTCCTCAATACTTCCCAACCCTATTAACAAGCTTAACACTACCATATACTACTTTTGTCCTGCACGGACAGGCACTAGGGAAGCTGGGATACCTCTTTTCTATTCGCTTAAGGCACATCGGCCAAAACTAAAGAAAATTACCGATAAACGACTAGCTTTCAAATACTGAGCTCTCATGCAATCACACGCAAGCTTAACTAACACTGATCTTATTTGGCTTTTCTTACTACGAGCAACTCTATTCAATAAGTCACCCAAGCGGCCTTGGGCTGCTCGCCTAAACGAGCTCCTAGGCAATCTGATACTCACTCTTTAACGCTATATAAACTATCTTTCTGCTCGCCTTTAGCCTTACTAAAACTAGCTCCTACGCGAGCTCACTCATGAGCATAAATCCGAGCTCAATACTTTTTAAACATATATGAATTTAATAGCTAAAAAATTAGCTTTCTCTTTAACTAAAACAACTCAATCTCAATCGCTAATTTAATAACTTGGCATAAATTCTCAAATTTCTCATGTTGTGACCTTACAGGCCACGCGACCAGCTACCAAAATCAAAATAAACTAATAACAACTCAAATTTAACTAAGCTTATTATTTATCTGCTATACTTACCAGACTTTTCCTTAATCATTCTGCTTGGCTCCCTAGTCCGTGAGCTGGCTTCAATATCCATATCAAAGCTGAATAATCTGAGCTTCTAAATCTGTTCTTTTACTACTTCAGCTTGATTTCTTCTTATTGCAAGCTGATTTTTTGAGCTCGCCTCAAGCTTCTGCTCACTTTCCTCCAGTTATTGCTTCATTTATTCTTCAGCTAGCCTGCTGCTCTAATCTGACTTACTTGCTTTTGATCTAATCTTTACTTCAGCTCAATCTACTCTTCTGATGCAACAGCTCCCTAATTGAAACGACGATAGCGACTCTGAAGCATTAGCTTCCTGCTTCTCTCCTTATCTCTTTTCTTTTCTCATGCTACTTTTCTCATGTAGCTCCTCTCTTTCTCTCGCTCTGATGGTAAAGATGAAAAAGAAACTTTCTGAAGTTGCTACACCATGACTAACTAGCCTCTTCTCTCTTACTTTCTCTCTGCCAGTTTCTCTTTTTTTCTCTGGTTCTCTCTGACAGGATCCGAACCAAACTTTCTCTAAGCTCTTGTCTGGAGGATTCTGTCGGGCACTTCAACGGACTTCCCGCACCTGACTTGTCTGATTTAGGAAATCCAAGAAGCGAACCCTTAGAATATTTTGCCGATTTACTCGTTTTAACTTTAAAACTTCTTTGCTTTTTAAAATAGTTGGGATTGGTGGAAATTTTTCGCGTTTCCTCAAAACAATTTTTATAAAAATTTTGACAGCACAACGGCTGTAATTTGAACATTTCCAAAATCAACTTGCATAAGAAATACACTTCGAACTATTTTGATCACCGTCCAACTTCTTTCAATCTCAAACATGCATTTTTCATTCATTTCACAAACATGCAATTCTTTTACAAACATAATTCACATATGTAATTAACATATAACAACTCATACTTATATGAAGTATGTGCCTTGTGCAATATATGCATATCAAGTGTAGTGGTTTATTTATATATACATATCAAAATATGGTTAATAATCTGTCAAGTATCTCATGTCAACATATAATTATTTGATTCAATATATACACATGTACACAGTGTCAAAATACATTAACATCCATATATTTCGTCTCATTATTTCCCCCCACCTAAAGTTAATCAAAATAATGTCTTTGATGCAAGAGCGTCCGTGCCAACGTCCACTAAAGTATACAAGCTACACAAAACAAAGAGAGGTTAGGCAATATATATATAAAGGTATAACTCCGCATAGACATTACTTAGAAAATAATTGATTATATTTTATTTTATTTTATTGTTTTTCTTTTGAAAACCATTTCTCATAAGACAACCATGAGCAAAGCCACTACGCACGGAATTTGCTACATCGCGACGTAGGGTGAAATTTCTCAACTTTAGGTAACCACAACGCGAAATTTTCTACATCGCCGTTGTAGTGCCAATAACTTATACTTTACGCAACTACATACGGAATTTTTTACATCGCATATTATAGTGCACTTTACTCATCACTTGCAATTAGATACGGAATTTTCTACATCGTATCACATTGCTATCAACCTTGACAACTACGAGCGGAATTTTCTACATCGCCGCGTAGTGCCAAGATGCTAATATCACAACATGCACATGGGTCTTAATTCAACTTTACTTTTCTTTACTTTTAAACCTTTTTGCAACTTACTTTCACCTTCGAATCTCATTTCTAGATTCTAGGCATAACTCATTACTCAACATAAAACTTATGATTTTGGAAAACCATTTTGCAAAACCCTTTGAAAGAATATATTTTATCATTGCCATATAAATGGAAATCAACTAGATGTAAGTAAAGTGAAGGACACTTACCTCGATCCCAATGCTCTCAATGCCTCAACGAGCCTCTCGCGTCTCGTCCGCGTGCTCGTCACATACACATCATAGTCTTGTTATAACTTACTCACTTTCATAGCTAAAACTAATAAATATAGAGTTTCCAATACATTGAAAACTCACTACACCACACTTTCCCAACTCGATTTTTGACTCGACCGAGGCTCTCAAAATTTGGTTTCTTTGTAAAAGTCTTACTTCTAGACCCCTAGGATCATCCCCATATGTTTCGTTTGGTCTCCGGAAGCTTAAAACAAAAAGTCAACTTTTTAACTATACGGTTGACCACGAAAAACAGAATTGAAACCAGCCATGGTTTCACCTCCGTTCCTTTTTCTAGCGTCTCCTTATCACATAACTAAGTCGCCCGTAAAGTTTCGTCGAGAAACTCCATCGTTTGCTATGTCAAATCTAAGAAAAACGTCTTATTTTGGACACTTTTCGATGCACTTTTCGCACCGAACGAGCGACGATGGTTTTTCTTTTGTATCTAAGCTCCTTTTACCTATTTATGGTCAACTCAACTCATTCCATGCAATAAAAATTGCATTTGCATAGCTATTTCACCTATCGACTCTCTAACGGCACTATTTTGCGCATAACTTGCGCAATTTTTATCGGAATCGATCCGTTCCAAAACCTATGGTTTTTTATAACTCCTAGGCATCATTTGAGGTGTTAAATATCCCCATATGAGTTAGAATAAGTCAGGTCTTGCCAGACCTCTTTTTGAGCTCGGGATTGTCAACTTGTTTCTATGCACTATTTTACTCTCTACTAGATTGTAGGCTATTCTTGTACCTATATGTATCCATGTCAATTTTGTTGATTCCTAATCATTTATGCATGCTTTTAGGACCCCAAATATGCCATAAACATCAACAAAACTCATGCATAAGCTACTGCCCTTCATCAAATCAAAATGCACAAACAATGTCATCTAGTTTTCCTTTTTAATTTCTAACACTCCTATATACCTTTCTAGTAGTAATTATGCATGTTGTTCAAGTTGATAAGTATCAAAACCCAATGGATACACCCCATCCACCATATAACCAAACCTCCTCATGCATGCTTAACATGTTGTTTCTTTTAACTTTCATGATTTTAGATGTGGCAATTCTCCTAGGCATTTAATCAAACACATCATCTCCAACTATCACTTCCTTACCTAACAAACCAGCCCCCATTCAAGCCAAACCAAGCACATTTCTTTTACATCATCTCACCCTAAAATAACCAGATTACATCTCATAATATGCATCACCCTTTCATCATTTATCTTTGCACAAAACAGTCCACACACACATTCAATCTCGTCATCATATTTCTATCACACTTAAACACCCTCAAATTCATTCAAATCACATTATTTCTCATTCAAACCACTTACCAATTGTTCCTAGGTGTGTTGGCTTGCTTTTCCACTTGATTTGAGCTTCAAAACCTTGAATTAAACCATCAAAACCTCATCAGTATCAAGTCTGGTCGTGAACAGCATTGGAACCAAAAATTCATCTAACTTTTTCATTCAAAACTCAATCTTACCTCTTCCTTTTGGTTTGATTTTGCTTGGTGATCTTCGTAAACTTGTTCTTGACCTTTTTGGGGCTCAAAATCACTTGAAATTGGGGTGAAAATGGGCTGGGATGAGGAGTTATTGGACTGCCCTGCAGAATCTTCTTCTTCTCCCGTGACTGACTTCCTTTGCTTTATTCTTAAACTTTCCAGCAACTTTCCAGCAGCTTATCCTCTTATATAGCTGTCCAAAGGCCTTAAAAATTGCCCCTAAACTTTGTCAATTAATTACATTTCATGCCACTCATTTGTTTAACAACATAGCCCTTAAATTTTCATGTAATCACACTAGTTTTCTGTTGCATTATTTCCTCTTCTGTCATGTTCCACTTGCTGCACTTCTTCTTGATTTCTTCTTCAATTTTTATAGGTTTAATTTACGTACAAAATTGTCCTTTAAGTTGGTAAATAAATTACCATTCATGCCATACATTTTAATGTCTATTTTAGCCCTCAATTTTGCTTCATTTTACACTCAAAACTTCAATTCTAAAAATGTCTTCATGCAATCTCTAATTAATTCATTTAATGATGTCATATCATAGAAATTTATTTGACTCCAATTGCATCTCCAACTTAAATAAATCATCACATAAATTTTCGGATTCAAATTTATTTCCGATCAAATCGGAAATTTCACTCGATTTCGATTATATATTCGAAAAAATTTAATGATTTTATTACTCCATCAATGAGAGCATGTTAGTATAATACCTTTACAATATTTATAACCTCATATATAATAAAAATATGGAAATGAACATTACAATTTCTCCTCCCTTTATAAAATTTCGTCCTCGAAATTTATATAACTCATTTATTAAAAATGGTGGGGGTATTTACTATGTATTTGGTCTTAACGCTCCCAAGTGGTTTTCTCTACTTCGTGATTGCTCCACAAAACCTTCCGTAAGGGAATAACTTTACTTCATAGAATCTGCACTGGATCCTACTCTATATATAATTTCATATGACCCAATATAGCGCACACTTAGGTTATCATGTTTTCACTGCACTAGCTTGCTAAGGGGATAGTCACTTTCGATTGGCAAAACAAATCGGCGGACTTCGTCAATCTATCAACTATTACTCATATTGCATCGTGACCCCTCTAACTAAGTAAAAGCCCTATTACAAAATCCATGATAATCTTCTTCTATTTCTACTCTGAAATAGAAAGAGGGTGTAACAATCTCGCCGGCTTCTGATGCTCTACTTTCACTTGCTGACAAGTGAAGTATCGAGAAACAAATATTTCTTCATCCCTTTCCACTAGTAATACTCTTTCAAGGTATGGTACATCTTCGTGCTACCTAGATATATGACATCTGTTGAAGAATGAGTCTCCTAAATAATCTCCTTTTTCATATCTTCTACATCCGGTACACATAGACATTAGCCCATTATTACTGCTCATCTTCCCTGATAGTAAAATTTGTCCTGTGATAATCTTCAACCTCTTTCCTTAGTTTAGCCAACTGTGGATCATATTTCTACTGCTCCCTTATTTGACTCACCAAAATGGAGTGAACATGAAAAGTAGCTAACAATGCCCTTGAGTCTACCATATCTAACCTCCTTTGCCTCATATTCAACTCCTTCTAGGTGAGCAGGTATTGCAGACTCTTATGATTTGAAAAGATCTGATGAGAGACTTTATACAAGTAATGCCTCTATATCCATCAGGCAAACACTACCGCAGCTAGCTCTAAGTCATGTGTTGGATAATTCACTTCATGCTTCTTCAGCTGTCTCGAAGCGTATGCTATCATTTGGTCGTGTTGCATCAATACACAACCCAAGCTCTGTCTGGAAGCATCACAATAAATTGTAAACTCATCGTTCCCTGATGGCAAGGTAAGCACTGGAACCGAAGTTAATCTTCTTTTTAACTCATCAAAACTACTTTGGCACACGTCTGACCAGACTAACTTTTCTTCTTTTCTTGTTAACTTGGTCAAAGGAATGGCAATCTTCAAAAATCTCTCCATAAATTTTCTGTAGTATTCAACTAAGCCTAAGAAGCTTCTAACTTCTGTCACGTTCGTGGGTGGCTTCCAGTTCACTACAACTTCTATCTTCTGGGGGTTCATGGATATCCCTTCGACAGATACCATATGTCCTAGAAAGGCTACCTGATCAAGCTAGAACTGGCACTTGCTGAATTTTGCATAAAGCTAGTGTTCCCTCAACGTCTGTAACACAATCCTCAAGTGCTCAGCATGCTTCTCTTGACTACCTGAATACACCAAGATGTTATCTATAAAGACTATCACAAACTTGTTCAGATAAGGACTGAAAGCTCTGTTCAACAAGTTCATAAAAGCCGTTGGGGCATTTGTTAATCCAAATGGCATCACTAGGAACTTGTAATGCTCATAGTGAGTTCGGAAGGTCGTTTAGGAACATCTTCCCTACTCACCTTCAGTTGATGATACCCCGATCAAAGATCAATTTTCGAGAATACCTTGGCTTCTTGGAGCTAATCAATCAAGTCGTCTATCCGCAACAGCGGTATTGATTCCTGATAGTAACCCTATTGAGTTGTCTGTAATCAATGCACAAACGGAGGCTCCCATCTTTCTTCTTTACAAATAGCACTGCAGCTCCCACATGAGGACGTGCTTGATTTAACGAACTCTTTATTCAGCAACTCTTCCATCTGAACCTTTAGCTCTTTCAACTTTGCGAGTGCCATCCGATATGGCGCTATGGAGATAGGCTCTATATCAGGTGCTAATTCAATCTCAAACTCTATCTCTCAATCTAGTGGTAGCCTTGAAAGGTTTTCTGGGAAGACATATAGAAACTCATAAACCATTGGGACCTCAGCTGACTGCGGCTTGCTCACATTTGGCTCCACTACATATGCTAAGTACCCCTGACATGCTCTACTGAGCATCTTATTAGCCTTCAGGGTACTTATCAAACTGGCAGAGAGTACCTTGGTCACTCCGTAAAATATCACATCTGATTCCCCAAGATGACAAAGCTTAACTTCTTTTCTATAGCAATCGACAGTGGCATGATGGGTCGACACCTAGTCCATGCCCAGTATAACATCTAATTCATGAATGTCAAGTATCATCAAATTAACCTTGAACTCATGACTTGATATACTCACTTTACTTCCCATATAGACTCTGTCTACAATAAACGACTCCCCCGGGGAAGTGATACTACCTTGCTACACTCAGTCGGTCTCATTTTTACCCTGACTCTATCAATAAAATCTCTAGAGACAAAGGAATGGGTGGCCCTTAGGTTCACCAGTACCTGTGCACCTGTGTTGAATAGAGAAATAGTACCTGTAACCACCTCTGGAGTGGCATCAGTTGTCTATTGTATAACCGTGTAGACTCTCGCGACCTGATTGGGGGGTCTACCAGGTAGTGCTCAAGGTGGTACACTCCGACTGGGTCCACCACTAGGTTGCTCTGGGCCTGTAACTCCCTTAGGTTGGGGGGCTCCCTTATCTGGCCCACGACCTCCATCGGTCTGTCCTTGTACGGTAGTTCCAGCCTCTGCTGGGCTCAAGGCGACCACGCTAGGATAGTCTCTCATGAAGTGGCCCTCCTGTCCACACTTTCGATCTTGCTCTGAAGGCACTCACTGGGATGTGATCGACCACATCTACTGCAAACGGGTCTGCTCTACCAACTCGATCTGCCTCTGGACCCACCTGATGACTAAACTAAACTCTGGCTAGCCTGGGGTCTCTAACTCTGTCGTCTACTCTCAGAGCATGCGAGTCTCTGACTACTCTTGACCACTTTACTAGACCCTTCTTACTGGCTACCTGTCCAACTGCACTTCTGCTCGAATTTCTTTAGCTAAGGGGCAAGTTCTATACCCCGCTCAACTCTAATAACGGCCTCCACCAACTGTCCATACTGTATGTGTACTGCTGATGTCACATATGCTCTGATCCTCGAATGCAATCCGGCTATGAACCTATTGATCTTCGGTGTTTCATTTTCTTAAATAAAAGGGATCACGCGGATGAGCTCGGAGAACCTCCTCTTGTACTTTGTCACCGTAGAACTCCCCTGCTCTAAATGGAAGAACTCCTCTATCTTCGCATCCTTATAGCTCTTGAGAAAGAATTTGTCGATGAATTCCTTCTTGAAATCTGCCCATGACACCTCAGCCGGATGCGCTCTTTAGTGGGCCTTCCACCACTCTTTTGTTCTGTCCTTGAGGAGGAACGCTGAAAACGTCACCATCTGATCCTCACTGCAACCCATAACTCGGTATTTCTCCTCATTAGTCTCTAGCCAAGATAATGCTCGCACAGGATCATCGGTACCATCACAAGGCTTGGCACCTAGTTTACGGGCGCGCTAAACAGATATGCCTGTCTCCCACAACTGCTAGAGTGCCGGCGCTAACATCTGAGCCATCTGCTCTATATGTCCCAGAGCGGGTCCTGGTGCAGGCTCTAATCTAGATGGCTCTGATGGCTCGGGATGGGATGAGCTCGTCGGCACATTGACTAACTCGTCAACATGCTCCTCATATGGTGGGGGTGCCTCTACGGTTGCTCGCCTCATCCTTGGACGATCCCTAAGCTGCATAACTAAATGTGCACTAAATAGGCACAATAATCAAAAGAATACAAGTATTAAAATGATAACTTAGCATGTATTAATTCTATAATTTCATGCGATACACATCTCATTTCTCGTCAGAACATGCTCATCTTATGCAATTCTGAAAAACATAGCTCATGTAATCTTACACAAACTCAATGCACAATTTAATCTCATGCATAATAAATTTAACTTAATGCATAAAATTGCATCAAATTTTCTTTAAAACTCAGTGCATAAGATAGCTCAATTCTTTTCTTTAAAACTTTATCTCAACTTTACGAAAACCTGGCTCTGATACTCTCTTTCTCTTTCTTTTTCTCTAGATTTTTCTTCTTTGCCTCCCTCTTCAAACCGACTCAACTATCGCCTATTTATAAGCGTGAGTTAAACTTCTGAAAATTACAAAAAAGCCATGATCTGGATAACTCTTTCCCAAAAATATCTGATATTTTTCTCATTAGCCCCTCAACTTTTAATAATCACACTTATTTCCTAATATTTTTAAAAAAATTCACAAATCTTAACTTTTCATTATTAATTACTTAAAAATCCTTTTATCTATTTATTCTAAGGGCCATACTTGAAATATTCTTCACTCTAACTACCGGAACAGTAGTATCTTTAGGAGAGGATATTACAAAATATAAGGCAAAGGAGGTGGTTAGAATTGTTAAAAGATTATGACTGTACGATAGAATACCACCCCGGAAGGCCAATGTAGTGGTTGATGCCTTAAGTAAGAGATCTACTAGTTCATTAGCGCAATTGAAGACTGTATATCTTCTGCTTCTAGTGGAAATGAGGTCTGTAGGAGTGAGGTTAGAAATAGCAGACTCATGGGTATTATTAGCTACTTTTCACGTTTGCCCCATTTTAATAGATCAGATAAGGGAGCGACAGAAACAACATCCCCAATTGGTGAGGTTGAGAAAGGGAATCGAGAATGGGCAGAGACTAGAATTTGTAATCAAGGAAGATAGTATAGTGATGATGGGTCAACATTTTTGTGTACCGAAAAACTTATAGAGATTATGGAGGAGGCTTACTTATCAACTTATGTCATGTATCCGAGTAGCATAAAGATGTACCATACTCTGAAGGAACATTATTGATGGAAAAGGATGAAGAAGGAGATAGTAGAGTTTGTCTCCTAATGTTTAACCGGTCAGCAAGTAAAGGTAAAGCATCAGAAAACTGCAGGATTGTTGCAACCCCTCCCTATCCCAGAATGAAAATGAGAGAAGATCACTATAGATTTTGTAGTAGGGCTTCCATGTAGTTAGAGAGGGCATGATGCTATATGGGTTATAGTGGATAGGTTGACAAAGTCTACCCTGCTAATCAAAAATGATTATCCCTTAGGAAAATTAGCTCAACTATACTTAGATAAAATAGTCAGACTCTATAGTACGCCAGTTTCCATAATCTCAGACTGTGATCCTAGATTCATATCAAAGTTTTGGCCCAATTTATAAAAAGGTTTAGGTACTCGGTTGAATTTTATCACGACTTTTCATCCCCAGATCGATGGTCAGTCTAAAAGAACAATCCAGACACTTGAATATATACTCAGAGCATGTGTCATGGAATTCAAGGGAAGTTGGGATTCACACCTATCACTTATTGAGTTTACTTATAATAACAGCTATCAAGTCAGAATCGGCATGGCCCCATATGAGGGACTTTATAGAAGAAAGTTCAGGATTCTAGTATGTTAGGATAAGGTAGGTAAGAAGAAACTGATAAGTCTCGAGCTTGTCTAGATTACTTCAGATAAAATTAAAGTTATTAGAGGCAGGCTTAAGACAGCAAGTGATAGGCAGAAGAGTAACACGTATAATCATCGTAGGGACCTTAAGTTTGAGATTAGTGATAGAGTATTCCTCAAGATCTCCTTGTGGAAAGGTGTGCTTCAATTTGAGAAGCATGATAAGTTGAGTCTGCATTATATTAAACCCTATGAGATTACAGATAGAGTTGGATCAGTGGCATACAAGTTGAAGCTACAACCACAATTGACCAAAATCCACAATGTGTTTCATGTATCCATGCTTCAGAAGTATATTCTTGATCTCTCCCATGTATTTAGAGATCAACCTGTTGAACTAAAAGAGAATCTGACTTATGAAAAAGAACCAATTTAGATTCTAGATCGTAAGGAGTAGGTACTGCGCAGTAAAGTCATTTCCTTGGTGAAGGTTTTGTGGAAAAATCATGATGTGGAAGAGGCCACATAGGAGCATGAGGACTAGATACACCATCGATACCTCCATCTTTTTGGATAGATAGATCTTTTAAATTTCAAGAACAAAATTTTATAAGGGGGGGATAATTTGTAACATACCCTTCCAAATTCGTATAATATACATGTACTATTAATTATACCCTTATTTATGGAATAATAAATTTTTTATGAATAGTATTTTCGTGTAAATAGTGTTTCTATATAAATAGTATTTTTGGATGAAAAGTGATTATTGAGAAACGAACCGTGAAAATCGTAAATTTCTAGAATAGATAATAGAGACTAAAGAAATTGAACAACACAAAAATGAGTCCATTCGAATAGATTGTAAGTGATTTAAAGATTATTGGACAAAAATACTCTTTTCAATTTTAGTACCGTACATGTACCATATATAGTATTTATGGAGTAATGAAATAATTTAAAGTGTCCAGGTGTGTAATCGAATTCTAGTAAAATTTTTGAATATAGAATTTAGTTATAATAGAATTCCCGAATGAACCAAAAATGATTTCGAATACGGAATTGGAATGAGAGAATGCATGCGTGGCAAATGGTAAAGAAACATTGCATGAGTGACAAGTGGCATGAGAATGGATACATGCAAGTGACAAGTGTAAGACATACACGGTGAATTGATGACAAATGGCATAAAAATACAATGGATATTTAAAGTTGAAATTGAGATTAATGAAATGAGAAACAAGAGAAGTCATTCGGTCCAAGAGAGAAAGTGAGCGGAGGTTCTCATTCAAAGAAGAAAATCATGGAGAGCATGCTACACTTGATGGTTTGAAGGCATTTTTGAGTGAATTTAGCGCATACATGTGGTGTACACAAGCTTAGGAGCAAGAGTCATCCATTTCCAATTGATTTCAAGAGGTAAAATTTAAGTTTCTATTAACTAGTTTTTTAGTTTAGTTGGATTTATAGTTTCTAATGTAGTATTTGGAATTTTTATACATAGATTTAGAGTTTGGAGATCCCAAGTTATGGAAAAACAAGGCTAGAAGTTCAAGGACCATTAGTAAGCATACCAATGAAAATGAATTTTTTATTTAAGTTTAAGTTGATATTATTTAGGACACTAGTAGTTTTGCCATTATATTTGAGGTGATTTTGTTGTAAATTTAGGTGTAAAATTTAAGGAAAAATTGGTGTTGCATTGCATGTAGTACACGGTCAAAGATGGGTTTTGATGGCTCAAATTTGAGTTAACTGTTTTGTCATGAAATGTGATGTGATTTTGATGTGTATGTAAGTATAAGATATGAAGAAAGGTTGTTGTTATGTGTTTGCATGTGGTTCGGCCAAGAGGAGCTTTAAATGGTCTAAATTGAGTTTAAGTTATTTGAATAATTTTCATGCATGTAAATATGCTAAAATGATGAGTTTTGATGTTCATTTGAAAAGCAAAAGTTTGGTGTAACAAGCTACCATGTTTCATTCATGAGTGTATTAAAGTGATGGACAATTGTTTTTAAATAATTTAAATGATTTTATGAGTTACATTAATGATGGAATTAACTTGAAATTGAAAGGAAATTCATTGGAATATCAAATGGCTACTTCGTGACCAAACTTTGTGTTATTGCAAAAATGTGATGTTTTAAGGATTGACTTGACTTTACACCTTTTTACATGTATTGGAGCATGATCAAGGTGAGAAAGAAATTGATTGAAATTGATGGTGTAGGTTCGGCCAACATAGGCCAAAATATCTAAAAATGTGTTTTATGCTTTGAAATGGAATTTAGACTTAAATTGTGGTATTTCACATGCTTAGATGTTAAGAAATTCAAATGAAAATTTTATGCGAATAATTGAAGTTAATACGATTTAAAAAGGGTGTTTCGATATTCTTATGTAGTTAGGCATTTGTGCGTATTGATGTGTGTCGATGGAAGTATATATGCGAATAAGCTTGATTGCGACATTGTCTAAAAATAGAACATGAAAATGTATATGTTACGTGGATGAAGCTTTTCCTCTGATTTTTTGCTTTATAGCGAAGTAGAATTAAAGTGAATGTCATTTCAAAATGTTTTGATGCAATTATTTTCTATTCACTATGAATTTTACGAGTTAAATTTAAATTCATGCGTTGAATGCTTGAAAGTTAATTTTTATAGTAAATGAGTTTTAGCATGAAAACCTCCTGTATGAATTTTAGAAAGTTTATGAATTATGGATTATATGATGAAAAACAGTATGTATAGAAAAGTTTATGAACCTATGGTGCGCCTTATATGTATCTCTAATATCATCGATTGAGGTTAAGTACCCTAAGCGTATATTGGTAGTGTCAGGGTTATCTTTCACTAACAGCGGAATGGAATGTGTCAGTCAATTGAGTTTAGTGTATCGCCCATGCACGTACAGGGTGTATTATTAACTAGCGCGTAGAAATATTAAGGGCTAAGGCCTAATAAAGGGGCCCAAAACAAACAATTCGAATAAGTTGTGATGTCATTCTAGAATCCCTTGAGGATCGAGACCTAAGTGACGTGACCTCACTAGCTTCTATGACGAGGCAGTCCATGCTTGACAACCCCACAGTGGCCTTCTCGTTGAGATCTGTTTCAACTGAAAGGTTCTCGTGAAGCTGAGTCTTTTCTACTGAAAATCCTTTATGATTTTTTAGAAATCTGTTTTCAAGTAGAAATGGTTGCAAACTATTTCCAACTGTTTTTCTAAAATTTCTACCCTACAAAAGTTTATGAAAACTTGTACACTTCTATATCAAGATTAATCCTTGAGTTCTGGGCCTCAGACCCCATTTTCAACAATCAACCACAACCATGCATTGAGTTTAAAATAAAATTTGAAAATCATTTAACTTATATGAAATTTTTCCTGTAGAAGTATTTATGTAGCTGAAATAGAAATTTGTTACTCAAAAAAATATTTGCATGTTATGTGCGTTTTCCCAAAACTATATCAAATTATATGTAAACATAAATATATAGGTATTCAAAAGTGTATATAACAAATATACATTAACACAGCAACACACGACGTCGTTCGACTACTTTGGGGTTGAAGTACCTACACCGAAACACCTGCACCTGCACTTATACCTGTCTTTGGGGAAGTTTTGTTTATGAAACATAAAACTACGGGTGAGCTAAACAAGCTCAGTAAGTGTCATGTTTTTCTATTCAAACTATACTTTTGAAAGTGACCTCCCTCAAACTTTAAAAAGCATTTCATAACTATTTTCATGCTACAAACTGAAATGCATTTTCTGAAAACCTCAATTGAATCAATCATATGTATAAACATTCTATATCAGTATAATTCATGCGTAATAAAACTGGAATTTATTAACATATTGAAAAGCGGATTTTCTGATTTCGGAAAACTAGTCTAAAATGTATTTCAAATCTGAAAACATAACAGTCTATATGATTTCATATTTATTGTAAAATAATAATTGCTAGTGACAATACAATTTTCTGAAAAATTTCTCTTTATGAAATAAACCAATCACCGCTGCTTGAATACCACATGGCACCCTAGGTATATGGCCAAACGAAACGTGGTCCATCCCTTTTATTGGGCCTCGACCCTCAAGGGATTCTAGGATGGTACCACAACTCATTTGAATTGTTCGCTTTAGGCTCCTTTTTTGGGCTTTGGCCCTTAAGGGATTCTAGGCCCTTACAATCCGATTCTACGTAGTGGAATTTATCCTCGCTCACGTAGGATAGGGGTTAGCCTTTATACACCTCTATACGTGTATGAGCGACACACTAAATTGGACTAATTGACACAGTCCCTCTCGTAGGTTTCCTCCCGTTGTTAGTTAGTGACAAACACCTTTGACACTGCCATGCACGTTTTAGGATACTCTGACTAGAAATATCTGAAATACATGTAGGTTGTGTCATAGGCTTATAAAACATTTCCATTCATACTGCTTTTCATCATATAAACCATAGTTCACATAAATTTTCAAAAATTCATATGAGAGGTTTTCATGATAAATATTTTTAATTAAAATCAATTTTTCAACATTTCAATGCATATGTATAATTATAACATATAAAATTCATTGAATAGAAAAATAATTACATCAAAACATTTTGAAAAGATACTCACATTTTCTTAGCTCACGATAATTCACAATTTCGGGTTCTCTCACCTCTATGTTACCTACGTAATTTCACATTCTATTTTTAGACAACGTCGTAATCAAAATTATTTATATACACTTCCATCAATAAGCATCAACACATACAAACGCTTAACTACATAAGAATTTCGAAATACCCTTTTTTAAGTTGTAGCCACCCTAATTATTCGCACATACTTTCCATTCAATTTTTCTCATTGTAATAATATTCAAATACATGTAAAATGATGTAAAATCATATCAAATCCATAAAAGATCACACTTGTACAATTAAATAAAGTTTGACCGTAAAGTAGCCATTTAACATTCTAATGTATTCCTTCTCACTTTTTATGTTAAATTCATTATCAACATAACCCATAAATCATCCAAAACATCCAAAAACAATTGTTTAACACTTTAATCCTCTTATGGCCGAATACATATCAAACTAATTTACCATGCTTTTGATTTTCATTTCAACATCCTGACTTGATATTTTAACATCTTTATATGCATGAAACTACTTGCATAAGTTTAAACACAATTTGGACTATAAAATTCCTATCTTGGCCGAATACAACACCCAACCTAACACCAAGATTTCTTCAAGTTTTCCACTTGAAATCCAATCAAAATCACACCAAATTCCATGGCAAGGAAACTAATATCTTAAACATCATCAACTTAAACATAAATTAAAAAGTCATCTTAATTAGTATGCTTACCAATTTCTCTTGATTCACTTGGCTTGCTTTCTCACAAGTTTGTGATCTTCAATCTCTAAATCGATGCATAAATATCTCAAATATTCTATTAGAAACCATTAACCTCAAAGTTTACACCAACTAGTTCATGGAAACTCAAACTTTACCTTTTGAAATCAACTTGAAATGGATGGGTTTTACACCTAAGCTTGCATGTAACCTTAAATGGCTTGAAAGTCACTCATAATTGGCAGACGATGGGCGGATTTCGTCAACCTGTCCACTATAACCCGTATAGTATCATGTCCTCTCTGACTATGTGATAGTCATACTACAAAATTCATGGAAATCTTCTCCCATTTCCATTTTGGGATAAAGAGGGGTTACCATAATCCTGCAGGTTTTTGATGTTTTACTTTCACCTGTTGACCAGTTAAACATTGGGAAACAAAATCTGTTATCTTCTTTTTCATCCCCTTCTACCAATAATGCTCCTTCAGAGTGTAGTATATCTTTGTGCTACCCGAATGCATGACATGTAAATATTTATTTCAGTAACAAATTTATATTTTAGTTATGTAAATATTTTCTCAGAAAAAATTTCATATAAGTTAAATGATTTTCAAATTTTATTTTAAACTCAATGCATGGTTGTGGTTGATTGTTAACAAGAGGACTTAAGGCCAGAAGTCGAGGATTATTTTTGATATAGAAGAGTACAAGTTTTTATAAACTTTTGTACGGTGAAAATTTTAGAAAAATAGCCGTTGTACTACAAAAATTTTTAAATAACCCTATTTTTCGGATGCACAATAAAAAGAAAAAATTTCCAACCACTTCCACTTGAAAATAGATTTCTAAAAAGTCATCAAGAATTTTCAGTAGAAAAGGCTTAACTTCACAGAAACATTTTAGTCGAAGCATATCTCAATTGGAAGACCACTGTGGGGTTGCTGAGAGTGGACTGCCTTGCATAGAAGCAAGAGGGGTCATGTCACCAAGAAAGGGGATGGGCCACATTCCGTCTTGTCATATACCTAACGTGCCATGTGGTATTTAGGCACCGGTGGTTGGCTTATTTCAATAGAGAAATTTTTCAAAAAATTATATTGCCACAACAATTTATTATTTTACAGTAAAGATGTAATAATACAAGTTGTTATGTTATAATTCAGTTTTAAAAAGTATTTTAGAATAGTTTTTCAAAATTTGGGAATTCACTCTTCAACATGATTATTAAATTCTAGTTTTATTGCACATGAATTATAGTTATACTAAATGTTTATTATGTGTTTGATTCAGATAAGGTTTTTAGAAAAGACATTTCAGTTTTATAGCATAAAAACAGTTATAAATTGTTTTAAAGTTTTTGGAGAGACTATTTTTTAAAGTAAATTAAATAGAAATATGACACTCACTGAGTTTGTTTAGCTCACATTTAGTTTTATGTTTATAAACAAAACCTCCCGGGAGCAGATACCGGTACAGGTGGTTCAGTAATAGGGACTCCAACCCCAAAGTAGTCAAACGATGTCGTGTGCTGCTTTGTGCTGTGTTTATATTTGTGCATATTTGATATAAATGCTTTTGAGAATATGTATAATAACAGTTGTATGAAATTTGATGTAGTTGTTAGAAAACGTGCAATATATTTATACATGACTTGTAAACATTTTGAGTAACATTTTATGTTATAATATATAAATAATTCAACAGTAAAATTTTGTGTAAACTGAATGATTTCCAAGTTGTATTTTCTCTTTTCAAAAACTGAATGCATGCTTGTGGTTGATTTTAAAAAGAGGGTCTAAGACCCAGAAGTTGAGATATACAGGTTGCTATTGAAGTGTACATGTATCTATTAAGTTTTATAGGGGTGGAAATTTTAGAAAAACAATCATTATATAGCCAAAATTTTTATAAACCCTGCCTTACAAAAGTACTTTAAAAAAAAAAAAAAAGTTTTCACCTATTTCCACTAGAAAGGAAATTTCTAAAGAATTTTAATTCAGTAAAATAAAAAATTTTAGTTTCACGAAAACTTTTCTGTTGGAACAGTTATCGACTGAAAGGCCATCGTGAGATTGTTAGATGGGCTGTCGTTGTATAAGAAATGGGATCCCTCAAAAATATCGGTTGGTTCCAACAAAATACTGTGGGTACAATATTTTCAGGTTGCTTTCGATGTGCGAAATTAAATTGCACTACTTTAATGAGATTGAAATAGTTTGGATTGAATATAATTTTTTATGTTTGATATATGGTAAGATTAATTAACCTGAGATTAGATTAAATTAGTTTTTATAATAAAAAGAAATAATTCTAAAAATAAATAATATTTTTTATTATTCATTCAATAAATTTTAAACAAAATAATATTCATGTTTACTTAATTTTAACAAAATATTAATTAATGTTCGAAAATATAAATTTTTAAGAACATTTTAGTAAAAATATGTTAAAGTATTTTGTTAATTGTATTAGTAATTTAAGTATGAATATTAAAAAAATACTAATTTAAATAAGTATTTTGTTGAAAACTAACCCATTTTTAATAACTCATTTGAAAAATAACCTTTATTTTTTAAATCTCAACCTCAAGGTAGAGAATCTCAACCTCTAGGTTCGGAATCCCAACTTCCAGATTGTGAGTCCTAACATTAATTCAAATCACTTCAACCTTAGGGTTGAGATTTTTTCTTCATAAAAAACAAAGGTTATTTTTGAGGTTGGCATTTCCAAATGGATCATTTTTGTAATTATTTCTTTAAATAAAGGGAAAATGCATAAAATGACCCGTTTTGAGAGGTCAACTTCAAAACTAACCTTTGTGTTTTTGGTTGTACAAAAAAGAGCATGAATCGACAAGAATGCCCTTAATGAAATGGGAGCTATAAAGCTAGAGCAAATTGACAAAAGCTGAACTCCTTTTGGTGAACCTTTCGTCTTTCCTCTTCATAACCTCTCACGACAAGTAGCCTCTTCGGCCAACTAGCTGTGCAAGTAGCCTCTCCTCCCGTCGACTGGCCTTCCATTCTATCACTTCCAATGGTGAACATATCTTCTTACTTCCCACGGCTAACGTCTCTTCTCACTTCCTAACGTCTCACTCTAAGCAACTGTGCTGCAATCTCCACCACCGACCTTCCATTCCATCATTTCTGACGGTCAAGATCTCTTTTCACTTCCTACAACAAACTCTTTTCTCACTTCTCACAGCCACCCTTTCTTCTGTCTTCCTTTGCCTACGAAATGAAGGAGCGTGATTTGGGTTGAACTATTGAAGAACTGCGCTCCTCTGCTTCTCTACGGGTGGGCAGTATATTTGATTAGTTATGGTTACTTTGGATATATGAATATAGTGATATGAACCAAGAATGGGATATTGAAAGTGGGTTTCTGCTATTTTGTGTAATTTGTGTGTGGTTTTGTAATAGAAGTTTAGATGAATTTAGAGGTGTGTGGTTCCGGCAAAAATGTGTAACATGTGTGTGGTATTGAAAGTGGGTTCTAGGCAAGATTTGTAATGGAAGTTGAGATGAATTTAGAGGTGAAGTCTTAATGTCAATGATGGGAATCCAAACTTAATATCAACATTCAATTTAGGATTCCCAACCTATAAAACCTTTAAGTTGAGAATCGCAAACTTGAGATTAGGAATGTTAGACCTTTGAGTTGAGAATCCTAACCAGAAGATTGGGATTCCCGTTATTGATGTTTGGTATCTAAAACATTTAGTTAAAAATCCAAACTTACATGTTGGGAATCCCAACCTCTAGGTTAAGAGTCCAAACCTTTGGGTTAGGATTCTTAATGTGGATGTCAACTCTCGTTTGGGATCCCAACCTTAAAGTTGAGATTCCTAACATTCGGATTGAGATTCTCAATCTAAAGTTTACATCCATATTGGCACTCTCAATCAGAAGGTTTGGATTCTCAATCTCTAGGTTGGGAAACGTCCAGGTTTAAACCAAGGTTGGGCTTTTTGACTTTTATGTTAGAATTCCCAATCGAAATTGGGTATCCCACCCTTCCACCGGAGGTTGGGAAATTGGGAATCCCAACCTTCATATTAGGATTCACCACCTGAGAGTTGGGAATCCGAACTCCGGGGTTGAGATTCCAGCTTTTCGACCTCCGACAAGATCTAAAGCGGGATTCCTAACCTCAAATTGGAATCCCAACCTGAGGTTAGTATCTAGGGTGTGATTCTCAACAAGATGGTTGGGATTCCAAACCCCTAAGTTGAGATTCCCAACCCCCAAGTTGGGAATCATACAATTTACACCCAACGTCCAGCCGAAGATTAGTATTTCCCAATCTCTGAATTGGGAATCCATACCTTCTGGTTGGGATTCCCAACCCAAAAGTTGGGAATCCCAACCCCTAAGTTAGGAATCATAACCTAGAGGTTGGGAATTGAGTACTTTTCTGTATTTCTAATTCTTGGATAGTGGATATTAAAAATCTTCCCAATTTGAAGTACCCAGGTTGGATAATGGAGGTTAGGGTTACCATTTTCCTCTTCCGTTTTATTTTCCGTTTCATGTTCATATTTTTATTGTTTAATTCATTAGTCTATTTTCCTAATTGAATTTTAGTGTGAATGTCAGTAGGAGAGCAAGAAAGGCCCTTAGCAACCTGTCGATAAGGTTCAAGCCTAAAAAACGAGCAGACTTTTTGTATATAAATATGTTTAAAAAATAGTAACTGATCTTGATCAAATCCTTATCATACTTGAATGTTATATTTCTCATTACTAGTCAGTAATGGTTACTCTAATGATGTATAAGTAATTATTTATGTTTGTTTTCGATAATTTCTAGTAGTCGTGAGGGACTGGTTAGGTTGTGTCTGACTATTATCATGGTGTAGAAAAATAATGTTAAAATTTCTCAGTAGCTTATATACTTGTTGTAGGTTTTTACAGTTATACAAATGTTCCCATAGTGTTATATTTATTGCATAGTCAATGATGTGATACATTTAGTAGTGAACTTCATCTCATCATGGTAAAGCAAAGTAGGAAAACCTAACACAAAAACGGTTCATATTGAGAAATCAATTCAATCAAGTATATGACTACAGGGCAAAAATGTCATCATATGGTTCTGACAGCATTGGTCTAGCATGCCATTATTTAAGATGTCGGGAAAACTTGATCATTTTTACGACAATATGTTATTATCATTAAATAATTTATCACGAGAATTCAATTATACCGTTATATTGCTTCAACAACAAAATACGGTTGTCATTACATTGACGAATAATTAATCATTAATTAAAATTTGTAGGTCAATCTAGTTTTGTTATGGCAGCTTAAAGGGATTCATTAATGGTCATTACAATATTATTGATAATAAAGCCAAATTGCTATTCTTTACTAAATACAAAAAACTTAAAAAATATTAAATCATTATAACTATTGATTATGTCCATCAATTTAATGAATAAATTCAATACATTAACACATATACATATATATACAGATATAATAAACATTTGATTATATTATATAAAGTTGATACATACAAAAAATTAATTTTAAATCCTAAAAACATCTAGTACAATTTGTTTCCATGTCAAACAAATTGTCATAGAAGTTTCCAAAAACATATATATGATATATAATATGTATATAACTGCCACAGAGCATTTATATACAACTTTGTTTAACATATATATATATACATGTATATTAACAAACTGTATCGATGACACGAATATGAGTTACCATATATATATATTAAGAAAGTGTCCAAAACAAAAAGATAAAAAAACTCTTCCTTTTTTGGGTGCAATGTTTCCAGTTACTCTAGTTCCTTGCAAAGTGAAAGGAAAAAATAAATTTTAAAAATCAAATAAAGTATATATGAAAGTTGAACTTTTATAAGACAATTTTAACATATGTTAATTAAAGTAACAGAAGCAAAACAGACAAGCACATGCATGAAACAAAGCTACAGAAGTTATACTAACAAAAAATTGAGAATTTTTGCTTAAAAAAAACAAAGAATTTAATCTAGTAAAACTATTACAACAATAGGCTAATAAGTTGAAATTATGAATTTAAAATTTCAATTTGATTATAAATGAGCCAGGGGATGATCATTAAATGAAGTCAGGATTTAGAAAAACTGAGTTCAAGCTAAAACGAAAAGAATATATATATATATATATATATATATATATATCTACACACATATAAATAGATTGGTCTATTTTGTAGTTTTTATGACCAAAAACACCATAGTTATCAAAAGTGAATATCTAGGAAACCATTTCAAAATGAATTTCAGAAGATATAATAAATCAAAGACATTTACATCTTAGTACAAATAATACAAATGAACGTTTGTTAAAAATGAAAATGAGAAACACAAATTATGGAGAGACAGATGGTCACCTAGAAATCCACATGATCTAGGGCCTTCACTTGTTTTAATGGAATCTGTATAAACCGATCATTGTTAATAAATAAAAACTGGCACTAGGTAATAGGTTCGGCACTGAATATCGTTGATCACAAGAACGAATTATATGAGTTAATTAGAACTACTGTGTGTTGGCTGCTTAAACAGATGACATAGAAAATAATGCTAAGTTTCCTCTCACAAACTTACCTTTTTCGTGACCAACATCAAGACCGCTATCCTAACAAGTACATCTAGAATTCTAAGTCCTTTTGGGACACCATCTGCAATTAAGATCATCAATAAGAATTATAACAGTTGCACATCAACGAACAAAATCAACATGCAATGGGAAAGAGAAAGAAGAGCTCAGAAAGTGTTAATCACCTGAGAAAGTTGAGAAGTCAGTTATTTCTTCGGCAGTGTGCAATAAGAAAGTCTCTCGTAACTGAATTAAAAATACCATTAGATCATATGACAAACAGCCATTATATTAGAAAATGAAACAAAACATAGAGGTATTCCATAAAATATTAAATAGCAGAAAAGGTAAGAGTATAAGCATTGGAAATTATGATTTAAAAGACCGTGAAACTTCCTCAAGAATAAAAAAATGGAGATTGGACTGGAGTTTTGACAAAGATAAGTACAGGAAAAAGTAGAAAAAATAGAAATAAAAAGGATTGATCTAAGGAAGTGATTCTATCTATGGATTATATAGAAGCAGGTGGATTTATTCATCCTCAGGATCCTTCCTCGACTGCCAAATTTAGTGATATACAGTCACAAGAACAATAAAAATAGTTTCTAAATAAAAAAAAAAAACAATCAATGTACATAGTACAACAAAACACCGAAAGATAGAATTAATTAAGGCATTTGTAAGTAATCTCAGCTGCAATTTCAGGTACACGCAAGCAATGGCTACTCATGCAAATGGATAATCATATATAAAATGCTTTGACATACAATTAATGACCAAGACAAAACCACAATTTATAAGTTCTAAGCCTTGATCACAATTAACTTTAGCCAATAGGTAAAAGTAAATGAAGCAAGGTCAAGCTGTATACTTAGCCATTTCTTCGTAGGTCTTCTATTTTAAGCTAGCTACAAATTCCTTAAATTCAAAATCACCACCACGAAACCTACAATAACAACCTAGAGTAAGAAAACTGCACACATCTCCACTCATAGAAACATGACGAGGACTATGATCATGATCACTAAAGCCTCGCATGAATGAAACAAGCTAGTCAAAGATCATAAAAACAAATTATGAAATAAGAAACCAAATATGCAAGCATAGCCCAACATATGTGCAGACAAGGAAAAGGGAAAAGAAAACACAGAATCGAGGTGGAATAGCAGTAAATTATTAGAGTCCAGCAATTAAAAATATAATAATTTACCTCATCAAAATTTGCACAAATGCAGCCATCTGGTTTTGATTAAAACCCAGCACTCTAAATGACCTGCCCTCACCTTCCATCAAAGGATGTGGTTTTATGTTATCAACTACAGAAGATTTGTCAATGTTAGCATGTAATCAAATATGATTATCACAACTTGCTATTTACTTGTTACTAGGACAGAAAAAATACCGCGAGATCTTTTCTTGTAAGGCCTTCTCCCAGATAGTTCTAGTAGATGTATCACCATCAGTCAAGTTAGCTCTGTAATTATCATACTCACCCTCAGAGTTTACACCTTCCAGACCAGCGAGGTCATCATCTTCAATAGAAACCATCTAAACAAGACCAAAGAGCACAAGTTAATTCCATTTCCAAAGCTAATAAAGTGACTTTATTTGTTCTTTACTAGATCTCATATGTACATCAACATGCATAGACATAGAAAATATCAAATGAATAAAAATTGAGAACAGTAAAACGCTTGAAAAACCTCAACATGAAGCTTATTCTCCATCACTCCTTTCAAATATTTCAATCAAGTACAACAACTCAAAACAAAACACTATAATTCAAATCCCATGTCACCAAATTTGATCACAAAACCATTGAGAATCCAAAACAAAATCATACCTAGTTGCTCAAATCCTATTAGAAACAGAAACGTAATAAAGACTTACTGGTTGAGATAGGCAACATTAAGAGAGAGAGGTTGTCAATCTGCAAGCTGCAAAGAAACCTGTGAATTGAGAGTTGATGTTAGAGAGAAGTCAGAGTTAACAGAAAACAAGTATACATAGTCAAGCAAACCAGAGTGAGAGAGGGGCAATCGAGCAGATCAAAGTTGACACAACGATGTTGGAGAGAGAAACACGCAGTTGAGCAAGCCAGACGGTGATACACGGCGACGATAGAAAGAGAGAGAGAGAGAGAGAGAGAGAGATGCAGTCGAATAGACCAAATGGAGAAAATAAGGTCTATATGAGAGAAGAAAAGATGATGCTAAGGTTTGTCAGAGACAATGAAATAAAAGGGTACCTGTTCTTTGTCGGAGTTGAGAGTCGAGCAGACCAAGCAATCAGACGGTGGTGGGTGGAGGTCAACGATCGGTGAGATACGACGGTTAAGAGGTGCAACAGTCAAACAAAAAGGTTGATTACTTAGATAGTTAACGCTGGTGGTCGAAGGTCCAACGGTGAGGTACGACAGTGGTGGGTGGAGGTGCGAGGGTCAAAGAAAATTGTTGGACAGTAAGAGAGTGACCGATAGTGGGTGGAGCTGAGGAGCGACGGTGGTGGGTTGGATGTGCAATGGTGAGGACTTCGGACGGTGGGTTAGGATTCCTAGGGCGAGAATGAGAGGAAAATGTTGGGAATAGAGAGAGAGAGTGACAAACTTTGTAGACAAAGGCTGACTGTTGCACACAAAAGGGGTGAGTCAATTGTAATTGGGTTGAGTAATCAAGGGCATTCTTGTCCAAAAAAAGTCACATTGTAAACATTGAAAAAGAAAAGGTCATTTGTCAAATGGGTTTTCACAAAAAGATTAGTTTTCAACAAAACCCTTAAATAAATCTGAAGTAAAATATATGAAAATTCTATATCTTTAAATATTTTAAGTAAACATATACATTTGAGTAAATTTCAAAAATGGAATAGTACTAGAAAAAATTTTGAAATAAATAATGCTCATTTATCGGAAGAAACAATTTGGCAATTAATGAGAAAACAATATGGCTGTGTTTGTTTGACCGGCTTTAGAGAGATGGGAATGGATTAAAAAATCTTGGCCCCACCAAGTCAGTGTTTGGCAAGGAAGGTGAAAAGGAAGCGGAAGAGAAATTTACTTCTCGATCACACCTGATATCCTACGTGAGCAGGATTTCAATTCTTTATTAATTTGGTTAATTATTTATTTATTAATTAATATATTAATTACTTATATAGTAAAGTAATATAAATTTATTTAAAATATTATTATAAAGTTAATAATTTTAATATAAGTTGGATAGTGAATTATATTGTTAATATAATTAAATTTTCTATTTTTATTTTTATCAGTTATTTATGTTAAATTTATTTAAAAATTAATTTATTAAAAAATCAAGTTAGTCTAATATTAAATTATTTGAGTGAATTCTTATCCAATTCAATTCCATTTACATTAAACATATCATAAATCAAATTTAATTTCACTCAATCCAACTCACCAAACTAGATCTAATTATTGCTATGTTGCAATCACAGGACAACAAAACCCCACGGATGGTGGGTCATCCATTCATGGCATTACATTGCACTGTCAGGGAAAAGGAATCCATACTGTATATCTATTTTGTCGTGGATGCTACCTCTAGAAGTGAAAATTAAGCATTTTCTTGCTAACATCCATACTAGTGTTTTCAACCATCTGTATTTAATTGCATTAAATCGTGTAAGACTGAACTATATGTGATTTTTCTCATGTGGAGACAATCTTTAGGTTGTTGGAAACCATTAATCAGTCATTTTATGTTAATTGGGTTAGGTGATAGCCATTAATCAGTCTCTTTTATTGTATAATATAAGAAAACGAAATCTATGTTGGTAAATTTAATTATTTCTAAGGAAAACCGGTTTAGTTTTCCCATATTAGTGTTTACAACAATGCGTATGTATTAAATTATGTCGTAGGACTGAACTATATGTGATTTATCTCATGTGGAGACAATCTTTAGGTTGTTGGTGACGAGACCAATCCTGACTCTTCTCTTGAGTCCAAATGGAATCACATGAAAACTTATGGAACATACCCTGACTCCATTTTTGACATCTTTCTAACTGAAATATAGTTTTTCTACAAATCTTTTAATAAAATTCCTGTGAATCTCATGTTTTTCTTAAAAATTTAATCTAAACAAATCAAAAAAGAAAATCCTTATATTTCTTGTGTTGAACCCCTGTAATGATTATATAAAATATTCATATAATACTTGAAAAAATATTTCATCTATAAAATTATTCTTGAAACATATTTAAGAAGTCCGATTAATAAAAAAATAATAATAATATACACTAATGCAAAAAGTTTCTATTTAAGAGTGGAGAGTCGACTGCGGTGATTGAAGATTGATTGAGAGTTCAGAGAGAGTGGAGAGTTAGCTTGAGTGGAGAGTGATTGAGTGTTTTAAAAAGTTGATTTTCGGTTCGGATCAATTTTTCTGACCGAAAACAATTAGTATTAAACATTCAAAATCGACCCAACCAGAAATATTCAATTTGAAAAACTATATTTTCAGGTCGATACGAGTCAAGTTGATCCAAGCAAAGTCAGTTTCGTTTTTTTTGTTCACCCTACTCAAGAGAAACGGTGTGCAATTACATCAATAGTTCTGTCAAGTTTAAAAGCACTATGAGCTTGTGCTCAAAACTCAAAAGATAAGAGTAATGATTGGGCTTTTTTTTTCTTTTTTTTTTTTTAATAATAATAGACATCTAACACTTTTATATAACTTTTTCATCCAATCTTATATAATAACTAATGTATTATTAAATATTTGGATTTGAGGTTGACTAGTAACTGATATGGAAATGATTTATTAGTTGGTATATAAAGTTGGATGAAAAAGCTAAACAACAGCGTTGGATGAAAAAATTAAGTAAGAGCGTTGCCTGTCTACCATTATCATTCTTTTAATCATTCATTTGCGGAAAAAGTTTTATGCATAGTGTTTGATCAATGTTACAATAAATATAAAAATCAATTATTATTATTTTTTTTAAAGGATATAAAAATCAATTATTCTATTCATTAAATTATGTTTCTTGAATAACTGACGATCAAAAATCATGTCAAGAATTTGTCAAAATCTAGAAAATTTAGCACAGCTACGATAGCTTGTATGTCTACTCCAACACACATGCGTTCAGTGACACAACTATTATTATTATTATTATTATGAAAGTAATATTATAATATCTAAAATTTTATGAAATTCATTATTCAAATGTCGTCACAAGCTTACTTATTATTATCAAACCATTGATATATTATCTTATATTTAATATAGTTGTTATAAATCATATTGTCACATCATTTAAATAAATTTTTAGAATTTGTAGCATTCTTTTTATAAAATAGGACTCCAACCTGATTAGTAACATAAAAATAAATAATTACTAAATTAAGAATTAACATGTTAGTAAGTAATCACTTTTTCATTGTAGTATAAGTTTAATCTTGTTTTCTCTCTCCTTCTCCCTCTCTCTATTCGCACTTTTTTGCTCTACAAATTATATTATTCACTCCCAATAACTCAAGTTGGAGGCTTAACAACACTCAATTTGAAATCTTGTTTGATTGTTGAAGGCTTGGGAGTTGCATTCATCTTACTTTTTTTTTGTGAAAACACTCATATTTCCAGAGTTTTAGTGATAAATCTTGCTTCTAAACCTCTTTGTTATTGATTTTTACATTAAATTTATTTGCTTTGGCACTAATTTTTTTTCACTTTTGGAGTTGAAAACATGCCTAAGTGCTGACGATAATATTGTCCATTTTCTTTTATTGTGAACTTTATTTTTTATTTTATTTTTTATCTTGATTCATTTTATTTTATCAAAAATTATTTTCTTTATTCATGATCCAATTTCATTATCTATTCTCATAATCTATTGTTTTTGCTCATCATTTATTTCATAACTTTTTTACTAACATAGAACACTTACATGAAGACTTTGAAAAGAAAAACGATGTAGGATTTGGATTAATGATAATTTTGTTGGAATTGTTTCGATGGGAAGAATAAAATTTCAACTTCAACTTTCACTATATTATTTTTATTTTTGATAGTAGGAGCATTACTTTTGTCTAAAATTATAATAGGTTCTATAAAAACTCCATTACTATCATTGTGATGAGATGAAATTCTCTTCTAACCTCATTTTTCGCTTTGATCTTTTATAAATGATGATAGAGTTCCAGTGATATATAAGAGATAAAAAATATAATAATCATGACTATTCATTATTTTTTATACTAATATATCACTAAATTATAAAAAGTTTAGAAAAAAAAAAAAAGGTTAGGATAGGATCTTAGTCCCATTGTGATAGGCTCATAGCTCCAAAAGAAGATGTTCAAATACTCTAAAAAAAAAAAACAAAACAAAACAAAACTCTTATTTCATATGAATAGCTAGACATATAACTTTTACATAGATAAATGTTGCAACAGTGGTAACATAATTCTTTCCATAATAACATTTTTTGTTCTTATTCTAACTTACTAAGAATTAATTAAGTAATTGTAATTTTAATATCTTTATTGATAATGTAGTATTTAAATATTTGTGATAAATTATATTTGTTATGTGTATATTTTTCATTTAAGTTTGTGTGTATATTTATTGTTAATTTAAATATATTCATTTAAATTTATATTATATTAGTTAGGAAGATATTACGAATAATATTATGTCTTTATATAAAAAAATATATATATAAAATATGTTACATATTGGGTTTAGCTATGTGTATTGCTAAGATTAGGCTTCACAATAAGGTGGAAGACAGCTTACTCACGAATCCTTTGATAATGTACATTGAAAGGAAAATTGTAGAAATTTAGTGTCAATTCAATTATATTATAGATGGTTTTTAAGATTTAAAAGAACAAGTCTAATTTTAATTTACAAAACAATGAACTATTTTTATACATCAATATATTTAATTTCTTATAATAAGACTAATTTATACTATATTCAATATTTTAATAATTTAATTTTTCAATATTTTAGTATCAATTTAAATATTTATTTTAGGTTTGACTCCCCTAAACTTGAAATCTTGGCTTCCAGCTGCTTATCACATGTATGTTAAACTCAAAAGGACAAAGAAGTCGAGTCAGAAGAAATAACATTAAAAGGATTAAAATTTTATGAAAAAAAGTGGTTAGGCGTGAGTTGGTGTTCAAGTGGACCATACTGTGTCCTTCGAATGTATCAAATATTTTCCGAAGACTCAAGATGGATCTCCAACATATGTTGGATCTCTAGTAATTAAGGTCACATTGTTTATTAATATTGATTTGTCAGGAGTGGCTGAGAATAGACTAGACGGTGGTCCACTTGAACACCATGCATATATAAACAAAATCACTAATTAATATATATACATATATATATATGGGTCATCTACAATTCATTTGTGTATCAATACACTGAAACTGATTATATTCTAAAATTACTGATTGTATTTTATTATATCATAATACAATTCAACATGTTTGATTATAATTAAGCATGGTCAATTGTTATAAATGTGATCTTACTTATTTAATTGTAATCGGATATAATAAATACAAAATCAAATATAATAAAATATAATTAATAATTTTATAATACAATCACTCATTTATAGTTGTCAAGTGTATCAATGTCCAAGTGTATTGTCAAATGTGCCATATATATATATATATATATATATATATATATAGGTAATTGTAACAAGGTCTTTGTTTATTAATGTTGATTTGTAAGAAGTGGTTGAGCATCGATTAGAGACCTAATTCTTATCGCTTCTAAAGTATTGGATCATATGTGACTAATCGCTAATTGCTATACCAACCCAATCCTTGTCTTTTAGTACTTTTATAGATAGGTCATCTTTCAAGTATTTGATCACAGGTGACTAATTGCTAATTGTTAATAATTTGCAATTAGTCACATGTGATCAAGTACAGATAACCTATATATAAAAGTGTTAATGATGTATTTACTTTAATTGTATGAATCATAATGATCTGGAATCGGAATAGTTTAGAATCTGAATGATGTATCAAAAGCAAAATATGTTGTTTACTTCAATGATAGAAATCAAAATCGGAATCAGAATCAGTAGTTTTTTTATTGAGTTGTTTATTTTACTTTGAAATCAGAATAGATTAATTACAAGTTGTCCTTAGTTAAAATTATAAATTAATTATAATTTACAAAATTGTGTATAAAATGTGGTGTCATTTTTTTTTTTTTATCATGTAACTTATAATAGACTAAAAAAAAAATATTAATAATGTTATTGTAAGTACATTGTGTAATTTTTGTTCTTAAAGAACATATTATGTATCCATATTATATCTATATTGTATATTAAGTCATGATTTTTATTTTTTTTTATAAAAAATATTACCTAAAAATATACTTACAACAAAATTGTTAAAAAACATTTTTAACAATATTATTATAAGCATGTATTATTTTTTTTTTTTTACATAAAAAGTTATGATTTAATATATATTGTGTGTCTATATTACTTTTTTTTTTAAAGAAATGTATAAAAAACTTTTTACTTTATAAAAGAGAATGAGAATAAAAATCCTATTCCACAACCCCACATTAATATGGGAACCATAATTTTATTCCCGTTACGAAATAATTTTAGAGCAAATAAACATCATTAATCATTCTTATTCTTAATCTATTAAGTAAACACACCATAAAAGACAAAGATTGGGTTGGTATAGGAATTAGCAATTAGTCACATGTGATCAAGTACTTTAGAAGCGACAAGGATTGGGTCTCTAATCGATGCTCAACCACTCCTAACAAATCAATATTAATAAACAAAGACTTTAGTACAATTAGTGATATAAATATATATATATATAAGTACTAAGCGACAAGGATTGTGTTAGTATAACAATGAGCAATTAGTCACATGTCATCAAATGCTTGAAAAATGACCTATGTTAAAAGACAAGGATTGGGTTGGTATAACAATTAGCAATTAATCACATGTGGTCAAAGTACTTGAAAAATGACTCCTAATTAATCTCAACTATTTAATACCATGTAAGTAATTCCTTATTGTTATACCAACCCAATCCTTGTAACTTAGCACTATCAAACCTATAAATCAATTGTTGTGGATAAATTTGGAACTACCTAAGTGGGCTGGTAAAAGCCTAGGGAACTGATCCAATGGACCGGCCTAGCAGACGAAGGCTCAGGTAGTCAATATCCAGCTTGCAGAAGCAAGCTTTTGTATCACCCAGCATCCAGCTCGCAAAAGCTCACCCCCAGATCATAAGACACCGAGCTCGCAGATACAAGCCTTCAATGTATTAGATACTCAGCTCGTGCAGCACGACCTCAGCTCGTAAAGAGTTCTCTCACGTCGCTACTCAGCACCCAACTCCAGGTTGTCTAGAGTAAAGCTAGCTCATGACGTGATGTGACGTGACGTGACGTGCGTACTGTATCTTTTCAAAATGGTAGCAGCACAATTTAAGAAGCAGTCAACCACCAAATATGAAGATAAAATCAAATCTCTGAAATTAAGGGTTTCAGTTTTGGGAGGTGTGATTAATTACTTATTTTAATTATATACAAACTTTAGCGCTCCCCTTTATAAATGAGGATTATAACTCATTATAGGGGGCTTTCTCTCTCTCTCTCTCTCTCTCTCTCTATCTAGATTCGAACACACCAAAAAACAGATAATAAAAGAGATTGCCTCTTTCACCAGAGAAGGCACCGTGGATATAGATATCTTCATTGGTTGAACCACGTAAAAATCTAGTCTCTTGTTCTTTCTCTCTGCCTCTCTTCTTCTTTTCTGCACTTGTTTTCCATTTATTGTAGTTCTGAGCTTTAAAAACCTGAGTTGATCAGATTTTGACGTCAACATCAATTTTTGTCCTTTATCGGCACTAACCTAATGAAAATGGCCGGCATCAATCATCAATCAATGACTGGCACTAAGCATTGATCAATTTACCAACAAATATTAATGTGCATTATTAGGTTGATTGTTTATAATTTTCAAAAAAATCTTTACCATATAAATAAATGAGATGGTTACACCTAAATAATTAAAGGTTGCATGAACATTCACTGTTTGTCATCAAAGATTTGAACAATGTTGCTATGAGGGATAGAAAAAGTCTTTGCTTCGACCTAAACAACAAGACCCCGATACATCTGAGACAAATTATTTGGAGTATTAAAACTGATTTTCGAATCGCATTTGGCTAAAAAACTGTGATCCGAATTTATAATTGAGTTGGATTTAGGTCAAACAATTTTGATCTGTCCCAACTTGTTTGTTATAATTTTATTTTACACTTTTATAATTATTATTTTTAAGTGTTGTGCATTAATATTTTGTTAATCTAATTTCATTCTTATAATTTTGTGTGTGAAACAAATTATTCCTATTGATAATTAAGATGCATGAATGAGATTTTGAATTATATTTTAATAGATTGGCAACATTTACGTGTATGGTAAATATATATATATATATATATATATATATATATATATATATTACAAACGAAACAAAACGAATTGAATATGGACAACCTGCCCTGGATAGCTTTGGGTTTGGGGCAAATATGGCACTTGCTCATAATGAATTTTGGGTTTTAGAGTGAACGGATACGATATCAGTCCGATCCATTGTTACCACCATAGGTGAACCCAATGCATAATGAGGGGGGACGAGAGTACACCCTGAATTTTTCAAAATATTAATTTTTTTTTTCAATTTTATCTTCTACAAGATTTTTATTAAATTTTTTACATATATCCCTAAATATATTAATTACAAAAGTAAAGTATAGATTTATCATTTTATTAATATTTAATTTTATTATTGATTTTTATTCAAACATTTATATGTTATTCGTTAAAATCTCTGTTATAATAATATATATTTTAAAAAGTAAATTTAAATGTATTTACCATTTTTATTGAAATATTAGTATCTTCTTAGACATTCTAAGTATTATATTAACATCTTCAATTTGACTTGAAAATCAAATTAATGAATTTTAAAATTATGAAATACAAATTTAAATTTGTTATATCCAATTTCTTAAAGTATAATCATAATTTAATTTTTATTTTTGAATTATCCTAGTAATTTATACATGTTTGTAACCAATAAAGTGATATACAAAAACTCTTTAGCATAAAAAAATATTTTATGTTATATTTGCTTAAGCTTTATTTCTAGCAAAAACTTAATTTCTAATTTTTTTCTCAACTTTCAAATCTCTATAATAATGTCACTTTTTAGGGCAAGCACCCTTCCTTTCATGAGGCCATTTCCTTTGTTTGATGTTTTATTTGAAAGGCATATTCTCTCAGCTTTGGGCTTATGTGGAATTCAATGGATGATTTTTTAGCTCTGCACAAACTCCATGTTTTAGTACATCCTCCTAAGGCTCCCCATATTATAGAGATTATTTAGGTTCCTCCTCCTCGACCAAGTTGGACTAAGGTTAATACTGATGGATCTGCTTTTGGGGCTCCTGGTATGTCTGGCTGTATTGGAGTTTTTCGAACTTGTCATGGGGTTTTCAAAAGTGCTTTTTGTCATTTAAAATTACCAGTGGACGAGCCGAACAAGTAATACAGTGATAATAAGTATCGCCCCACGAGGATTGTTGTTAATTATTGCCCAAAATTAAAATAACTCAATTTTTTATTTGGCAAGCAAGATTTGATTAAAAGAGATGAAAATTACAACTAAGTTTAACTAACAAATGTAAATGAATTTTTATAAAAATTAAATCAATAAATGAAAATTCTAAGGTTCTGATTTCACCATAACTAATTCGTTCCCCCCCTTTGTTCTTTTTAACAAAAATTAATTATCTAGTTGTTAGTCGAGATTCCCTGAATTATTCACATAGCCTCTCCCTAGGTCTAAGAAAAATATCCTAATAAGTTTAACTGTTATATTCTCATACAAGTCAAAACATTAAAAGATTCATTAAGATTTATGTATATCTTTTATGGACTACACAAATCATGCAGGTATATTCCTATCCTGTATATAATTTATAACATTCAATACAATGAACTAGACACATAGATCAACTTCTACTATCATTATGATTCACAATTTAACTAAATAGTGATCAGTTATTTAGAAACATTAAGCACAGTATTAAATGCATCAATCAAGATAAAAAATCCTTAATTAAATTAAACAAAGGATTGGAACATCAAAGTTAGGCTACATCATAACCTTAGAAAAATAAATCTACTCTATATTAAAATTTACAAAGACTAGAAAATTAAACATAATAAAATATAAGAAAACTTAATGGATTAAAGCTTCGCCACAGAATTTCTTCCTCTGCTTTGCTCTTCCTCTCCAAGCTCTCTCTCTTTCTCTAAACTACTTGTTGTTTTGATTTTTGATAAGATGAATGGAATGGTGATCCTAAAGCCTATTTATAGGTAAAGTTCACATCCAATTACATCATCACATGCATCACCTCTTCCTAAATTTTCACCATTTTGCATCATCGCTTACATCATAATTTCATCTACCTCATGCAAGTCAAATTTTATATTACATCATTGCCTATATCATAGTTTTCATTACATCATTTCTTACATCAGCATGACATAATATTTATTTTTAGCATACTCGATCTTTAAACTACGATAACTTCTTTATGCGAAGCTGATTCGAGTAATTCTTGAGGCGATGAACTGCTTTGAATGATATTCATTTGTAGCGATGATCTTGTCTCGAACAATAGCACTTTATGGGGTCCACAAGCAATTTTTGTTCACCAATTTTATTCTGAAATTGAAAAATGCAAAAAGATATAATAATTTATTTAATAATAATAAAAATCTCAAGAACTAAGTAAGAATTTAAGTTTTAAAAGATAAAATAACTCTATAAAACTAGAGTTATCATACCCCCAAACTTAAAATTTTGCTTGTCCTCAAGTAAAACTAAAAAAATCAACCTAAGCTAAAAACACAGAAAATAAAAACACAATCCATTTTTATAGGTAAACAAGCGTATGCCACAAGTTTTTAAACCCCTAGGTGTCCCTAGTAGGAGGAGTTGTGTCTTCTAAGGGTTTACCAGCAACGATACCCACAAACGTTAAAAGATTCCACCCATAACTCATCAACATCTCACTAAATGCAAAGTAACAAAAATCTCATGCATGTATGATCTTGTGTTAGAACTAAAGATAAGTCACTAATGATCTAAAACACAATCATCAACAATCTCACACCACTCTTAAAGCAATTTTATTTCAAAACACCATATTCATAAGTCATGGACTTATTTCGCTTCGACTCTAATCCTCACAAGATATCTCTCATAACTCTCATGAATCTTAAAGCAAACACTCATTCAATCATATGTGATAGAGGTTATGTAAAGGCATAGCAAACGTCATTTACATCACATATGAATATAGACGTCTAAAAAGAACCGCGCTTTTAAGTGAATAGATCTCATTATTGGAATTAAATACTAAGAACATAGATAGAGCATGATGACATACTTCAACTCTCAAATTGGACTTCCTCTTAAAGATTAATAGGCTTTATGAAAGATTGTATTTGGGCTATGGTTAATTGATATATAAAAAATTTTAAGGTACAGGTTCAACAAGAACTTAAGATCATACCAAAGTACTTCATTTATTCTCTTTAAATCATCAAAACTTCTCTCTTCTCCTTTATTTTTTTATCACAGAATTTTTCAATTCAATACTTTCTTTCTCCATTTACTTCCACCTCCCCTTATACATCTAGGCATTATAAAACTTGTGCTTCTCTCATTTTTTTTTTTTTATAATGCTATTTAGAAACATACTTATTTTAATTCATATGCCTATGTATATATCATATAAATGTTAACACTTCAATTCCCTTATCCTCTTTCACTACATAGCATGATCCCAAACTTCATAAAGTATGGCTAAATTTAAATACTCAATATGGTCATTTAATAAGGGTAAACAAAGAAAATTGTTTAAAGTGTTTGGCTTCAAAAAATTTATGAAGTATCTCAATTCAAAGTAGAAAAGTAGGTTTTTATGGAGTAAAAATTACCCATATCACTTCTAAGAAGTCAATTCAATTTTCAAATCAAAGCAACTTATGTTATCTATAATAATGATTTGTTCTTTAGTATTCAATGCAAAACCTATAGAGATAATCTATTAAGAGCAAAGTAAAGAGTGTTTAAGAGTATAAACAAATAAATCTCTAAAAAAGAAACGTTTGAAAATCTCAAATCCTCACCAAAGGTAATCTCTACTAATAGTCTACAATTCATGTAAACATGATATTCATCCACTCAATTAACTAAGATCATGACATTCAAAAGTTTCAAATTATGCAAAAATGTTCATGGCTATTCCCTTGTAAAGATATCCAACCAAAAACATGCATTAAGACTCCATTAATAAACACAAAGTAATTAGTCAATTTGTTATGACAGAATTCAAAAAAAATCTAATGGAAAAAAATAATGAAAAGTTTTGCAATTTTTTTTTTTTTGAAATGAAAACAAAAATGCGTATCAAGAGCTCAAAAATACTCCTTACTCTGCCATCTTTTGGTTTTAACTCGGACCAATTATGAATCTTATTGTTTTAATAATAGCAAATTTTTTTTTTTTTTTAAGACCAAACTCTACCCCCAAACTTATTTGAGATATTGTCCCAAATGTCTAATATAAAAAGAACAACAAAAATTGAGATGCTATTAGAAAAATAAAAAAATAGGGTAAGAAGGTTACAACCAGATATTAAGATCCAGTGCACGTTTCTTGTTATTGCTTGCTTTGGACACCCAATCCACCTGTGACATGACTGGATTAACGTCGGGCACAAATTTTTGCATTTGGTTGATCAGTTCATCAGCACTTGAAGCCGAGACTAGAATACCTCGATTTGTTGATGTCATAAAACCCTGTTCCATAGTATGATCAAGAAAAGACAATAAACCATTATAGAAACCATTAACATTAAGCAAACCTAATGGTTTTTTGTGAATGTTGAGATGAGTCCAGGACGCAATGTTAAAGATTTCTTCAAACATTTTCAAACCACCAGATAATGTGATAAACGCATCAGCATTAAGTAATATATACGTCATTCGCCCGTACATGCTCATGACCTAAAACTGACTACCTATACTCATACCGTTGATATCTCTCCTTTTAGCCATAGGCTTTATTATGATACCTAGAGTTTTGCTACCTGCAACAGTTGTAGTTACCGCGATAGAACCCCTCAGTCCTAAACTATCTTCCCCATATACCAAATCTATATGTTTCTGGCAGCTAAAGTCTTACCAAGTTAAACAGCTGCCTGTGAATATTGCTTACTCAAACTAGACTTCGAGCCACAAAAAACACAGATGATTTTGAATCTACTGCTCAAGGACTTTGCCATTATTATTATTATTATTATTATTATTATTATTATTATTTTAGTGTCTCTCCTACAAAACTAATTGTTGGTTATCAACAATGAATGCTCATTTAAAGAAAAGGAAAGAGTAAAAATAATAATTCTACGAGGCTAAACAGTTATGATCATGAGGAAAAGAAAAAGTTAAGTATAGAAATGTCAACAAGAAAGCATAATCTTAAAAAGTATATATATATGTTTAAAACAAGCTACTAAAAATAAAAATTCAAAAATGTTAGGTAAAGAAACGTCAAAAAGTAAACACAATTATCGAAAAAAATTGAAATAAGCGAAAAAAAATCCAAAATAGTAGGTAAAGAAACGTCAAAAGTAAACACAATAATCGAAAAAGTTTGAAATGAGTTGCTAAATAAAAAAATAATAATGTTATAGTAGTTGTGATTGTGGCTCACATCTTCCTCTAGTTTTACGTCTAGAAACAGCTTAAACGCCTTCTATGAGTCGAGGATCGGCTTCCTATCCAATTTTCTTTAAAAATGGCAAATAGGGTCTTTTAATGTTAGATTCCCAAGACTGTAACGCTATTTCTATTTGTTGAATAACTCCCATAAATCTAAAAGAATACGTTGAACTTTTCCACAAGAATGCGTCTCACGAGTCTCAAGGATATTATCTAGAGACACCTTACTCAGCCCATCCTTTATGCATTTAATTTTATCTTCTCAATTTATGGACAAATATCCAAGATTTTTACAGCATGTGTCGCAATTCCATCATACACACTTATAGCATACTCTCATTCTTTTAGCTCTCCTCTTCTTTGAGTAAGAACTTCTTCCCACTCCTAGTAAATGTTTAATGAATGAATCATTCAACTCATCTGCTAGACGCACTTTAGCTTCAATTATCCACCAAATATGTTCGGGAAGACCAAAACATGTTAGCGTCCTCATTCTTTCGAGTCAGCATTTGTAAATCTTTCTGAGGACATCTTAAGACAGAATAGGGAAATGATTTTTCAGTTTTACAAGATTTGCCTCCATCTCTAAAAGAGAAAAGAAAATTATCAAAGAAAACAATAACACACAAACGAAAGAAAACTAATTTAGAAGGAAAAAGACTTGGGTTGCCTCCCAATAAGTGCTTGATTTATAATCGTTAGCTTGACTGTTGAAAAACGTTTTAATTTAGATCTGAAAGTGTGATGGTGGATTTCTGTTGAGGTTTTTCATCATTTATGTAAGCTTTGAGTTGTTGTCCATTGACTTTGAGTTGACGATCCGCACTTTGAATTTCAACAGCACCATGTAGAAAAACTTGAACAACTGTGAAAGGTCTAGACCATCTGGAGTGGAGTTTACCTAGAAACAAACGTAATCATTAATTAAATAAAAGTTTACCTAGAGCAGAGTTTACCTGGTAACATGTGCTCAGAGTTCGCACATCGGTGACTATATAGGGTAAGTTCCTTAATTCCTAGTGGCTAGCTAGATATTTAAGCTGCCACAATAGGAGTAGTTTCCTTAAGTTACCATCATGGCGAGAAATGAGAAAGTTTCTAAAGAAATTCAAAATTAGTTTCATAAACAGTTTTATTTGAAAGATTGAAAAGTATTTCAGAAAAATACTTTAGTTTATGGAAGTGTTTAATGTTTATCTTATTGAGTTATACTCACTATTTGTTTTCATGCGTTTCTAAAATGTTCCTAAAATGTTTCCTCAGGTGCAAGAGTGAGTCATCTAGCAGACAAGGCTTAGACAGACACGCGGATAGACTAACGGATAACTATACCCCATTGTATAGCTCATATTGTTGCCATGCATGTTTGTATATAAATCATGGTGTAAATGGTGTAAATTTGTAAACATAAATATCAGTTGTTGGATGCATGTTTTATGAAAATTTTTTGAAAAGAAAATTCTAGATTTCCATCGATTTCATAAATGTGATTATTTATGTTGTGATTGATTTTGGATGAGGGCCAGAGGCCCCTAGCAGTAGAGATTGCATGTCATAGAAGTGTCTTTAAATTGTTATTTTGAAAATGCAAGGTGACATAGTTCAATAAACAGTCGGTATGCTGTCGGATTTCCATTAGAAAAACAAAAATTTTTACCTTTGCCACTAAGAAAATGACTTAGAAAATAAATTAAACTGAGTTGCGGTGCTTCGACTGAATTCTTTGAGCCAAGGTTAGGGTTCGTTAGAGTTTTGTTAGGGTGCTACGTGATCTTTTTCGAGTCTAAAGGAGGGATTCGGGAAAGGTCTCGTCAAGGACGAGCTGAGGGTGAGCTATGTGAAGCTGAGGAGCTCGAGTAGAGCTCACATGGGTGAGCTGAATGTGAGCTAGAGCTCGTAGCTCTAGCTGAACAATAGAGCTGAGTGACTTGTGAGCTCGGGTAAAGTAGAAATGATAGCTGATTTAAAGTATAAGCGATCTGCGAGCTAAATTGGAGTTCTCTTTAAGTGTAGGTGCAGCAGTAAGCTAAATGAAGAGGTCGCTAAAAGCATAAGTAAAGTGATCTGGAAAGTAAGTAGTGAGTGTGAAAAGTATTTTGAATACTTTTAATTTATTTGATTTAGTAAATTTTATATTTTCATGTATTTCTATTTGTTTAATTATTGTTCTTTTTAGCTCATAAATAATTTATGTTTTAGCACAAAAGGAAATAATAGTTTATTTAGATATGGTATGCGTTATACATTATTTATTTTTATAGCATGATAAAGAAATAGATTGAAATTATAAGAAAAAGAAAAAGAGTTTTCAAACCTAGTTGACGGCCAATATTATAACGTGATCTTCTAGCTTTAAACCTGGCCAGTATACCACATAGTGTATAACATATGTTGTGAGGGTTAGTTAGCTAACATCGGGGAATCGAGTTTGTCAAGTCTGTCACCCTCTATGCTTGTGAGATATTTTTAGACACACGGTGAGCGATGATAGTTTCACCACACGTGTATACGAGACGTCTTTATAGTTTTGTCATAATAAATGATGCTAGCCTTTGTGCCACGTGACCCCCAACACTGAGTGGAGCTGGTCCGACCACTTTTGTGGTTTTAGTTTCCTTAGATGACCATTAAAGATTTTAGAATAGTTAGCATACCATTAGAAACAAATTTTTAAAAGAAAATATTTTTAGAAATAATGAAACTTTTCTAACAAACTTTTGGAACTTATAGAAATTTTTATAAAAACCCCAGACTTTTAGAAATAAAATGATTTTAAAGAAAAATGTTTTCAAAAGTCTTTTAGGGAGAAAATTTTAAATAAATGCATACACACTCACTAAGCTTATTAGCTCATTATGTTTTTATTTCAAAAATCTCCCCAGGTGTAGATGTAGATGATCCAGGTACCAGAGCGTCACGTGTTGATTAGGTGGGTCCCGACCGATGACGCAACTAGACATTTTTGTGTAGAAGTTTGTGATTTAAATTTCATCATGTATTCTATATGCATTCTAATTTATGAACAGATGTAGAACATTTTATAGAGAGCGCATGTTTTAGATTCATATATATTTATGATTTATGATAATATTTTAAAGTATATGTTAGAAATAGTTAAATAGTTACGGGTTCACTCTACAATATCCTTTTAGACCTTATTAATTGGGCTTTAGAAGGGTATCGTGGGGTGCTCAACAGGATCACTAGATTCATTAGTAGGAATTCGGGTCGGGTCCTGTCATATATGGTTGAAGATGAACTAGGTGAGTGATGTATGGTTGAAGATGGATGGTAGATTTTTTTTTTTTTTTTAATTTTTTTCATGAGTTGAAGATATATATATATTTTTTGGGGTTTTGGAGATTGGATCTCCATTTTTTTTTTTTTTGTATTTTTTAAAATTTTAATTAATCTCCACCGTCTATCTTAAGATGGACAATGGAGATATAATTAAAAAAATTTTATTTAATTTATTTTAAAGTTTTTAAAATTTACTTTAACATAAAATTAAAATTAAGGTCAAAAGATAATTTTGTCTCTGTTTCAGTTAATTTTAACAAAGATTCCCTAACGGTAGGAAGGGTTTATTGTAATTAATACTGAAAGTTGACTCCATCTGTAATTATTTTTAAATCAGTAGGTTAAATTGTAATTTTCTTTATATATTATTAAACATTCAATTTATATAATTTAATGTGAGCGTAATCATACTATAAGGACGGTTGAGTACTTTTCTTGATCTTAAAAGGTCAAGGATTCAAGTTTCATTCTTATCTTAAAACATAAAGTATTGATAGTTTTACTTGAATTTAAATTCTCTCCCCAGTCCCCATCATAAAATAAAAAATATATATATAAAAAAATAAAATGAAATCATGCCTTAGCCCTTGCAAAAATTAATTAATAAACACCGGAGGCCGGAGCAGCGTTGCCATTCTGGCGAGGCCTCATCTGGTGGGTTATTTGACAACCCAAATTATTCACATGTCCTTTGACATTTGCATTTACTTAACTTTTATTGTTCTCTTTCCTCACTTATTGTAAATCAACCATCAATTAATTCAATTAATTAATAGAGCCCCACAGCGCTCAGAGCATGACCCTTTGATAAGACTAGGATTTATTGTTGATAAACATCAATCCAACTTTTAACTTTAGCCAGATAAAAGTTCAAATTTGTTTACATTCTCACTGGTTTTGACCTTGACTTCAGCCAGAGAACTTTCTCTATAAATTGTGAAAGTTGCTCAACGCTTCATTTAGCAGCCTTAGTCTTCTGCCTTCATTGATCTTGTCTTCTTTCTCTCCACTTCAATCCTTCTATCAATAGCTCTCATAAAGAAAAAAATCCTTCTATTAATTGGAGCTGCTAAAGCTGGTAAGTAAGTACATCAAAATATTCTCAAAATCCTTCTTTCTTTCTTTTTCTTTTGAAGTTACTTTCCGTTTGTTTTTTGAGTGCCTTAATTCTCATTGTTCTTAATCTTTTCCTACCTCTCCACATAATATGGTAATTTTTTCCATTATGTTCCACATAATGTGGTAATTGTTTTCCATTAAAGCCCAGAATGCATGTGAAGGATTCAATTGATATGCACCGACTATATGGTTAAGGACTCTCTTTTCTAAGACTCACTAGTCAATTTGGGACAAATTCTTTTTTGACCCAAATATATATATTTTAAAGCACGGAATGTGAAGGATTCAATTGACATGCATGGACTATATTGGTTTTCGTTAGATGATTTTTGTTTTTTTGAAATTCTATGATTTAAATACAATAAGCTCTAACAAATAGAAATAGACCGACGACATAAAGGCTGTGTTAATAACTAAAAAATATGTATAATTTGATTGCTACGACTTATTTATGTAAATGAGTTTAGATAAAAAGTTTTATTGTCAATAACAAGGTGAGATTTTTCCTTTTGTTTTGATGAAAGTGTTAATAATTAAGACTGGTTAAGTACATCTTTTTACCGCTTTCTAAAAGTTTGAGTCTTATAGTAACCTATTAAATTTCAAAGCTTGAAAAATTTTTCACTTATATATATATATATATATGTATATGTATATATAATAGGAGTTGTCTTATGAATTGTATTTATAGTAATTGGTTTCGTTAGGTTTTAATAGACTCCTACCCCAATTGATTTCAAATATATTTTTTTGTTTTTTTTTTTTTTTAAAAAAAAAAGAAAAGTACTTGGAAGTACTTCGGTAATAAAATATTATATAGCTTGTGAAGGAGATCAAGAATTATATCAAATTGTTTTTTTTTTCCTTTTTTTTTTTAAAAAAAAAAGAATTATAACTCATTCAAAATTGAAGATCTCATAATTATTTGTTTATTCACTATTTCTTTTTTTTTGGAAAAATCATATATCTGATCATAAGATATAATAATTTGAATGAGTGTATTCTACCATTAAATCATTGTATTAAAATGGTGATATTTCTCAAGTCAATTAATTTGAATGGATTAACAATCTAATCTATTAAAAATAAATATGTAGAGAACCAAGTAAAAGTCCACTGAAGTTTATGTGAATTCTTAATAAACCAACTGACAATGAAAAAAAAATATATAAATTATAAAATGAAATTATTATATTTTTGAGAAAATAAATTCCGTTATCTTATACATATATTGCTTTAATTATCAAATAAACATGATAAATATAATATAATTCGTACCATATGTTTACTTCACTTGACTAATAATATCGTTTGCCTTTGATTCCGCTTTAGGCCTTTCATTTTGGATCTGGGGATTGCATTTGGCGTGCATAGTATAAAAGTACGGCGTTTAGAAACCTCATTTTTAGTCGCACAGCCAGCCTAGTAATTATTTTAGCTCTAACAAGATGAAGTATTTTGTTGCAGGTTAAGACAAATGTCGACAAATGAAGTGATGGAAGATGAGATTGGTATTGATTTGCTTATAATTACGTGTTGCTATGTTAAAAATTTGCATAAATTTTAATATCAATTTTAAATGAATATCCTTAGTGGTATGTTTCTGTTATTAATGTTGTTTTTGAAATTAAAGAACAGAGGCTTTTTTTAAAAAATAATAATAATAATAATAATAACATCAATAGGTTTATGAACAAAAGACGGTGTTAACAAAAATCAATTTTCTTTAATATTAATTTCAAAATTCAGACCTTTTTATTGGTATGTTTATAAATAGATGGGATTTTTTCTAATAGTTTTTCTTTTTCTTTTTTTTTTAAATATTTTATTTGTAATAAAGTCAGAAAAAATCATTCCTATGACTAAAACTTTTAATTTTATTTTATACATATATTTTGTTGTTCTTATCATTTAAATAAAAAAATTATATTAAAATTCAATAAATTTCATTTAATTTCACATTAAAGTTTTCATGATCAAAATTTTTGTTATATTGTCATAGACATATTGCTTATATATGTCAGGTATGTATTCACTAAAAAATATAAACTTACGTTTATGTTAATTATATATATGTATAAACTTGAGCTTATTTTGGCTTAATAGATGAGGAAACTAGAAAACGACGCGCGGATTTATATGTAGCTGCACTAGAAGGTGATTGGAGCAAAGCTGAAGAAATTTTTAAGAAACACCCTGGCGATGTTCGAGCTGAACTCTCAGATGTAGGAGACACCGTTCTCCATGTCGCAGCAGCAGCAGGAAAAAATGATTTTCTGAAGAAACTGGTGAGAAAATATATGGAAGAAGACGATTTAAAAAGGAAAAATAAAGAGGATAATACAGCTTTTTCTATTGTTGCAATGACGGGAGATACAAAGCTTGCTGAGTTGATGTTGGCAAAGAATAAGGACTTGGTAATGATCCGTAATGGAGGCGAAATGTTACCAATTCTTGTGGCTGCTTTTTTAGACCATGAGAAGATGGTAAGGTATCTTTATCAAGCTACCAGGGATAATTTAACGGAGAAGGATGGCATTGAATTGCTTGTCACACTCATAGACAAAGATTTGTACGGTAAGCATAATCTCTTTTAGTTTCTGTCTCATAAGGATGTCTCATAAGCATAATCTCTTTTATTTCCGAGGGGTTGGGAGCTCCATTTATATCTAGGAAGTTTTTGTCATTTACCCTGGAACCAATAGGAAATGATATATATATTTATATATTTGTATATATATATATAAGTTGTATATATCTACTTAAGAGCAAATAACAAATTAATTACATGAGGTTTAGCTGTTTATAAATGAAGCCAACATTTCATTTTAGTTTTATCTATTGACTTGAGTCTATCAGGAAAAAATCCATTATACCTTACATCTGACAAATTACAAAAATAATATTAAATTAAACTAATACAAAAAGAAAAAAAATTTTAAAGAAAAAACTAAATCTCCACCATGGATTAATAGACAGTGGAGATGTTTTTAATAAGTCAATTAAAAAAAGTGTAATAAAAAAGACAAACATTTTTCAAAAAAGACACATTTTTTTTGAAAAATAAAAAATAAAAAGGAGGTGGGATCCAGTCCTTCATCTTGAATCTGTGTCTTGCTGATAGAGGTCCAAAGTTTTCAAGCCTCCATTATAGCCAAGATGAAGGTTTCAAACAAGCTTCTATCTCTACCCAAAGATAGAGGCTTGAACCAAAGGAAGAAGGGGTTCAAACCCCATCTCTTGTTTATGTCAAAATGAACACTAACATAAACGTCATATAATTTCAATGTGAGATGCCATAAACAGCTTCCTTTTTCATTTAATTTCCGTGTTCCTTTGTCATGTAATTTGCTAGAACTGGGTTGCCTTAAGATTGATACTTAAAACAAGACTCCAACGTTTAACCATCAACAAATACGCACACAGTGTAAAATCTGTTCTTATTGTATTGTTTGGCTTTAAAATTAATTGGCTTTTATTAATTGTAATAAATCAAATCAATTGGTTTCAAATCATGAATCTATTAACTTTGTCTTAACTTTACCTGAGACTTATTTGTTGTGCTACTAGATCTTGCACTTGACATGGTAAAGAAATTCGCAAAGTTAGCGGTCTCCCGTGAACAACCTTATCAATGTGAAGAAATAGGGGAAACTGCGTTGCATGCCTTGGCTCGAAAGCCTCTGACATCTCATGACTTCAAGAAGCCAAAGCAAGGACTTTTGGAGAGATATTACTACCAGCGTTAGTCCTGTTTTCAGATCTCCGAACCTTTTGAGTTTTGCCATGATTGCTTCTGTTATTGTTCTGGCTTCGACATATAATAATCTATAATTTACATGTTCCATTTGGCATATATAAAAGGGTTCATGCAGTCTTACAAATAGGGTGCGTTTTTTGTTATTTTGTATAATTAATAGAGATAAGTTCAATAAGGGCATAGGCTCTTAGCAACCTTGAATATGCAAATGATTAATGTAGGCATTTTAATGTCATATACCTAGTGTGGTATAAATATTATATTGCATTGATTGAATGTATACCTATTGACTTGCTTGAACTCTTTTGTTCGCTAAGAAAACCAATTAAGAATGAATAAATGGTTAGTTTTTGGCAATGAACTTCATTTTGACAGTTTGATCTAAAAGCAATTTCAAATTATTTATTTGGATTAATTTATGACATATACAAGCTACAACTGAAACTTTCTGTAGAGCTTATAACTGTTTAAAATGTGTTGCAATTATATATGAGCTTTCGACAAATTTTCTGTATTTGGAAACTAATTATAGTTGGTTTAAACAAAACTCGTTGCAGTTTCAGCAACCAACAAAATGCCAAAAAAAGGAATGCATCCAAAAGCTCTTCAACTAGTCCAACTCCTTTGGGATGAGGTAGTAAAGCAGCTGGATTACAACAAAATTTCAGAGCTAATTGAAAATCCTCGGAGACTAATATTTGATGCTGCAAAACAAGGGAATATTGACTTTCTATCGATTATTTTTAGTAAACGCCCTGATTTGATATTCAAAGTTAATGAGAAAAACTATAGCATTTTCCATACTGCTGTTTCTTATCGTCAGGAAAACATCTTTAAACTCATACATAAGATACCTTCCATCAAGAATGCTATAGTTTCATCGGTAGTTGGGGAAAAGGAGAACAATATTTTGCATTTGGCTGCAGAGTTACCAGCCGATGGAAATCGGCTCAAAGTTGTATCAGGAGCAGCTCTCCAGATGCAGCGAGAGTTGTGGTGGTTTCAGGTGATCATTTCATAATCTCCGGAAGTTCACTGAAATTAATAGCTTTTTCTTTCTGCAAATAATTTTACAGTATTATTGATAACATTATTGTAGGAAGTGAGTAAGCTTGTGCCTTCGCTTTATGCTGAAGCCATAAATCATGAAGGGAAAACAGCCCGCACTTCATTTACAGAAAATCACAAATATTTAATGAAAGAAGCGGAGGAATGGATGAAGAGAACTGCAGAATCATGCATGCTTGTGGCAACGCTTATTGCCACTGTCGTTTTTGCAGCAGCTTTCACGGTACCAGGTGGACTAAACAATACAGGGGCTCCGAATTTCATTAAAAAAGCCGTCTTCATAATTTTTGCAATATCGGATACAATATCCCTGGTATCATCCGCTTGCTCAATACTAACATTCTTGTCTATTGTTACTGCACGATATGCGGAGGAAGATTTTCTTTGGTTCTTGCCCCCAGCGTTGCTTTTTGGACTTTCTACTCTTCTTGCATCAATAATAGGAATGATGGTAGTCTTTTGCACAACTTTGTTTATCATCTTCGGTGAGGGAACGATAGCGCCTGCTGTTCTAGGTATTGCACTTGCTTTTATGCCAGTCATGCTGTTTATTTCGCAGCAGAAGCGTCTTATATCTGATGTCTTCGGGTTGATGTCTAAATCTCTCTTCCCGGAAAGTCAGAACATAAATTGGAGGAACAATTGGAAGAGAAGCTTGAGGGAAAGCGATTGAAGAAGATATTTATATCTAGTATGTCGTATAAGAAGGTTTATATTTTCCTAGAAAATAAAATTGTGATTTTAGGTTGTGTGATTTGTTTCATGGATATGATTATGTTAGATAGTATTGAATGTGTTGTATTAAGGTAATACCTCACTTTGAATGTGTTGTTTCGTGGATATGGTTGTGTAATGTGTTGTATTGGCAAATTCACTTGACAGACTATTTCCAATATGCCATTTGTTTTGTTGACAATTGGGTTTTTTATATTTATTTTTATTTTTGTTATGTTTTCTCTGATATATACAATTTAATTGCCGCTGTTATGGTTTTAGATTGTCTCCGGAAATCCAAATTCAGATCTCTATTAACTCCCAAATTGTTGCTCATGCGAAATACAAAAGTAAAGAAAAAAAGAGATTGTTGGTGCTGTTGATTTTGGAAATGTTAAGAAATTTCATCCTTTTTTTTTTTCCCTTTTGACGGGTATGGGTGTATCCACAGGTCCACTCATACCCATGGGTATATACCTATACCCAAACCCGTCAGAACCTTAATGGGTTTGGGCAGGGTATGGGTATAAAAATTCCTAACTGGTTCGAGTATAGATATTGTCAAATCTACCGAACCCTCCCCGTTTCCATCCCTAGTTTCTATATCCGTAAGTGGTGAATTGATCTTAAGCTGTTTGTTTTCTCTTTCCTTTGATTCCTTGTTATTTAGTTTCCTTTGTTCTTCCATAATGAAACTATATCAGAAAAGAGAAAAGTGAAAAAAGTGAGAGAAAATGTCTGACAAAAGTGTTTTAATATAAGTGTTTTTGGTAGTTCACATATTTAGATGGTATTTGATAACTCAATCAAATAATTTAGTAACAATGCAACAATAAATGGTAGTGTTGGTGTCATTTCCTAACATTTTCACTTCCAAAATTTAAAGACCAAATTGGTATATATTGAGTTGAAATTCACCATATTTATAAGAGACATATGATATTGAAGTCTTATTATGTCATTGATTCAAAAATCAATGACCAAATCATAGAAAAAGAGGAGATTCGAATTAGAGGAGTAGAATTTGGCCATTGGAACGAGCGTAATCACTCTACTTTTTGAGGATTTCTTTTACCTTCAACTTTATTATTTTAATTGATGTTGTTTGATTATTTCTTGAATATATTATTTTGTAAATTGACAATGATAAAGTAGACCTTCGATCTAGGGTTATAGTAACCTGAAAATTGTGAAACTCGCCATATTAATATTGTTTTAATTGAATTATTATTATTATATGTTCTATTCCATTTTGTGTGTAATGCTTTTGAATTAATCAGCCACTCAATTGATTTGGTAGCCATAAATGCACATGAAAATGGTATTCATATGTTTAGACCTAAATAGGATAACATAAATTGCATGGAATAGGAATATGCCTATGTGGTTAGTGTGGTCATGATGAGTAGTTGATGTTTAATGTGCCTAAGTTAACTTATTATCACAGGAATAAAGTCGGTTAAGTGATTTAAGTAAGTCCACTTGACCATTTAGAATAGGCTTGTGGATAATTTAGAAATGCTCGATTAATCGTATGATGAGAATAAATTATTAACAATTGAAATGTAGGTGGAGTGAATTGGTTAGGTGAAGTTGTAACTCTAAAATATAATATCCAGTAGTTGTGAATTAATTTAATTTTTTTCCTTTATTTAATTTTTTTAATTTAATTTTAAAAATTTATTGTTTTGATAGTTTGGATAAGGTATAGTCTTGATTAATTTATTAATTAATATAAGTAATTTGGATAATCCCCGTAGGAACAATATTCTACTTATCATTATATTACTTGTAAACTATGTATACTTACATAGGTTTCTTGTGAGTAATTTTATGTGCTGGAAATTAGTCTAACAAGTTGTTGACATTATTGCCGAAGATTGTGTCAAGTTTTTGTTAATATTAATACTAGTCAAGACTCCCTTACTTCAAACATTTTTATATATTTATTTATTTAGAGAATGGCTTACAAGAACAAGAAGTTTTAGTTGGAAGAGTTTTTCAGAGAATGGCTTCAGACATTTTTATTTTTTATTTTTACTTCAAATAAGTTTTAGTTGGAAGAGTTTTTTTAGTTAGTTTTAAATCTAGATCTCTATACTATAAATAGTTATCTTTATCTCATTAAAAACCGCAACTCATATTTTGATTATTTGATTTTATGAGAGAATTTTACGTGAGAGATTCTTTGTTCTTTAGTCTAAGTTATTCATAAGTGCTTTCATTGCATCTAGGCTAACATAGAGTATCTTGGTCAAACATTAATTCTATTTGATTTGCATACATCATTTGTATGTGTGTATTAACCTTGATTGGTAATCAACATATGGCTTTACCTCTTATAGAGTAGAAGTGGAGAGGATTCATCAGACTTGTGTGTGAGGTAAGAAGGTAAGTTCAAAGTGACAAACGATGTTTTCATTTTAAGTTCAAGGAGAGTTGTGAAAGGTATTGTAAAAGAAATCTGTAATCTATCTAATAATAGTTTCATTTGAAATTGACTAGAGAGGGTTTTAGTCATGTGGTTTTCATCTTATCAGGTTTTCAATATAAAAACTGTTGTGCATGCTTTTCTCTTTTCTCTACTCTTTTATTTTTGTTTTGATTTTCATATATACATAAGAAAAAAAGGATAAAAGAATCTTTTAAACAAACTATTCCCCCACCTCTAGGTTAGTTATTGTATTTGCTATGGTCTTTCACTTCATTCATCCAATAATTGCTATCGTGTTAAAGTATCTTTTGTTAGATGTAATCTTACTAACAATGATCAATTTGAGTTATGGCATCAAAAATTCGATCACTTGAATGTTAAAGGTTTAAAGAACTTGGAAAACACTTAAGTCAATCATGGTCTACCTGCTCTGGGTAAGAAAATGGAAGGTGTTTGTAGACCTTGTCAATTTGGAAAGCAAACAAAAAGTGAGCACAAGAAGGTTAGAAGCAATATGTTAACGCTTGTGCTTAACTTGCTTCACAAGAAGCTTAGAAGCAATAGGACCGTAAGCATGAAAAATATGGATGGTAAATGATATATCTTAATGATTGTTGATGATTTTTCTAGATTCACTGTGTTTATTTTCTTATGAAAAAATTTGTGCACTCACTATTCGAGAAGTTTAGGAAGTTGTGCAGTCAAATGCAAAAGGGACTTAGAATAAGGTCTATTCAAAGTGTTCATGGAAGAGAGTTCCTAAACAAATTGTTTAGTGATTTTTGCTTAGATAATGGCATTCCTCATGAATTTTCTTTGCCAAGAACACTCCAACAAAAAGGGATTTTTGAAAGGAAGAATTGTGTTCCTCAAGAGATCGTACGTGTCATAATGCTGGGAAGAAACATGTCAAAAGAGTTTTGGACTGAAGCAATTAACATGAGTTGTTGCATTAGAAATCATGTCTATACCAAACAAAAGTTTTATAGCTATGGAAAGGTAGAAAGTCCAATGTAAATTACTTTCATGTTTTTGGAGCAAAGTGCTACATCTTTAATGATTGTAATAGCTTAGGTAACTTTTATGCTAAACTCAACAAATGTATGTTTCTAGGTTACATATTTTCTCAACAGCCATTTTTTTCAAGTATTTAATTTGAAAACTCAAATAGTTATAAAATCTACTAATATTGTTGTTAATAATTTTGAACATGATGAGGATGATGATGGTGCAATGCCATTAATAAAATCTAATGATGTTAATGTGATTAATGATTTAATTGAAAAGCTCAAAATACTCGACATTGATAATTCTATCAAGGAAGATAAGATGTAAAGGAAGAAGCTGGAGGAAAAAAAGGAGGAGTTAATCTCCAAATACTCCTAAGCCACCTCAAACATTACTACAATCCATAAGTTAAAGAGGAATTCCAAGAACTTCAATAGTTTCTTGTGCTTCACCAATAGCCCACTATAATTAAACAATAGTTGCTTTTAGGTAAGAAGAAACCATAATGACAATGATATGGCTGAAAATTTTAGGTTAAAACAAAGCGATATTTAAATAATTATGTGATTCATGCAGGCTATTCTTCTCAACTTAAACCAAAAAAGGTTAAAGAAGCATTGATGGGTGAATCATGGATTGTGGCAATATAACTCAACCAATTTATATGGAATAGGGTTTGGAATTTGATCCCAAAACCAAAAGATATCAAATATGATTGTAACCAAAAGGTTTTTCCTTTTTTTTTTTTTTAATTACAAGATTGATGAGTAAGAAATGTAGTGCGAAACAAAGATAGATTGGTTCTTCAAGGATTCACTCAAATGGAGGGGATTCATTTTGATGAAAATTTTGCTCACTAGACTTGAGTCTGTGTTTATTCTTGGTTGTTACTTGTTTTTACAAGTATAAAGTCTATCAAATGGATGTCAAAAGCATCTTATTGAATGGCTTTCTTCAAGAAAAGGTATATGTGGAGTAGCCCAAAGGATCTATTGATGACAAATGTCTTGATTACATTTACAAGCTCAATAAGGCATTGTATAGTTTGAAACAAGTACCATATATATGGTATAGCCAAATATTTGTTAAGTAAGGACTACAAACGAGGTAATGTTGATCAAACTCTCTTCATTAAGATTGAAACAAGTACAGCTTCTCAATTCTTCACCTTTCTTCAAACCCTTCTTAATCTTCATCTAAACTTTCTTCTTCTCCTGCTCATCAGGTTGCTTCCATCTATTACCGCCGTTGTTGCTATCGCCATCGTCATCGTCGTCATTGTAAGTTTGTTGTTATTTGTTATATTATTTTTATTTTTTTTTGCCTTTAACACATTTTTTTTGTCTCTTGCTTTTGTATGGTTTTATTGCTCGCTTTTCTCCTGCTTGTCGAGGGCTCGCTTCTCTTGCTTCTCTCATTGGACTTGCTTCTTGGCACTTCACCAACAATATGTGTAAGTTCATTTTACTATTTTTTTTGCATTTCTATATTTACTTTAGTAGGTGTAAGAGAAAAATTTCATTAATTGGAATTAAGGATGAAGTAGTTTTTAATGTGTTGTTGGTTTTGTGGTTTTTGAAAAGTGAGAACACTAATCTTTGATTATGACCAATTATTTGTTAAGTAATCAAGTACTTGCTACTCTTTGTTTCACTGATCGAGGAGCGAGTAGCGAGTTTTAGAACACTGCTAATGATATTGTTTTTTGCTATACTAACAAAGAGAAAGTCAATGAATTTATAAGTGTAATATCCAAAGAGTTTGAAATGAGCATAGGTGGTGAGCTATTTTCTTTCTAGGTTTGCAAATTAAGTAGTTAGATAATGAAATCTTTATTTCTCAAACTAAATATGCTAGAGAACTAATTAAGAAATTTTATCAATTTTATCATGAGAATGGTAAACAATGTGATACACCTTTGCCTACCTCCATAAAACTAACTGAGGATGAAAATGTAAAATGTCAATAACCAAGTTGATGGGCTTATGTAGTCCTGCCTCACTAGGATTATGTGTGTGTGTGTGTGTCTATATATATATATATGTTTTTATTATCTAATATACAAAAATAAAAAGGTAATAATGTTTTATTCATTTGATCAAAATAAAAATTTAATATATTTTATCTTATCGTTCATTATATATATAAAATATTATTTCAAAAAAAGTTATATATATTATAAAATATAGTCTAAAAACAATGAATATAGAATAATAATCAAATAAGAAGAACAAACAAAAGTAGGAGAGAAAGAAAGAAAATAATTCGATTGATGTGTCATACAATGGTTACAATATATGCCTATTTATAGGCAAATTGGAGAATAATTTTTATAATAAAATAACAACAAATAAGGTAAAAAATATTATCAAAGGGGAAGTGGTGTTAAGACCATATATTCATAATACTCCCCCTTAGGCGTACATCACTTGATAATACTCTTCGAGATTTTGGATATACCAAATACTGCCTCATTAAAAACCTTGCCAGTAAAACCCAATGGGGTAAAAACTGGTTAAAAGAGAAAAAGAGTGTAGGATATAAAACTCCAAAAAGAGATGACAAATATCCTTGATGAAAGCCAAAGAGATGTCATGATTTGTTGGATCAAAAATTCAATAATCTTATGAATTTATTAGTATTTGGACGTGCTTAAAGGGACTGCCTCGTCAAAAACCTGATCAGGAAAATCCAGTGAGACAAAACCTAATCGAAGGAAAAAAGAGTGCAGTGCACATATGTTCATATTGACTTAATATACTCCCTTTGAAAAGTATGTAACTGTTACTCTTGTAGTTCTTTGAAGATATTGAATATATTTGACTCTATTCCAATGTGTTCGAGTTGATAGACTAATATTCTCTCTAATTTGTGTTTGATCTTCAGGCTGAGACAATATCTTATTTTCTCAAAATTTTATATCTCAAATTTCTCTGTTCAAATATTCAGCAATTCTTAAGAACTCTTCAGGAGTTCCAATTTAATTCATGTCATCAACATATATTGCTACAATTGCAAATCTAGATTTTGATTTCTTTATGAATACACAAGGACATATAGATCATTAATATATCATTCTTTTATGAGGTATTCATTAAGACGATTATATGACATCCATCTAGATTGCTTTAAACCGTATAAATATCATTGTAACTTTACAAGTTACGAGAATTTGAATTATATGCTTCAGGCATTTTAAATCATTCAGGGATTTTCATGTATATATTGGTAGCTAATGACCTATATAAATATGTCATTACCATATTCAAAATACATATTTAAAGTCTTTTGGAAACTACCAAACTAATTAAAAATTAAAACGTAATTATATCCATCATAGGTGAATACGTTTTATCTTATTATGTTTACAAATACCCATTTATATCCAACGAGTTTGACGTCTTCAGGCGTCTAAACTATTGGTCTAAATACATCATATTTGGCTAATAAAGTCAAATATACTTGAATTGTTTCATTCCACTTAGGCCAATCATGTCTTTTTCAACACTCATTGATACTATGTGATTTATGATAGTCATTTACAATTATGACTCTATAATTCTCCAAGGAAATTTTTTTTCATATTTCCAAGATTTTGTATCTCTTCAGGAGATTGTACTGCTTCTAGAGTACTAGCCCATGTAGGGGCTATTAATTTTCATTATATGAAATTAATTATGAGACAATCCATATTGGGTTTCTGCAATAAACCTTTGAGATATAATTATATCTCATCGTCTCAATTTTTATATGAGGAATTATTTTGATCAAAACATATGATGTCTTCAAGCATCCACTTAACAAGTTTAATACAACTATATAAGTATAGCTCTGCTTTTGTTTTGACCAATAGTTTTTATTTCGACATTTATCCATAATATGTTATTCTATATCCTCATCAGTTTTCTATAATATTCAGAGCAATAAAATATAAGATCTTAATGTTCTTAATTTTTCAGTACACATGCCTCTTCATGGGCTACTGTAAACTTTCACATATTCTTAGGACAAACTTTCACTATAATATTTATAGTTTGAGCACATGTACTTTTTCATGTGTAATTAAGATCTCTTTTGTGTTTCATAGGGAGAGATTTAAAAAGTTCTATCTCTTCAAAAATATTTAACTCTTTAGAAGTTATATTTATATGATGATGATTATCTATAGCTCGAGAGTGATCTTTAAAATGATTATGATATTTTATTATTCACTTCAAGGAATAATAATTTTACAACTAAATTTACTTTTCACACTTCTATGTATAATGAATGATTTATTCGTTGTCATTATCATCCGTGACAGGCCCCTTTCTAACTACTAGCTAGGCGACCTGCCCGGCAACCCCACGGTGGCTCCCCAGTCGAGATCTGCTCTGACTGGAAAGTTCCCGTGAAGCTAAGCTTCTTTTCTTTTCTAAAATACTTGAAATCCTTTTTATTCTGAAAAAGGGTGGGAATTTTGTTCGTTGAAAATAACTTTATGAAAATAGGATTTTCACAGAAAACCGGCAGCACAACGGCTGTTTTTCTAAAATTCCACCCTGTAAAATATCTCATAAATCCTGTATAATTGTATTCACAAACAATTTCTATAATCAATAGGCCTCCGGCCATTTTCAAACTCATAATCATGCAATTAAGCGGAAGTAACTTGAATAAATCTTAAAAACGACATGCATGATATTTACATAAAATCCTTAACTCAAAATAATATTTACAAAACTAGAGAATCTGGAAAATGATATTAAATACAATACATGATGCTATGTTAGAAAATAGTGCAGTCTGGTCGCGCGTGTCTAGCTGGCCTGCATGTCCGAAGGAGATACCTCTGCTGCGCTACTCACACCTGCACTTCGTATAATGTTTGAGAAATACTATGAAAATGTTTGAAAATCATGTAATGCATTTAAAACCTTTGCTCTGATACCAACGTTTACATAAACTGTACTTTTGCTTAAAAATACTATTCCTCCCAAAAATAGATTGGAAAACTATTACTTACTTTTTCTGAAAACTGGATTCTCTTTTAAAAACATGTGAAAGTTACTTATCAAACTTTTCTTAAAACTTTTCTTACTTTTCTTACTAGCCTATCTGGCAACCCAGGGAAAACTCGTCCTTCGTGACGGTGTGAAGACACGCCACTAGGATAGGGGAACTCTCACCATGTGTAGTCACAGATGTGGATACAATTCTGGGATCGCGAATCCCTCCAACATCAGGCAGATCTACACTATCCCATACGTGCAGAGGGTGACTGACAGACTCGATCCCCCCAAAGTTAGTAACTCCCCCCAACTACCGTACACGTATGGAATACTTTCGGCCGGGTGTAATCTTAGGGGCTATGGTAAACCATAGGCATATATAAAATGAAATCTCGGCAATATGCTATAATATTGCAAAATAACTTTCATAAATACTATCTCTATGCATGTATATAATTTCAACTTACTCAATTACTTTACTGAAGAATATAAACATATTCATAGCATAAACTTTAAAGCTATACATGCATTTATAGATGATAAACTGAAAACTATAAACTTTTACTAGAATCTCAAGACCTTTTACTTGCTAAAACTGATTGCATTCAATAACAGAATGTATGAAAACTTCTAAAAATCCACACTCACAACTTGCTTCCAAAATACTTATCACCGTTTCCCGTTACGGCTCTCGTTCGATTCCCGATTCACCTACAATTGATTTCGATCGAGATGTCGTTAAAACATAATTCGTGCGTAACTAAACTTAAGCTATACGAGGATTTATAAACACAATAATTCAAGTGACTATCCTCGCACAATAACAAAACGGAAAACTCATATTTGCACTCGAAAACTATTTCAAATCGATTCGATATCACGACTTAAAAACTATCCAATTAACTTATTTAAAACTCGAACTATCCTCTCTTCAACTGAAACACTTTAAGGGCTTAATAACAATCTCGGGGCAGCGAGATAACATTCACAATCCTTTTATATTCGATAACGAAAATCATAAACTAACAACGCTCGCATTCGTGGAAAAATTCAACCGAAACGCTCAAAAACGATTTCTAAATAACCGAACGAATATCCGATACTTTAAAACACTCTAATATTATCTATTTTCCGCGATAATGAATGCGAAACTAAAAACATAACTCAACAGCCCCTACACATCTCATAACAGCCCATATACAAAACTCGCAACGAATACGATCGTTTACCAAATCATTCAAAACCAACCGAAACAACAAAACGAACGAACCTCCGCATTAACAAGGTTCCCAATCCTAGTCCCAAGCATAATATCATCATATCGCTCTACTCTATTCACATAATCACTTTACTAATTTCCAAAACAACTCAACAAAGAAAATGGGGCAGCACTTACTTAATAGTTTTGCTTCGAAACGGCTTCCGAACGGCGACGAAACTCTCGCACGTTCTCGGTAGCAAGCTGTCCCCATATATGATGTTTTGCTTCAGATCTGAAATGGATTCTTGGCCTGACCACTGATCGGCAACAGCTTACAATGACAGCACCTGATTCACGGTGACAACAACAATCACGTTTCAGCTCAACAGCTCGCACAAGACAGCACACACACACATGCAATCGGCAGCAAGACAGCAGAGCAACAATGTGATACCAGCGGCGACAGCAGCTGATCAGCTCGGCAGCAGCTTGGACAGCTCACGGCAGCAAGGTGACAGCAGCTGGTCAGCTCGTGCAGCACCAGACAGCAAGACAGCACGGCGAGAGCACTTGGCGTTGACAGCAGCTGACTTCGACTCGGCAGCAAGCTTCTTCTCACCGACGACAGCAAAGGCAACACGGCAGCAGCACAACCTCACGCCAGCAGCTCCCTCCACCGGCGACAGCACCTGCTTCAGCTCACAGTCAGCATAGGTAGCGACGGCAGCAAGTTCAGCCTTTTCACTCCAGCAGCTGTCTTCTTGTTCACGGTCAAACAGCAAGCTCACGGCAGCAAGCTTGCAATGGTGACAGCACCTTCACGATGGCAGCAACTCAGCTCGGCAGCAAGGTGACAACAGCGACAATGGCAGCAACCTCAATCTGACTTAACAACTCGGCAACAACTCGAGCACAGCTTGACTTCCAACAGCTCTCTCTAGTTTTTGATTTCTGTTTTCAAATGAAAATGAGGTCACTGCTTGTTTTAATAAAGTGCTGACCGAGCTTGATGGATATGTATTGCTTGCTTCTTTTACTCTCTCTTTGGATTCGGTTTGATATAATCAAAAGAATGGTGACCGAATGATGGCTTTGGTTTTGATTGTGTCTTTGAATGCATAGATGACCGAGAATTGCCATAATATTGTTTCTTTCTTTTTTTTTTTTTTTATCATCCAATGCATGTGTGACACGTGTCACCAACATGCATTCCCTTTATTTTTCTTAAAGCCTTCCATGCATTCTCGATTTAACTTCCAAGCTCGGATTCCGTTTCCGTTTCCGTTTCCGTCCATCCTGGAATCCGCTTTTAATCACTTTTGATTAACTCTCGGTTTCTACTCTCGGAATTATTTAATAAATCTCGAATCTGTCTCACGAACCCGAATTTATTTCTCTAAATCGAAAATAATTATTCCAAATATTTTCGAACTCGCTAATTATATTTTTCCGATCGGACGCGATCCATCGGAAAAATATTTTGCTCTCCGACGAACGCGGTTTTGGGTTTTACAATTCACCCCTCCTTATAAAAATTTCGTCCTCGAAATTTACACAACTTTCATGCAATGCATTTCAACACTAGAATCTATCAAACAAACTTGATACTTTCTTAAGTTCTGCCACATTTGGAACACATAGTCTCTGTCTCATCCTCAACGTATCATCATCCCTGACTGAGAAGTCTCCCTGCTGGCCTGACTCTACTTCCTGTCTGATCTTGACTAACTGAGGATTCTGAATCTACAACTCTCGGATTCTATCCACGAGTACAGGTCGAACTTGGAAAGTAGCTAACAATGCACCTGAATTCCCTACTTCCAATTTAAGGTGTGCTTCCCATTTGCCTAAGACCCTTAGGGCATGGGTTCGAGCACCTGTGGAGGCGAAAGAAATCGGTGAGGGGGGCCGAGATATCTTGGGCTTAGAGGGCTGGCCCAGCAGCCAGATAAGCTCTGGCCCAGACTGGGACGGGCCGTTATATAAAAAGGCACCTTTTTATTGTGGGGTCCGAGATTTGCCTATACTGGGGTCCCCTTGGGCTGGCCCAGGTTTGCCCCGCGAGCCCACTCAGTAGGTACTGTCCCTGGTCAGGGGATTTGCTTCGCCTCCCCCAGCTGCCCCCAACTACCGTACACGTCATTAAATTTTATAATTTTATCTTTTCTCTCCCCCTAACGATGAGAAAATTTATTCGTTGGCATCATTTATATGCATCATCATAACGTCCTTCTGAGACTTATTTATAACATCATAGCATCATTCTAGGATTTAATTATATTGTCTTACTATTCTTTAGGGATATATTAGACTATCATATTATTATTCAATGACTAAAATGTCACATAGTATCCTTCAAGGACATTTTGTCGAGACCCTTACCAAACCACTACTCTAAGCCCGAGAAAAACCTCGAAGTATCCCTACAGAATTCCAATGAACCCTAACTCAGTTCGAAGAATCCCGTTGAGACACCAAACTTTCTTTTCTTGAACTTAAAATTATTTACTTTTCTATAAAATGATAAACGGAGGGTGGTGGTATTAAAAATTTTTCGCGTTAAAATCTAAAGAAATTTCGGCAAAGTACCGACTGTACTTTTGACTTTACCACCCTGCAAATTTAAAATTAAACACTTCTATTTCATAAATTCTCAACCGCTAGGGCCTTAGGCCCACCATTATCCAAAATACAAACCAAATCGCAACCATTTCTCAATTTCAATTCAATAAATCATATAACACCATATATATAAATATATACATTGGTTCAAAGCATTATCACTACATATCACAACTTACAATCTTTATAAGTTGAAATCAATATATATAATCATCTCAAACTATTTTGAATAAACACATAATGGAATGAAGATCTCCTTTAAGCAAACCTTTAATATATAAACATATATACACCATAAAATAAAACTTTATATCTCCAAATTATGAACATATTTATATAGTTCCAAAACTTTATACAATGCAACGTTTTTCTCAAAATGAATATGCATATGGTATGGAACATAAACCCACATGAGAAGATGTAGTAGAGCCTGTCTCCATCAATCAGCCTGTACGTCGCTCTGTGCCTCATCCGTCAGACAACTAATTCCTGCATCTAAGGGAGGTTTTTGGAAAAATATATAAAACAGTGAGAATAATAATTTAACGAAACTAAAGAAAACAATTTTAAGCTTTTCTAAAATACACTTTCGAAACTCGTTTACAAATTGTTTCCAAACTCTTTCTAAATCTTTTTCTAAAACTGTTTCATTTCTTGCTTGAATGGTAACCCAAGGAAACTACTACTGTCATGGCAGCATAAAATCTCTAGTTAGCCACTAGGAATTAAGGAATCTACCCTATGTAGTCGTCGATGCACGAACTCTTGGCACGTGTTACCCCTACGCAATCGATCAGAACTACACTATCCTATACTTGCAGAGGGTGACACAACTGACTCTCTCTCTCAAGAGTCATTCGGACCCCACTCTCAGTTAGTGACTCTCGCTCACATCTACCATGCACGCATAGAGCTTTCAACTGGGTACTCAACTGGGGTTAGGGTAAATCATCGGCGTATTAAAATACTTTTACTCAATCTTTTGAAATAAATTCATTTTCAAGGTAGAACGTCTAAAATCTTTGATTTTCATACATTCTGAGTATAAATATGAAATCAACTAGAAACCCAAATGGTATAATTTCAATATAATTGCAATATATATAATTCAATTACATAATGAAATAAATACCAATAACCATACAAGAAATTGTAAACAAACTACACTTGAAAAGAGTAGATTTATACTCACAATTAGCCATACACTTATAGGGCACTCAGTCGATTACTCGTTGCTCATCGTTGGCTAAGTAAACTAAAGGCATTTCTAAAATCACTTTACTTTATTCAAAAATCTTTGATTTCTTATGGCAAAAGCCCAAAAAAACATTTCTTAAATCTTTCTAACATACGTCAAAATAAATCAATACATAAAATGTTAATCGTGTAAATATTAAATTCAACATACATATTAGATATTTCTCATAATAAGAGTAATTATACAACTAAAAAAATTTATTCTTTCCAAGGCAAAAGCCTAAAATTTCGTAATCTCTAGTATGTCTTAAATATGCATATACATTACTAAATCATATCAAATGGTTCTAAATACTAGTTTTTCTTACTTCAACTCGAACTTTAAAATTTCACACGCAACTTTAATTCTTTTCATGCTAAAAGTCATAATTAAAATAATGTACTAACATTTATGAATTCAAATAAACAATTATAAACTCAATAATGTACAACATACTATGTACTTTAAATTTCAATGAAAACTCCAATCACAATTTACTTTCCGCCGCTTTTCCTTTACTCCATGGCTTTTCCTTCACATTTAAGGCATAATCTCACTTCACATATAGATTTAATATCACAAAACTCGTCCATTAAACATAGGGGACAGCTTATGCACAATCACCTCACATAGGCCACTATCATGTCTATAATGCATCCTTCCAAATCCTTTTATTTTCTTAGAATTCTAATCATTCAAGCATGTATTTAGGGCCATGAAAACATGTTGAATTCACTCAAAATAAAGAGGTACATACCAGCCCTTCACTTAATAAAAAACAATCATAAAAAACACATTCCATAACACACCAATTTCTATTCTAATACCTTACATGCTTCCAATGCAATTTCAAGCAAATACCCAATTTCTAACCCTAACTCACCTTACTAAATTGCTAGGGATGACATTTCCACTTGCTCTTCAACTTGGTTTCAAGTTCAAATGAACTTAATCCAAGCTAGAAACACAAAAGAAAATGTTACTAGAAGAAGACAGCTCATGTATCCATAAAATCTCATCAACTAGTATGAACTTACCCATTTTTTCTTGATCCTTTTCTTACTTGATCATGTGCCCAGCTGATTGCCCTTGTTCTAAGCTTGAAATCAGCTTGATCACTCCTCTTTTCCAGCCTCAAATCTGATTGGAACAGCAGCTGCACTCTCCTATCTATTTCCTCTCTTGGACGGTAGCTTGTGTGTGATTGTTTATGCCTCTCGGTTCTGCTATGTTTGGTCTGATATCTGGTGTGTTTTGTGCCCCAATTCAGCTGATTACACGTGTATTTATAGGTCTTTCAAATTGCCCAAAACAGCCCCTTAACTTGCCCCTAATTTACAAGCTGCCATTAGTTACAAATACTATCATTTTATTGGTCCATAGTTTGACAAAATCCTAACTAAATCAAACTAATACAATTCCAATTACAAATTCATTACTTTTTGACTCACAAACGCCCCATTTCAATTGGCTAACCAAGCTTCACATGGATTGTGCTTTCCTAACTCAAATTGACTTAAATTTTAATTCTCATTCAATAAAACTTCCAATACCTAATTCTTCTGAAAAATATTTCACAAATATTATACACACATCTTATGATCAATTTGACTTTATAAACTTCAATTTAGGCCTAATGCCTCTCACCTATACTTGATAAAAAAAATGTTCCTACCCAAAATCCGGTCAAATAAACCGATAACTTTTTATACGTATCTATAGCTTAAATACTCGATTTTTATACCCATTCTCTTTAACCCATTCCCATTCACTTGAGTTACACTCCTTAAAACTTCCTCATATCATGCTCATGCATTATCCATGCATACTTAACTTAAAATGTCCATTTTGCCCTTTTTATGATCTAATTTTACTCTGATTGAAAAATATTCTGAAAATATTCCATGATCATCTAATCTTTAAATTGACTATGAAATACTCTAATTGGGTATCTTATCTATCAATCTCATGCTTCAAAAAAATTTCAATTGGGATTAAACTCATTAATCTCTCAAAAGGGCAATATCGAAATTTTTTTCGGATTACTTAAAACTGACTCTAATGGTCTTCTTTTTTATCCTTTTCTATTTCTCTTTACTCTCCTATTATTTTCAGACCTTATCAACTCTTAAGGTCCATTTTCGAAAATTTTACTATTCATCCAAAAATTTTCGTCCGAAAAATACTATTAATTGAAAACTTCCGTTTCCCACTAAATCTGAATTTATGACCCTGGACAATATAACCGGGTCCAAATTCGGTCTTAAACACTAATTTCGGATCTTTTTCGAAAAAAATCCTTATTCATTCTGGATCTGAATATTATTCACTGAAAATTCTCATTTCTTCCTAACATGACACTCAGGGTCTTATAAATATAATTGAATTCTAACCGGACCCCTTGTACTATTTTTGGACTCTTTATTCTCTATCTGATCGCAGAAAATGAATTCTCCGAGAAAATTGGGATTGGGGTTTATCACATTTATTGGGTAAGAATCTTCAGATTCTATAATGGATTTTCATATTACTTCCAATAATTTGATGCATCATTTTCTTTGTATTATTAGATAAAAAACAAATTTTTGATTCATCATAATTTTTTATCATATTATAATGCTTCTGGCATATGACAGTAAGAATAATACAAATGCAATATACTTTTATTAATGTATATCTAAATAAATTCCTTCAAGATCTATTAAAATAACAAAGTTTCACATATATAATATTATTGTTTTTCACTTTATAATATATATATTTGCTCTTCTGGAGCGTTTATATATCGATAAAATATTAATATAATATTTATGTATACTTTAGATACACAATTATTATAATTTCATATTCCATCAATAGTAAACATTTTGTTTACTTTGCTTTGGTGTGAATTCCACTTCAGGTGGTTAAAATTTATTATGATCACCAAGACTTTACTGACCATAATAATAGCTATGACTATCAGATGATTTAACATTCACTTCAAGGAATATTATTAATTAATTTAGTCATACGAGATAAATGATTTTTCACCCCATAATTATTAATATTGCTACTTCAGGAGCAAATTTGAAGTACAAATTATTTCAATCATCTGACTTCATTTATTTGGTGATCAAATATATAGATATATATATTTCTTTAAAAATATAAATTTATCCTTTTACCAAGATATATAAATTGTAACTATAGTGAATTAATGAACAATTTCTCAAAATATTATTACAACAAATTGTAATAAATATTTAATAATCAAATAAGGTATAAAAAAATATATGTCATGTACCTTATTTCGTTTTTTGCTTTGAGGAGCGAAAATAACACTACTTTCGCTAACCAAAAATTTTTGTGGAATAACAATAATTATATAATTTAATATAAGAAGAATAAAAATATTGTACATTTTGTTCTCAAAAACTCAAAGTTTCAAGCTATGATGTGATCATAATTACATGTTTAATATAATAGTAACTCAAAACTTTAGGTTTTGATAGAATTGATAATGAAATTCCTTTCCAAATCAAGTCAATCACTGTAATTAGTTTTTAAACTTCAGGTTCTAAGTAAATTATAATCATACCTTAATCGTCGCCACTATCCGGTTTTCACATTTAATAGCTCATGTCACTATCAGACCCATGTTATCATTAGAGAGGTAACGACTTAACCATAATACCAATTGATTTTAATCGTATGACATGAGACATGAGATTGTTATATATATATATATATCCGATCAAGTAATCCGTATTAAATACATAAATATGAAAATACATACCTCAATGCGTTGAAATTCATAAACAAAAAAATAGAATACTTTAATATATTTACGAATATAAATTTCACAATTTATATCCTAAAATCATGAATAAAAATTAGTATAAAATATCTTCAAGTCTCTACTCAACCTCGATGAGGAGACATATTTTCAAATCTACATACTTGAGTTCGAGACGGTTTCTTTTTGTATCAAATTTGAATTGATTTAATTTTTCTCAATTTTTTTTTTTCATTCGTAATTTTGAAACTTCTGGTTCCAAAATCTAAATAAATTATAATCTAGAATTGAAATAAGGATGTGAAACTTCAGGTTTTACGATCCAAATAAAACTGAGAATAAATTTATTTAGAATCTGAAACTTCTGGTTCAGATTTAGAATACAAAAAATTGAATTCATATCATTCATTGAGAATCCAATCAATTAAAGCGAATTTGATGGAACGATTATGTCATATGCAAAAAGCAAGAACATAATAGTCACATTGCTTTCTGTGTATATGTATATGCATAACATTGACTTCATAAATAAAACACAAACTTGTACATTTTGTTGTCTTTTGTATTTAGATCCATGGTCTAAGACACACTATTTCTACACAATAGGCAAGGGATGATTATATTGCTTCAAGCAACTATAATTTATTTGACATATATAATTGTCCACGTTGAGTATGAAAGCCAATAAAATTTAACTAGAATTTCTAGTTTCAGATAAATTAGCACCATAGAACTTCTAGTTCTAATAGATAAATATATTAGAATTTATAATTCTAATTAAATTAAAGTGCAGAACTTCTGGTTCTAAACAAATTTACAATATAGAACTTTTGGTTCTAAACAAATTTACAATATAAAACTTCAGGTTCTAATAAAATTGAAAATTTAGAACTTCTGGTTCTAATTAAATTGAGATTATAGAACTTCTGGTTCTATTTGAAACTAAAACTTTTAGTTTTAATTATTGTTTGCAAACTTTAGATTGCAGATTAGAAAGCTAAAAGGAATATCATATTAAACAAAATATTAAAATATAAGTTCAATGATATTAAATTTATTTTCAAATGCAGAAGATACAAAAATAGCAATTTTCATATAGCAATATTCATAAAATTATTTAAATAAAACACCAAGAATATTGATATATCACAGAGAATTAAAAATATATATTTTATATATTTTCTGTATAGTATATAAATAAAAAATAATAATAATATTTTTTTTTTCTCCATACTCAGAACAAAGACAAACTTCATATAATTTTTCTCTCTCTTTTTGCATCAATCAAACCAATAAAACAAATTTTTCGATTCAATCTTTTCTCTTTATATAATTAATCAGATCATACAAACAGTATATGGATTTGAAGCTCTTAATATATGTTTTCAAAACAATATCCATATTGTATATGTTTAAATAAATATATAAACCAGAATAGCAAAAAGACAAAAATCAATTAAATGTGAAGAATAATTTATTTTGGATTTTGGTTCTAACATAACATCTGTTAGTATAACATGACTTCTATACAAAACACATATACTAATAAAATTAATTGAATCAAATAGTAGAGAGTAGATCACATTAATGAAATCTCTCATACCAGATTCATGCTGATAACATGTTATAAAATATAGCCTAAAAACAATGAATATAGAACAATAACCAAATAAGAAGAACAAATAAAAGTAGGAGAGAAAAAGAGAAAATAATTCAATTGATGTATCATACAAGGGTTACAATATAGGCCTATTTATAGGCAAATTGGAGAATAAGTTTTATAATAAAATAACAACAAATAAGGTAAATAATATTATCAAAAAGGAAGTGGTGTTAAGACCATATGTTCATAACAATATATAAAATATCAATCATATTTAATACTTAATTTAATATATTTTATCAAATTTAATTCGAAAATTTAAAGTATTCTAAGATCAATTACAAATATAAATATATTATTTAGTTATGGTTGTTTATTGTAAATAATTTTAATTAATAATTTAAGTATTTATATATATTATTTTAATATAATAATATATAAATTAATCTTATATCATGATTTATAAAATATAATTATTTCTTGTTTAATCTCAAACTATATCAAATAAGAGTATGTATTACTTTTAATTTATTTCAATTATATTAAATATATTATAATATTAATTTAGTCAAGTTCAATATAATCCTAATGAATCTCATGCAAACAGTCTAATAAAACTGTACCAATCACTTTCTTAATGTTTATCTTGCCCATAAGGGTGCCTTTGGATGGCTGGATACAGAGGGGGATTGGATTGAAACCGTGTTTGGTGAAGTCATGTTGTTGGATATAAGTACATAGCACAATGTACTAATATCCAACACTGACCGTTTAAACAAAACCCATCAGATCGTCATCATGACCATTTTTATAAATTACTTTTTTTTTTCGTAAATGTTGATATCGTATTTTGGTCAACCCGGTTCTTGAAGCTCAATACCTGCGAAACAACAAATAACAAAGAGAGATATGAAAGACTAGGATCAAAATAGATTAGACTAGGATGAGCTTGTTGGTTCGACAAAGTAATGGCCTACGTCCACCACCGTTACTCTTATTTCTGTAGAGTAGCAGTATATATTTTCTTTTTATGTCCCTTTACAATGAATTTGACCCCTTATTTATAGATGGGTATGCTACAATTTGAATTGATTTCAGGATATTACAAATAAGACAAAAAAAATATATTAATTAAAATAATATCTTCCAAATTCTCTCCACCATATCAGCAATGGCCACCGAAAATATCGTGATTTGATTTGCATGAAAATAGACAAGTTAAATTCTTCCTTAACTAAACCACTCCAAGCTTCTAAAAGGTCAACTGGTCAAATTTAGTGAGCACTTTTGAACGAGCAGATTATTTACGCGATTAGGTATTATTCGTAATGAGTAGATAAAGAGACGAACAGTTAACTTATGACTTGTCAAGCATTCTGGAAAGTTCATGGCATCTGGTCGCACAACGGACAATCTCCTAATCGCTCTAATTGCCTCTTGAAGGATACTATCGAATAGTTCTTGGTTCACGATCAGATCAGCTTAGCGATCACAACTCACGACCAGGCTGCAACGCGATCAAACGCATGATCAAATAGACGACCAAATGATACGATCAGCCACATGATTAGACATGCTCGGGTTCATAGGCTAAGAACCAATCACACGTTCCCTCCTTTGACTTTTACCTAATGGATCAGCCTCTTAGGCTTTTTCTTATAAGATAACATACTGGGCTCATCCTTAGATCTTTATCAGCTCATTTTCTATGATCGCAAAAATGTCCATAACACTAGTCCCTTTACTTTTAGTACATTCCTTGAACTGGAAGCAACAAGCTCATCCTCGAGGCAATTTTAGCGAGATCCATCATGTTGCTTTTTCAAATACTAACTTATCCCATGACACGAGGCACTTCCCTAGGTGTCAGTTCACTGCACGTCTCCTGTCATGCGCTATTAATGCACATTTAATGCACGTCCCTCACTGCCTGCATATAATGATAAAATCGTGGGTTTCACACTACACCCCTGGATCAATAACGGTTATGTAGCTACCTTGATCTGACGGTTGGGGTTTTAATTATATATAAACCCAGTCTTTTCATTTTCTGCTTTTACCAGTCACTTTAAAAAAACCGACGCCTTTTTATCTTCTATTTTGTCTCGTCCGCCATCACTGTTCTTCACCAACTTCTTCATCATCATCAAGCTTCATTACGCTAAAGGTAAACTTTCACACCTATTCACAACTTTTTTAGTTATGATTTTTACTTGCATCATGCTGGGTTACCTGTATGAATCTGCTTTCATGCTCACATGAATATCCTATGACTATTTTTTGCATTTTGGGTGTGATAAAACTTGAAGAACTTGAATAAAAATCTTCTTAGATCGCATTAGTTACACATGTACTTACCATTTTTTGTTTTGTAACCGTTTGATACCTCAACTCTAGTCGAGTTGTCACATTTACAGCCTGTTAGGCTTGCAACCAGGGCTTCCATGAACTCAGTAGGCCTCCCTACACGAGCGAGTTGATCTTTAGGGAAAATAGAATTAGCCTTAAACTTTGTATTCTGGTCTGCTACTCGCGACCTAACCTCCTTATTAATTTTGTAGATATCTAGTTATAGTTGCCATGACCATAAAGTGGGGGCCGTAGATAGGGGCTCTGAAGAGGAACTCGTCCAAGTTAGAACTACTAAAAATGCGACCTCTCGGAGGCGTAAGGTTGTGTTAGAACCTGTAGGGCGTATTGATCCTTCTGCTCGCTCCCCTTTTTTAAGACATGATTCTTCTATCATCCCTAACAAGCTCGAATCAATCATTAATGATTTTCACTTGCCTTCTAGGTGTCAAGTAATGATGCTGACCACTTACGATCATGTAGCTCATCCCTCTAAGGGGTTCATTTCCATTAGTCGCTAGCACATAAAAGTTGGCTTTAGGTTTCTGGTTCCCCATGATCTGATTAATCTTTTAAACTATCTCAAGCTCATCCTATTTCAACTCACTCCTAACTCCTATACTCACCTAATTGCTTTAGCCTCAATTTGTTTGAAAAATAATCTTTCTCCACTAACTCCGTCAATGATTCAACATCTCTTTCTATTTAAAAGCACCACAGGCCCTAAATCAGAGAAACGGGATGGATTTTATTACGCATCAGCCCGTAATTCTCCTTACAAAGTATTTCTCCCAAAAGAGGTTGGCAAATCCAATGTAGGCGACTACAAGTCGTGATGGTTTTATGCGTCCCTTGGTAAGTATGCCTTTATTTTACTGCTATGCATACACTTTACTAGCTACTAACCCATTTTTGCTTTTGTATAGATGTTGCTAAAAGTAAGATCGAGTTGAGAAACGAAGAGTTGGCATTGTTACAGAAATTTTCAGAGGTAAAAACTCTTCTGGATGACTAATCTCCATCTGAACACCTCCTTAAGTTACACAGTCTTGCTCCTTTCTCGGATCAAAAACTGCTTCATAAACTTTTAGACCTAGGAGCTCGCAAAAAGAAGGAAATCCCTTCAAGCTTTAAAGCCTTAGGCGGGGTAGCACTTAGCTCATAAGGAGGTCAGTTTACACCAATGGTTCAACTTCACTTTGACGAACGCCTTCCTAATAACGAGGAAGATGTTCAGATGGTGGAAACTGCTGATCTTCCACCTCCCCCTCCAAAAAAACTTGCTAAAGTTGCAAATGCTCTTGATTCACAAGCGACCTCAAATAGTGCCACTAGGTCGCCTACTTGAGCAGATTTGGCCACACCCTTTGATCGCGGCATGAGATATAAATCAGTAGGGAGAAAATTCACGAGGAGAGATACTCAAAGGGAGTCCCCTACACGATTAGCTCCTTCCCCAAGCAGTTCGCCTGCTCCGCGTCCTCGGAATGTCGATAAAGGCAAAATGATCACAGAACCTTGCCCAAAGCGCCAAAAAACATTGGGGAAAGAACCCGCAACTAAAGAATCGACCAAGGACTTCGATGCGGGGATATATTCTAACGATCTCATAGATCATGCACCTCACTTCCTAGGTCCTAAAAAGCCCGACCTTTACAGGAAGGATATGAAAGGCGAAAAGTTGATCAACTACTTTAGTCACCACCATCTGCTCGTGAGTCTCCTTGATTACTAATACACTTTATTGCTTTCCTTGTCTTTTTTGCTTTGCTAACATCTTGTTTTAGGCCTTCATGGCTTTCATGAAGCTCCTTAGGGAGATTCCTAACTGGCCCGAGGAGAAGGCTTCTATGGAGAAGGTAATAAAAATTTGGAAGGTGACAAAAGCAAAATCCAAGGCGAAGTGGAGTTCTTTAAGTAGGAGGTTGAAAAATCCTAGAAGACTGCTCATATCCTGGATGAAAAACTTATGCATTCCCAAAAGCTAAGAATAGGTCTAAAGGAAGTTGTGAAATTTCGGGATAACACTATTGCCTCGTTGAAGAAGGAGGGTGAGGGTTTAAAGAAGAAGCTGAATAACACCTAAGGCTGGGAGGAAAAGTTGAAAGAAGAGAGCAAAAAACTGAAGGAGGAAAACAAGAAGTTGAAGAAGGAGCTGGCTTCGCATAAGCATCGAGCTAATGAAGATAAGAAGAACATCTAACTGACGCAGTAAAAGGTAATTTCAACCAAAGAAGAACTAGGTTGAGAATAGGATCGCACTCAAGCCTTAGTTAAACAGGCAGAAGAAAGAATAGGCAGTTTGTTCTTATACAACTTGTGGCAGAAGCGCCCGAATGTAGACATCTCATTTTTTGGGAAGGAGGCCATTGAGAAGGTGAAGATGTATGCAGTGAGGGCTGCTCGCCAAGCTACAAAAAAGAACCAACCAGAGGCTAACATCCCAGCCCCTCAATCGGGCTCAGGCCCTTCTGCTTCTTAAATGCCATCCACTCAACCCAAAGGCCCAACTCCTGCAACATCACAAGGTGGAACCTCTTAAGGTCCAGCTCCTTCAAATGTACCAACACCAGCTTCGTCTTCTAGCAGTGCTTCAGCTCATCCAGGACCTTCTTCAAGCTCCTCACAGGTAATAGGCCTTGATGATGAAGGCAAACCTTCAGTGGAAGTTATTAGTGACCAAAACATTCCTCCTAGCAATACTTAGGAAATTTTTAATTCCTATCATTCGATTGTAATAAGCACAAGTTATTCATTTTGTGAACTTTTAGACGCAATGTTATTTCTTTGCTTTTCTATCTTCATTTCCTCTTAGCGAGCTTTCCTGGTCATTAATCAAATCTGATAATAATAAAATATCTGGACTGATCGCTTGTATAAAACAAGTACTAATTAAGTTATAATTTCAATATAGATGCCCACAGGTCATATAATAATTAGATCATTTAAACCTTCTGAGGTTTATAGAAGTTCACAAGTAATAAGCACACCTTCCAAAGCTTGCTCGCTCATAGGTAGTACTAGTACCTTCCAGAATATAAAAAATCCATAGATCAAATGTTCATTCCAAAACTTGTTCGCTCACAAGCTACATAGATCTTCCAGGATTATTATAAGTCCACAAGCCATAAGTATGTCTTCCAGAACTTGATTGTTTACAGGTAATACCGGGACCTTTTAAGATGCTTTCGGCTCACAAATAATGATTTCACATTTCACAGCCCGACTACTCATAGGTAGTAATCATATCTTCTAAAGCATAGACTTACAGGTATTAATTGCACCTTCCAAAGTCTACTAGCTCACAGGTAACAATCAAACCTTCCAAAGCATGAGTAGAGATGATAAAAATAACTTTGGCAGACAACAGAAAGCAATAATAAATGCAAGCAGGTTAATTCGCCCTAAAATTTTATTGATGAAATAACTGGTACAGACCAGATGAATAACTTCAAACATAATATAGCCGAAGGTTCTCTGCAGTCCATGCTCACGAGATCTCATCCCCATTCATGTTGGCCAGTCAATAAGCTTCGTTTTCCATTCCATCTCTGGGTAACGTTTCCATAAAGTGTACAGGAACGAACTCTTTTGTCTTTAAGTGGCATCAGTGCGAGCCTGCTCAACACAAGCTTCGGCCTGGTTGGTGGTTGAGTGACTCTTGGGTGTGAGCAAGATTACCTTTCATTATGTCCAAGTCTCGCAGCACCCGCTTAACCTTATTCTTAGCAGTCTCAGCTCTGTTGTGAAGCGAGCTGTTCTCCTTTTTTAGAGAGATGGCCTCCTACTTTGCCTTCTTGCTTTCCTCGATGGCCTTCTTGAGCGAGGAAGTTGTGATCTTTCTAAGTTTGACCTCGCGAGCTAATGCCTCCTCTGCCTCATCCTTTCACTTGTTGGCACTCTTAAGTTTTTGCTCGAGGTTGAGTATGGCCTTCTTCACCTTCTTGGATTCCTTGCGAAAGAATTTCGACTCTCATTTGATTTTCTTATTATAGCCTTCGAGCTTCTTGTTCGCTTCCTCAAACGAAGCTTTCTCTTATGCCAGATGAAGGAAGTCATTGAATATCTTCATTAATCCCATAGCAGCCTGAGATGAAGGTATTTTAGTGATGAATATGGAAAAAATCAGAAATTTAATGATCAAGGTTGAAGCTTACCAGCACATGATGATGAGCAGTATAGCTAACCAACTGGTAGTCGCGATAGTTTTATGTCAGTGATCTCATCTTAATAGAGCAGTAAGTGCAAGTATCCTTTGATATGAGATCTCCAAAGTACACTGAGTATCGATTGTCTTCCTTTAATGTCATTCCTTGTTCACTCGGAAAGTTGACTCGTAGGGTGGTACTTAGGTTCCATATGAGCTACTCGAGCATAGTTGAGTGATCAATAAAGGATTCGTCACTTCTCATAGTAGAAGAAGATATCTCACGGCCTCTTGAGGAAATCGTTATTCCAGGAATCTCTGGCCAGAGTGATCGTACCAGTGAAAGAGTCTCCCAAGATACGTAATTGGGAATAACGAATTTCGGGAACAAGAACTAATAAATTTGGGCTAGACATGACTTAGTCATTCTAGTGAGAGTTGACACATAGTCCATACTCATAACCGAATGAGATATGTTATGACGAAAGGATGAATTGCACGGTAACTATCTATGGAAAGGTATTGTTCTAACCACGAACAATTCTGGGCACTTGGGTGGTCATGATGCATTGCTAGATGCCAATCTTGATCTACTCAGAATCAATTAGCTGATTGGTGAATCAATGATTAAATCAAAAAGGTTTAATTTAATCTAATCCTAGTGTTGCCAATGTGTTCGGATACCTAATGGGTCACATACTTAAGCGACTTGATGTACAGTGTAAAATGATTATTCAATAGGATTTAATATATTAACATGAGATGTTAATATTAATGGTGATAAAAAAAAACAATGACCTATTTATTTTATTAGGATCAATTTAATTGAATTGAATTAAATTAAAATTGGACCTAAAACTAATGGGTTAGGTGAATTCCTAATGGGCTTAGATTAGGGTTTATTTTCTTTGCCTAAAATATAAATACCCATATGATGGGGTAACAATTGAAAATCTCTCTTAGAAAAAATTAGGGCAAAACAAGAAGCTCTCAATATCACCACATAGCCAACCACCTTGACTAGCACATAGGGTGTTTGGCTATTGCCATCTTCAATTGGGTTTTTGAATATCGTGTTGCTGTATAGATACCTTAGAGGTGATTCTACGCTTGGATCGCTAGCAGATTAGATCATACAAGAATGGAAGGAGCCGCCAACGAAGGTATGGTTTCAATAAAACACTCTATGTGTTTTTAATTATATTGGTTTTAAACTAATCCAGAGTGATCCAACTTGGGTTTTTGATTTTTGTTTACTATAATTTTTTTTTTTTCGCTGTGCTATGATGTATGAGATGCATACCAAAACCCAACAGTGGTATCAGAGCCTCTCTAGATTGATTTAAAATCAAGTTCTAAAAACTGAAATTGAAAAAAAAAAAAATGATTTCTGGACCAGTTTTGATAATGACATTCGACCACTGGGATTTTGTTAATATTTTTGGCTTGTTTAATTTCTGTATGTTGTTAACATATTAACGAACCAACATATAAAATTTGGGATCAATCCGACATCGTTTAGTCAGTCAAAAAAATCATACGGTATGAACCAAAAACCGAAAACTGTATAGAAAACTCTACACATTGAATTTTTTTTGTTATGGGCTGTTTTTAATATGAATTTTGTTTGATTTTGATCTTTCAAAAACATGTTTATGATTTGTAAAAGTGTTTTAATGAATCATTACAGTCCGGTATAATTAGATTTGAAGTGTTCAAATCAAAACAAAATTGAAAATTATGAATTGTTCATAATTTTAAGTATGGTCGGATATTCATATTAAATGAATGATTATAGTTTCCTAATAAAAGAGTTTTATTGGAATTAAATTTTCCTAAATTGGTTTTACCTTAATTAATGAGATTAATTTAAGAATAAATCATATGGATCCCAAATTAAACAAAAGCCCAAGTCCATGTCATTTATTTCAATTGTTGAAGTATAATCATAATAAATGGTCGAAATCGTTTTTTTTTTTTTTTAAATGTACACATAATTTAGAAATAGTTTTTTAATTATATCTGGTTAGAAATTGTTTCTAAGGATGTATGGATAGCATGATGGTTAGAGCGAGCATTTGTTTGGATATTGATTTTAATTAAAATAGGACCTACGTGTCCTGTTTTCTCTTAATATTCTCTTTGCACTTCTCTTCTCATCTCACTCCCTTCGAATGTAACTCGAGGTTTCTTATTAAATAAATGTAATAGTTACCATAATTATCTTGATGATGAATAAGGATAAATTATGCATGCTAGATGAGACTAAAAGAACAAAAACCCTTAATTAATATTAAGACTTGCACCTTCCATTAATATAGGAAGAACTAGAGTTATCCTCGATGTTGGGTTGTTGGGTAAACCCAAGCTTGCTCTAGGTTAATATGTTCAACCTATGGAATATGATTCGTAATTAATGGGTCAGTCTTAACTGAATACATGGGCTTGTTAGGTAAACCCAAGGCTTATGTATATCAGAGGTAAGATTGGGTCAATGTATATACGATATACACATATCAAGGATGTTGATAGCTCAATGTTTTAGTAGTTGCATTGAGATGCAATTGGTATGAGATACCTACCATTTGAAGTCAAAGGGGCTTGTTGGGTAAACCCAAGGTCTCCCTTAATGAATGATGCATACTAACCCACTAGGAAAGCATTCAATGTGCTTTCTCGGATTAATAGTGAGGCTATTAATTCGTAATAAAATAGTGGGAGTGTAATACGCTTAATTAAAGACCACATTAAATGTATATGCATACTAGATCTCTAACATTTCGTTCTTTATATCTAGGTTAAAAAAAATCATGAGCTCGAAATTGAATTTACATTCCGTACTTGAGGCCAACAAACTTATCTGGTCAAATTACTTGGACTAGATAAGGAATGTTGAAATAGTGCTCAAGTTTGAGAAAATTGCTTATGTACTTGAAAATGACATCCTTCATCCTCCAAGAGATGATGCTCCATTGGATGAGCTTGAAGCTTATCTAAAGCACAAGGATGACGTTGACATGACGGCTTGCATCATGCTCGCTGCTATGACACTGGAACTCCAAAAACAACATGAGCATATGGATGCTCATACTATGATTGTTCATCTCAAAGAGCTATTTGATGAGCGAAAAAAGACTGAAAGATTTGAGACATCTAAAAGTCTCTTCCGTAGTCGAATGGTCGAAGGGGCTTCAACCATGGATCATGGCTTGAAGATGTTAGGCTACCTTTTTGTTATGGATCATGAGCTAAGTATTGACTTAGTTTTACAATCTTTACCTGATAGTTATTCACAGTTTGTGATGAACTATTATGTTAATAAGATTGATTATTCACTACCTGAGCTGGTCAACCTTCTCAAGACTGTTAAACCTTGTATTAGGAATGATCAAAAGTCTGTAATGTTGGTGGATAATTCTAATTCTTCTAAAAAGAAAAAGACTCAAATGAAATTAAAGAAAAAGAAGAATAATCCTACCAAAGCCCAAAGAGGTGTCAAGAAAAAGAAGAACAAGAGCAAAGAGACACTTACAAAAGGACCGTGCTTTCATTGTGGTAAAGCTGGTCACTGAAAGAGGAATTGCAAGGAATATCTGGATTCTCTAAAGAAGGAGAAACATAGTGATACTTCTGCCTCAGGTATTTTTATAATTGAGATTAATACTGCTTGTGATATTAACACATGGGTATTAGATACCGGATGTAGGTCTCACATATGTGCTAATATGCTGGGACTAAAGAATAGTAGGAAACTGAAGAAAGGAGATGTGGACTTACGAGTGGGAAATGGAGCAAGAGTTGTTGCATTAGCTGTGGGAACATACTCCTTGACTTTACCTTCAGGATTAGTATTAAATTTAGATAATTGCTTTTATGTGTCTGTTATTTCAAAGAACATAATTTCAGTTTCCAGTTTAGTGAAACATGGATTTCATTTGACTATTAAGGATAATAGTTGTTCTACATGGTTGAATGACATTTGTTATTGTTCTGATACTATTACCAATGAGATTTATATTCTGGATTTATCTAATTCAATTCTCAATCTAAATACCAAAAGATTAAAAATGGATAACCCGAAACCCTCCTATTTATGGCATTATCGACTTGGCCATATAAACGAGAAGTGCGTGAACAAGTTACACAAGTATGGTAGCTTGGGATCATTCGATTATGAATCTTATGATACATGCAAATCTTATTTGCTTGGTAAGATGACTAAAATACCCTTCTCAGGAAAGGGTGATCGTGTCATTGAGTTGTTAAAGCTTGTATATTCTGATATATGTGGCCCATTGACGATACAGGCAAGAGGAGGATTTTTATACTTCGTAACCTTTATCGATGACTATTCTAGATATAGGTATTTGCACTTGATGAAATACAAATCTGCAGTTTTTGAAAAGTTCAAAGAATTTAGGAACGAGGTAGAAAAGCAACTTGGCAAGAGTATCAAGACACTAAGATCCGATCGAGGTGGTGAGTACTTGAGTCAAGAATTTCAGGATTATCTAAAAGAGAATGGAATTTTGTCTCAATGGACTCCACCATATACCCCACAGCATAATGGTGTGTCTGAAAGGAGAAATCGAACTTTGTTGGACATGGTTCGATCCATGATGAGTTTTGTAGATCTTCCTAAATCCTTTTGGGGTTTTGCACTGGAAACTGCTGTTTATATACTGAACAGAACTCCATCAAAATCGGTTGATTTTACTCCATATAAGATGTGGAATAGTAAAAAACCCTCACTTTCTCATATGAAAGTTTGGGGTTGTCCTGCCTATGTTAAAAGGATAATGTCAGAAAAGCTTGAAGCGAAGTCTATCAAATGTCTGTTTATAGGATATCCTAAGGAAACAAATGGATACTATTTCTATTGTCCTTCAGAATAAAAGTTGTTTGTTTCGAAGCATGCTGTCTTCGTAGAGAAAGAGTTTCTTTTAAAAAATAGTAGGAGTAAATTTGAACTTACAAAAGTTCAAGGAGAACAAACAATACAAATGGACATAGAACAACTGATACACCCTGAAACCATTACAAATGAAAATAAGATAGTGAGTGAACCTATTATTACACAAGAACTTCGTAGATCAGATAAAATAAGGACAGCTCTTAAGAGATATGGATTTATCATTAACGAGCATGACCATATTCTAATCGTTGAGAATGATCAGCCTACTAACCATAGGGAAGTTCTGAAGAGTTCAGAATTTAACGAATGGCTGAAAGCCGTGAAGTCAGAAATGGATTCCATGTATGAAAACCAAGTATGGACCTTGGTTGACCCACCTGAAGGGATAAAACCTATAGGGTGCAAATGAGTTTTTAAAAAGAAGACTGACATTGAGGGTAATGTGGTTACCCATAAAGCTCGCTTAGTAGCAAAAGGATATCATCAGAAGCAAGGAATTGATTATGATGAGACCTTTTCTCTAGTAACTATGCTTAAATCCATAAGAATACTCATTGCTATTGCTACTCATTATGATTATGAGATATGACAAATAGATGTAAAAACAACTTTCCTTAACGAAAATTTGACTAAGGAAGTGTATATGACACAACCCGAAGGATTTACATTCAAAGATAGCAATAAAGTATGTAAGCTATAAAGGTCGATTTATGGACTTAAGCAAGCATCTAGAAGTTGGAACATTCGTTTTGATGAGACAGTCAAAGAGTTTGGATTCTCACAAAACATGGATGAACTTTGTGTATACAAAAAGGTCAATGGTAGTGCAATCATTTTCTTAGTATTATATGTGGATGACATATTGCTTATAGGAAATGATGTCTCAGTTCTTCAATCAATCAAGATATGACTTTCTAAGAAATTCTACATGAAAGATCTCGGTGAAGCAACCTATATACTGAGGATAAGGATTTATAGAGATAGATCCACAAGGTTGCTAGGTCTAACGCAGTCTACATACATAGATAAGATGCTAAAACGGTTTAGCATGGATCAATCCAAAAGAGGATATTTACACATGTCACATGGGCTAAATCTCTCCAAGTTTTTGTGTCTTAAAACACAAGACGAGAGGGAACACAAGAAAAAGATCTCATATGCATCAGCTGTAGGAACTATCATGTATGCTATGTTATGTACTAGACTTGATGTTTCATACGTTTTGAGTGTTACGATCAGATATCAATCTGACCTTGGTGAGAGACATTGGGTGGCTGTAAAGAACATCTTTATGTACTTGAGAAGAGCTAAGGATGCTTTTTTGGTTTATGGAGAGGGTGATCTACAGGTAAACGGGTATACCGATGCCAGTTTTCAATCCGATAAGGATGACCTAAAATCACAGTCTGGATACATGTTCACTTTATGTGGAGGCGTGGTTAGTGGGAAGAGTTCCAAACAAGATACGACTACGGATTCAACAACCGAAGCGGAATATATAGCAGCTTCAGAGGCTGTAAATGAAGTAGTTGGATCAAGAAATTCATCATAGAATTAGGAGTGGTTCCAAGTATTGTTGACCCAATACCTCTGTATTATGACAACAATGGAGCCATTGCGTAAGCAAAGGAACCATGATCTCATCAAATATCCAAACATGTGCTCTGAAGGTACCATTTAGTATGAGAAATAATTGGTAGACAAGATATAAAGATTGAAAGAATTCCCACATATCAGAATATTGTAGATCCAATGACTAAGCCACTTCCCTAGAAGAAATATGATGCTCATGTAAACACTTTACATGTTTTTAATTGTATTGATTTTAAACTAATCTAGAGTAATCCAACTTAGGGTTTTGGTTTTTGTTTGCTGCAATTTTTGTTTTTTCGCTGTGCTATGATGTATGAGATGCATACCAAAACCTAACATATATGGCTCTGATAGACAGTTGGCTTGTTAGGCCTCAAGAGTTGTGGCAAGTGGTCTAGGAGGTTGCTGAAGTATTCTCCAACATCGAACTCCTGGGTTTGCTCTTTATGGCCCCACTTAATAGGGGGCTTCTTCCCCTTGGTCTTTTGAAGTTTTTGAGGGGGCACTGCCATCCCATTTCCTTTATCTTTAGCCTCAGATGGCCCCGTTGAGGAGCTACCAAGGGCTGAGATCATTTGGATAGGGGGCTTCTTTAGTGGGGTGGCGTGTTTTGAAGGTTTGTTCCCTATAGACTTGTTCTTCACGCCCTGTTTCTATGGAGGTGTTGTAGCTTCTAGTTGAGAAGATAACCCCATAGCAGCTTTCGAGGTAGTCTGCGAGTCAGGACTCCCCAAGGTCTGACTGGGTCCTGTTGATAGAGGTGGAGGTTCTGTAGAGCCCGTTATTTGAATCTCGGGCTTCTCAGGTTCAGCACTCGGAGAAGGTGGTGGTGTCTCCAAGTCCAATCGCACCATAGTGGTAAGCCTTTTCGTGGTCGGACCAGACGTTCCTTCTCCAAAATTTCCAAAAACTGAGGGGACCTCCCTTTTTTCACGAATCCCGATGTCCTTAATAAGGGTTAGACGCTTGTTCTTGACTTTGACTGCAAGCCCATAATCTCGTAAGAAGTATTCAGCTGGAAAATAATCATCCAAAGGGCTCTTGACCTCAAAGAACTTTTGGAGTGCCTCTAACTTCTCACTTGTAAGCTCGATCGAGCTCTTACTAACGTCTGCACACGAAAAGAATATCGATAAGCTCAAATATAACAATATCATATACATGGAAGTGTAGCAAGCTGAAAACTTGCTCACCAGGGTTAAGTGTAAAAGAAAATTTTTCAAGGTGCAAAAGGGATGGGCAGGAAGCGTAGAATCAACGGGTTTTGTAATCATCCAAGTTCGACTTGTCGACCCCTTTGAGAAGAAACACCTTATAAGGTTAATTACGAGTAGTGATATAATAAATGTCGTCTCGCTTATCCGTCTTGGTGCTTGTGGTGGATTTGAAGTGAAAGAGGTTTTGGATCATGTTTGGGCTCGGAGGTGGAAGCCCGTTCTTGATGAAAAGCAGGCCAAGGAAATTAGTTAGGCGTATGAATTTGGGGTGAGCTAGAATGGGGCTAAGACCAAGTCGTTCAGACGGTCTATGAGATAATAAGGGATCGGAAACCTAAACCCTAACTCTAAGTGTTGGCGGCTGACTGCTATGAATTTTAGAGGACAGTGAGCCGCGTGGTCATGAAAGGCCGGCACCATTGCACGATATCCTGAGGAGAAATCGAACCTCTCAGCCATTGCGACGAGCTCGGTACGGGGGATAGTGGAGTCGTATTGATAAAAGGGCTCGCGAGCAGGAGAATCATCTCGCCCAAACAACTTTGGTGCCTCTTCATTGCTTTGCGATGTGGCACCTTAAGCATTCCTGACTCGGTGAGCATGTTGCCCTTCGGAGTCCTCGTCGGTAGCCCCTATTTTGTGGCTGCGACATTAACGACTTGACATTTACAAAAAGGTAAGGGGATTAGGTTGTTGACAGCAGACCGAGCCAAGAAGATAGATGCTTCGTAAATCTACTTTCCTAAGCATCAAGTCGTGCGCCTAGGGGAGTTGCTAAGGACAGGAGAGTCCTGGACGTGAGCTCATCAAAACCCAACAAAAAAAAAAAATCATTTCTGCAGGTGTTTCAGATTAAAACAAACAAGAAGTAACACACGAATGTGCTTCCAGCAAGATCAAACAGTCACTCACTTAGACTTTTCAAACTTTCTCAAGCAAAAAATGTGAAGAGTCACAAAACACTCAAGCAAAACTAGAAACCATATTCAAAGAAGCGAAAAGGCGTCATGCATGCAAAAATGAAAGCAGAGAAATTGCTGAAAAAATAAATACTCACCTTGAAAGCCAAGAAGTCTGGTGATTCTAGAAGAGGAATGGCGAACAGCGACGGCGGAGGGTGCAAAGAAATTTGGGAGACCGAGAGACGCTTGGATTGGAAATTGACAAGAGGAGAGGAAAATGGAAAGTCTCTATCTTTATATAGTTGCTGAGCCTTAACCATTGGAAATAACAGCTGTGTAACCGCCCTTAATTTGACAACGCTACACGATTCCTTGGATTTTATCACTATGCATTGTCAGTTGAAAGACGTGCACATTAAATGAGTACAACGCGGGACGTTCATTGTAACCGTTATTTGGGATAGCGCCACATGTATAGGATAAAGCAGAATTTAGACAGGCGGTGTAACTATTCTCGGTAAAGTAACTATTCCCGCCAAAGTAGCTCTTGCAAGTAAGCTTGTAGCTCCCAGTCCACGAACGTACTGAGAGCTAGGGGGCTTGTTTTATGCATATTTTAGCGACCTAAAATAAATGAGCAATTAAGGCCCAATGATTCAACCTAACAGGAGCAAGGCCTAGTAGGCCCAATGATCTGAAGTCTAACCCGACCCGTTCTCAACTCTCTAAAAGTGAGCCCTTCAACCCCTTTATGATCAGCTCGCGTATGAAGAGCTTGCTAGAAGATTAGCTCGCGAAGATCAGCTATTACTATGTATAACCGATCTCACAGTGTCCCAACCTCACGCATCACAACTCGTAGGAGCGAGCTGATCCTGTTGCTCCTTCCAAGTCACAAGTCAACTACAATCAGAACTATCAGACCAATTACAGCTCAAGGCGTATCGTACACGCTAATTTATTAAAGGTTACAGTATAGATTAAGGAAATCTCACATAACCAGCATGAGTTTAGCGTCTAAACCATGCTTTGTCAGAAGACTTTGACAAATATTACGGTTGTCAATTTTGGAAATGTAACTAATCATCATTACTTTATATTTTGTCTTATTATGTATTACTATAGTAGTTCCCCTTTCCCTATAAATAGGGGAGGAAAATTCATTGTAAAAGGAAAAGGAAACACTTTTACACTAAGAGGGCCGTTACTCTGCCAAAATATAGTGAGAAAAACAATGGATGTAGGCATCAATTGAGCCGAACCACTTTAAAAATCTTGTGTCTATCTTTCTTCCTCTTGCAATCTTCACCCATAACTTTAGCACATTACTAGCTACAATACTGGGCCCATGACGAAACTTAGTTGATTCATATCGAATGTCAACAACAGTTAAAAAATTACATAATACTTCTTTAACCCATCCACCCTTAGCCATCCTATAACCAAGAGAAAAGCCCTAGTTAATCTTTTAAGGAGTTAGACCCACATGTGATGATGAATAATGTATGATATGTTCTTGAGCCCAATGTCCATTCATGAGTTCCATTGCATGCATACGAGCATCTTTCTACATATTTATATTCATATACAATTAATAATTGAATATTTTCTTGTGCATAACTTCCAAATTGCATATGTTTGTTGAGAGTATTTCCGTATAGGTTTTGAGAGCTTAAAAGAGTAAAACCTTGTGAGATTTAGATTTGAGGTGAATTAATCTATTGGCATCTCATTTGCATGGTTTTGTTTTTATCCATAACATCTTAAGTTTTGGCCTAGACTTCTTGCATGAAATTCATAGTCTTTTTGGTTAATATTGTGGCCACTATTTTATGAATTAGTTGGCATTAATTTTTGAGTTTCATTTGAGTTACATCTTATTAAGCCTTTTTTCCTGCACTAGTCCATTTGTGGGTATCGTAGAGTTAAAACCTTTAGAAGACACAACTTCTTCATTAGGGACACCTAAAGGTTTAAAAGCTTATGATATATGCTAAATGCCACTATAATGACCTACAGAAATGGTTAAATAAACGATTCTAATTAGTTTGTTTTGTTTTCTTAGTTTTTCTTTACTTAAGGACGAGCAAAGATTAGGTTTGGGGGTATTAGATTAGGGTAATTTTAGTAAAGATTTAGGCCTTTAAATCTATATATTTGTTGTTGTTCTCGAGTGTTTATGTGTTTTTGAGTGTTTTTTAGATAATAAATCTATAAATAGTGTACGTATTTAATTGGGAAAGATTCAAGGTAAAATCAAGTCATAAAAGTGTTGGGGTCTTCATCAAGTGCTTCAACACCACCAAAGGAAAGCAACTGAGCATAGAAGAGAGCAACCAAAATGCTTCGCTTGCAAGGTGCACTACTTCAGTAGGTGCATGCAAACTTCACTACTTAGGTGTTCGCCGTTTCAAAATGAGCATGTAAGAGGTATGAGTTTTACTAGCAAGATTCACTACTTGGGTGTATCGTGTCAACAGGTGCATAAAAGGGACGTGTGCTTTCTTGGGCCATTTGCTAGTTGGGTGCATTGTTTCAATAGGCGCATCGAAGTAGCACATGAATGCAATTTTGCCATTTCTCCGTGTCTCATGTCCTAACTTTTATAGGCTATAAATGGCCTCATTTCCACCATTTTTAGGTAGTTTTAAGGGATAGAGGATATAGCCCTAGTGCCCATCCTCCAACCCTTAATTCTCACCTTCTTTCACATCCACACACCTTCCAAACCACCACCATCAACATCTTAACCCATTTTTCAAAGAGAAAGCATTACAAGAGGGGGAAAGGGGAGGCAAAAACTTGAACATATAGGAGAGGAGCTTAATGGATATGAACTTGGAGAATGTCCGGGAAGGTTCATGGGTTCTTTCTTTAACTTTTTCTTTTGTATTTGTTTTATCTCTATTTGTATATAAATATTTTTTGTGTGTGTGTGTGTATATATTGTGTTGAGATGATGATTGATGTTAATTGAATGAAATAGATTTGGTTATTATTGCTTAAGGATTGCTTGTGTATGTTGAGTAGGAATATTAATACTTGATGTTTGTATGTGATTGGCCACCATATGTATGAATCGAGGTTATGTGTTGAGACTAGGAGGATATGCACACAATGTGCTTGATAAAATGCCTACCCTAGGCTTAGGACAGGAAATGGATCACTTGTGTGATAGATGAGTAAACCAGGAGTTACTTGAGTGACAGTCGAGTATTCTCATAATCATAAACCAATCCATTTAGGTCGTAGATTGTCTTGAACTTAATGAACTCAATGAACTCTTTTCTATTTAATAGCCATCAGAAGACAGATGTTGTTAGATGAGAGTATGTTGAGTACATTATGAAAAGACATATATTAAGAAGATTAGTGATAAACTAGCAACAACACAATCAATATACGTTCAATGCTATAACGATTAATATCTGCAATTAAAAGAAATATGGAATCTTAGCACTCTTTGCTTTTTTTATTTTGATCTAGGACTAGTTTAGTAATTGATTCTTATAACTCTATAAAGAAAATCCCACAATTGCTATACGACACTTATACAATTCATGCGCTTGTTGAAAAATAACCAATACAACCGTAATATAGAGATAGAAAACCTAGTGGGTTTCCATCCTTTCCATAACCACAAAATAGATGGAGGCCCAATCTCTATCTTCATTCACAATCACAAGACAACTAGGTCTCCTTCTCTGTTGCAACAATCGTGCAGAGGTGGAGATTCTGCCAAAACTATAAGACAGAGATAGAGATACAGAGATTGAGACCTAGCAAATCTCCATCTCTGTTGCAATAATCTCATAGAGGTTTTCCACCTCTGCCAAAACTACAAGTCAGAGATGAAGACCCACTAGGTGGAGACATAATAGGTCTCCATTTTTACCACAATCGCAAGACAGAATTGGGTCTCCATCTCCATCGCAAGCTCAAACAAACATAGAGAACCGGTGGGTCTTTATCTCTGTTGATAGAGACAGACATGGTTCCCTATCTCTATCAGAGCTTTACTAAATTGTCCAAATGATCTGGTACCATTGGTTTGACTCCATATCATTTAAATGATTTGACTAGATGAACTAGAATGATGTGGAAGTTTTTTAGATCATTCTAAATGATCTATTTTTCTTTTCTTTTTTTTTTGTTTTTTAAAATTTTTATTATTTAATTTCTTTTTTTAGAAAAAACAGCAATCAGTTTTTTTTTTTTAGAAAAACAATAATTAATTTATTTGAAACGTGTCAAATTATTATTGATCGAATGAAATTGTAATATTTTAGTTTGATTAGGTTCAAAAAGATCATTTAAGGTGTCCAACTGAAGTGAGAAGCAATTGAATCTTTTTCATTTTTCCGTTTGATTTGACTGTTAATTGATTAATAGAAAAGACTATTTTTATGTATTTCAAAAATTTTAGGGAAGATTTGACTTATTATGAATAGATAATTAAAAAAATTATAATTTTTTAAACTATAAGAATTAAAATGAAATTTACCTTTTATTTTATGATGAACCCCACCTCATAATAGGGGAGGAGAGTGGTTTCACGTGGGATTGATGGTCAATACATACACAACTCACTAAGCGAGATCTCGCTGTCAAAACACGCATATCTAAAAATAAATAAAAATTAATTTTATTGACTGTATTACACCATTATCTCGTTAAGTTTATTAATATACTAGAGAAGTAGACATTATGTAACAATTTTAGATGAGTAACAGTTGACTACTTGACTTGTTGGCACTAATATACATCTATACATCGAACTTTTATATATATATATATATATACTCTCATTTCTAGATAATAATTGTGGATGAAGTATAAATACATCGATTTAGACAGATGCATACTTTTGTACTCAGCAAAATAGATTATGATGGGTAAAATTTACCAAATGTACATCCCGAAGCAGATAAATTTCTAAATAGTATTATCCTAATTGACTTTTTTAGCAGTCTTCCTCCAAATGCCAAGTTGTTATAACTTGGAATATGTTATGGATAATGCTCCTATAGGATAGAGAAGGTCTGCAAGAACGAGATTAAAAATTCTTTATTAATGTTAATATAGTGCTAATATTTTTACGAAAATAATTTAAGTTTGAGTGACATATGAGAGATAAAAAATCGATCAATTTTAATCATCTATTTTTTTAAATATTGATGTATCATTATATTATATTAACAGAAAAATAATGGTGGAGAATCTTTATTAACGGCAGTAGATTACAGCATGAACCAATTAGAAGGAGACACACCAGAGGCTTAGTCAATGAGTCAACTCTTACTAGGAAGGTTGTAGTTGGCTTTAGGAAGGTTGAGAAGTCTACACATGGTAAGACACTATTGGGAGTTTTGGCAGAATGATCAGTTGCAAATAAAGTGTAGATGGAATGAGAAAGAACCAATATTCATTTGTAAAAACTTCTCTGTTCTTTTCTTTTCTTGCTGGAGCTGGGGGCACCCTCGAATTGCCCGCTTGATTTCTGTTTGACACTATCAGAAGACGTTCCTTAGAGTTTTCATCCGGATGTTTAGTTTTTATTATCTTCATCTTCCGTTTATATTTTCCTAGAGTGTTAGGATTGCTTCAGTCAAACTTTCTCACTTTTCTCTTATATATAAGGATTTATAGAAGAAACATCGTCAAAATTTTAAAACAAAATTATTTGCAGAAATGGCAGAAAGTTGCATGGCCGCAGAAAGTGGGAGCTACGTTGTTCAAGCACCCGAAACGTGGATGAATTGTAAAGTTCTGTTGTTTTGCTTATGATATATATCCAAATAGATAGACATATTTGTAAAATATACACTTTATTTAAGAAAAAAATATATAACAAAACTTTATTGGGCTCCCTGTTACTGTTCTTGAGGATACCTTACAATTTATTTTTCATTATTTTGACGTACGTGACAGATGAAATGAGAAAAAGATATCTAAATTTATATCGAGCTGCATCGAAAGGCAATTGGGACATAGCTGAAGCTATTCTTAAGAAGAATCCTGAGGATGTTCGAGCTAAAATCTCCAAGGTATGGGACGCTGTCCTCCATGTTGCCGCTAGAGCAAGTCATGAATATTTTGTAAAACAACTAGTAGAAAGAATGCAATTGACACCAGATGATCTACGGAAGAAAAATGAAGAACAGAATACAGCTTTCTGTATCGCTGTTAAGTCTGGAAATATGAAAATTGTCAAGTTTATGATGAGAAAGGATAGAGAAATAATCAAGATCAAGGGTGAAAAGGATATGTTACCTCTTCAGATAGCAGCTCTGTTTGGCCATGGGAAGATTGTACATCACCTTTACAGAGCCACTATGTATGACCTAGAAGACCAAGATCGCATTGACTTGTTTTTCGAACTTATATACAATCATTTGTATGGTAAGTAGTACTTTTAGTAGTCTTCTGTCATGTCTTTTTATTTAGTATGTATCTTCATGCAATCATTTTAATAATTTACCTAAAGTAGAGTAGTCATTAAAATGTTTGAATTTTTATTGAATTGTATGATACTGTTCTCTGAAAACATAGGCTAAAACCAACTCTTCCGGTATGAGAATTTGTTTAAACTTGAAGCATAAAAATTTCATCATTACTTCCTTCCGCATGTATTTGTGTAAGACAGATTTTTATTGATGAAGTTCGGTATTCACGTAAAAGCTGAAGCAAATCTAAAATGTATTAATTGCTTACCATCATTGATTGAGGGGTTATGTTGTCGTGTTCGCAGATGCTGCATTGGAGTTGCTATATGCGCACGAAGAATTGGCGACTTCCCGTGATGATGGAAATGGAGAAACGGCATTGCATGTTTTGGCTCGAAATTCTCTGAATTTTTCTAGCTTGGTCAATCCAAATCAAAAACGAAATTTGAAGAGTTTCTATAAATTTGAGTCTTGCATGCCATCTCATATAATATTCAAATGTTTTGTATATAAAAAAATATATATATTTAAATGTTAGTCCTGTTGCCTTAGTCACTTATTTATTGCTTTAGGTTCTACTTGCAATTTAACACATTGACAAATAACGATTATATGAAAGAGAATGCTACAATTTTCTTGGCATTTGTCCACCTAATTGCATTCTAGTAACCAAGTGACAGAAGCATTATGATATGATTTTTATCGAACAAAATGACACGTAAGTAGATTGTACAATAGTGGATTTGTGTCGCGAGTAGCATAGCAACTGTACATGCAGTTGTAATTAACATCTTTCTTGCAAGAATATGAAGTGAGTATACATATCGATAATTTTATACGAGTGTTAATTAGAAGCTTCTAGTTGTTACAGTTACCTGAAAGTTTCTTAGTTATTCTACCAAGAAAAGAATAAAAAAATAGGAAGTTTATTTCCAAAAAAAAAAAAAAAAAAATAGGAAGTTGGCTCAGCCGTGCTTGTTACAGTGTCAGGCACCGATGTGGTCCAAGAGAAAAGGATGCTCCCAAAAGCACTTGAATTAGTTCAACTCCTTTGGGGAAAAATTGCATCATATCCTGACCTTCAGATTTCATTTCTGATTGGAAAACCGTGGCCGCTAATATTTGTAGCTGCAGAGCAAGGGAACCATGAGCTTCTATCTATACTTATCGATGGATATCCTGATTTGATATATAGAAAAAACGAGAATGGACATACAATACTTCATATTGCTGTTCTGAATCGCAATGAAAGGATCTTCAAGCTCATTTGCCAGAGAGGTTTAATGAATGATATGATAGTTCTGACGCAAGACAAAGAAAACAACAGTATATTGCATCTGGTTGCAAAGTTGCCACCCAAAAATCAGTTTAATGCGGAATCAGGAGCAGCTTTCCAGATGCAACGAGAATTGTTTTGGTTCCGGGTGACTATTTAAATCTCAAGAAGCAGAATGAAATTTACCTCTTCTTTCACCATGTTTACAGCATTATTCATAACAATTTTATTGCAGGAAGTGAGTAAGCTTATACCGCCAGATACTGGAGTAAAAAATCTAAATGGTAAAACAGCCAGCACTTTATTTACTGAAAGTCACAAAGATTTAAGGAAAGAAGGGGAGAAATGGATGAAGACAACTGCAAATTCATGCATGATTGTGTCTACACTTACCGCCACAATCATTTTTGCAACAGCTTTGACAATACCAGGCGGCATCAAAGAAGATACAGGGACTCCGAATTTCCTAAGAAAGGCCGCCTTCATAATTTTTGCTGTATCAGTTACAGTATCTCTGGTATCATCCTCTTGCTCAATACTAACATTTTTATCTATTCTCACTGCCCAATATGCAGAGGAAGATTTTCTCTGGTCGCTGCCTGCAAAGTTGCTTTTGGGGCTTTCTACACTTTTCATATCAATAATAGGAATGATGACAGTCTTTTGTACAACGTTGTTCATAGTCTTTCATGAGGGAACAAAATGGCTTGCTGCACTAGCTGTTGTACTTGCTTCTATCCCGGTTATCATGTTTAGTTTGGGGGTTATTATCAATTTACCCCTGAAATTAAAAATAATATTAAACCACCACCAATTTTGAAACTATTAGTTAAAAAGATCCAACTGTCAATTGAAATAGTAAATTCGTTAATAAATTAACAGTTCTGTGAAATTTGAGAGTAAAATGATCATTAAGAATTGAATCCATAAATGAATTTCAGTTGAACCACTTAGTTGTGCCACGTGTGGTATTAAAAAATTAAACAATTAAATAAAACAATTTCATAAAAAATTTGAAAAAATAAATTAAAAAAAAAAAAATCACATAGTAGGCCACCGTCACTTTCTCTCTCCCGCTCTCTTCTTCTTCTCTTCTTCGAAAACAGATCTGGGTTCGTCCCATCACTTTCTCTCTCCCCCTCTCTTCTTCTTCCTTTTCTTCTTCTTCTCTTCTTCGAAAACAGATCTGGGTTCATCTCACATAGTCAGCCACCGTCACTTTCTCTCTCCCCCTCTCTTCTTCTTCATTTTCTTATTCGAAAACAAATCTGGGTTCATCACTTTCTCTCTCTCTCTTCTTTTCCTTCTTCTTTTTCTTCGGTCCCCCAAATCAAAGTCAAAGTCCGATCTGGAACACCCAAAGTCAAAGTCGATCGCCGTCTCAGCCTATCGTGCTTTCTTTGCCTCTCATAGTCTAACTCAAATCAGTCTTATCTCTCCCCCTCTAAGTCGATCGTTGTCTCCTTCACTCTCTCTGTATATGGTTGGGTTGGTAAATTTGTCAAGTTTATGGGTTAGGATAGGTGTCGTTTGGATGGTACGAGTATGGATGTGTGGTGGTGATGATGGGTCTGTCGTGGTGTTTGTGTGGGTAAGGATTAAGTGTAAGTGTTGTCTGGGTGGTGTGGGTTCAAAAGGGGTTCGTCGTCACCAATATGGGTAGTTGAAGATATGGGTTTTTTTTTTTTTTTTTTGGGTTGTTTGTGTTTGGTTGCAAAGAAGTATAGCGGTGCGGGTATGAGTGTATGGTGTTTGGATGGGTCTGTGGTGGTGTTTGTGTGGGTATAGATGGGTCTGATTCGCCTATTTGTTTTCTTTATCTGGGTGCGAGCCTAGATGAACTTTTGATTTTTTTTTTGAGTGGGTTTTTTTATTTTTATGTGTTTGCATGTTGTTTGTATGTTGTTGATTTCTTTGTGTATTGTTGATGATGATAAAAAGGAATGCTGATACGTTTAATATTGAAGATGAACAGAAGATTTATGGGTTTCCATCGCATCCAAACTGAAAACCCAAATTGCATACATAACATATATATTTTTTGTTTTCAGTTTTGGTATTGAATCTGGTTAGGTTGATATTGAACCTATGTTTAATTTTGGTTTGTTGATGATGTTTGAATCTATTGATGATGGTTGGGTCTATTGATGATGGTTGGAGATAATTGGGTTGGAGGAGGAATGTTCGTGTTGAAGACTTGATAGGAATCCAATCTTGGATTGGATTACCATATATATTTTTTTCAAAATTTTTTATTTTTTAATTATTTTTTTAAAATTTTAATTATTAAATGTAAAATAATTAATTTAATTATAATTGTATTTAAATTTTATTTTTAAATTTTTTAGTATAGTAAGGGTATTTTCGTCTTTTCTATGTCATAAAACCACTTTTAGACTGCCGGTAAGGGGTTTTTGACTAATAGTTTCAAAAGATAGGGTAAACTGAGATTATTTTTATTTTCAGGGGGTTTTTTAGGATTATCCCACAGCACACCCGTCTCATTCTTGCGGTCATCCGATTGATGTCTTCACCTAATTCTCTCTTCGAGGAAAATGAAGTAGCTTTCTACTCTTTAAGGGAAAAGCAACTGAAGGAGGAGCTCTAGTACTTATTTATATGACCTAGTGGCTTTGCATGTTCTTGAAAAACAAAATTTGTGATTTTAGTGGACTTCAAAGAACCAAAATGTGTGCATGTAATTTGCATTTTGAAGCCGTTGATTATGATTTTATTGGAAAAACTGACGTAATTAAATTTGTATCTTGTATTATGTTACATCAGGGCAAATTTTTAAAATTTGTTTTGAGTTTTATCATCCAATATTTTTGAATAATGGTAGATTGTTCAAATATTTTTCCTAAATTTATAGTTGGATGATATATATATTTATATAGAAAATGATACGTTAATCTACGACTCAAAATTTGAATGTTTGACACGAATTTCGTAACTTTATAATGATAAGATATTCTTATGTATATATTCTTTGCATACACAAATTTCAGCTAAGTGAAATTGGTTTGTTAATTAAGTTTGTTGATGTCAAAATTGAACACACCAAATTACACCAACAATAAATTGAAATGGTTAAAAAAGGTGATTCAATTCCGTAAGATCTGAGGTTTAACACAATTCCCTCGAGCGCCTAGACCCCCTCTGTGAAAGGGATCTTTCCCTTTGGGATGACTGTTCCTCCCCTTCGACTACTTGCAAAATAAATAATAAGGTCAGGAGTCACTGATGTTTTACTAGTGAAAACTCTTTGATGCTCAAGTCAGTGGGGTTTTTGAAGGGAAACCCCCTTTAGCTTTTATACTAAAGGAAGAAAAATATAAAAGAAATGTGGTGGCAAGGAAAAAATAGAAATCTAGGCTATCATATGGTAGAAACCCCAGAATAACATCTAATGCTTGTGAGGAAATCTATTTTGGAGGCTTCCTCGCAAACTAGAGAACTCTAGAGTATTTCTTGAATCACTTACCTTCCCATGAATAGTGATGGGGTATTTATATATATTGTCTATACCTTCTAAGGTTCTCCTTTTCCCTCCATTTCCATTGGTCAACTCTCTTTCTATGCTTTCTTACCTCACCTTATGTATCCTGTCACTTGGCTCCCTCCGTCTAGTCGCTTTCATCCTACCCATGTTTCTTGCCTTGGGTTTGATTGGTTCAGTTGTACGGGATACACGGCTTCACCTCTTTAGTTGGTTCTGTTGATGTTCCACATGGCACGTTGACAACCTTTCCCTTTTTTCTCACTTACCACCTGGCATCTACCATTTCTATCGTGCGTCAGTCATAGGTTTGAACCTAGACCTAGCTCTTCTGCTTTGACGAGGTAGCTGACATGCTGATATGAAGGTTATTTCTTCTGTGCTTTCAAAATGAATTTCTCCTTGGCCTTATTTCTGGCCTCTTGGTGGGGGCAACATTATCATTTCTTAGTTCAATTTTTTGAGCAATTGGACTTCGGCTGTATCTTTAAAGGAATTTGCTCTTTTTTGGGCTTTATTTCGAACCCAATTGCAATTGATTGAGATTCAATTAATTTAGGCCAACTAAATTGTGTTTAACTAATTTTTCCCCCCAGCTAAGTTCATGTTGACTTCAAAGCTCGGTTAACACCTAAATTGATACAAATTGAATATGAATGGTGATTGAATGCATGTAATTATGGTGAATAAACGAATTAATAAAGATACAAGAAAGTAAGCAAAGAGACGAGAAAATTTTTAATGTGGTTTGACCATTTGAATGATACATTGACGATTGTGCTATTTATGGAAGGGAAGGTTGTGTTCTATTAAAGTTTCTACTGAGGGTTGAAGTACTGTTGAATAAGTGTGTGTTCGTTTACATGGAAAGATTACATTAATATAGTATTAGGATTCCTGGTCTATTTATGATTTGGTCACTAAAATATAGGATAGATTTCTTTCCTATTATATGTCAAACTGCAATGAGTGTTTAGATATTAAATTAAACTATAATTTTAGAGATTTCCCAATTGCAATGATTTTCTATTTGACGAAGATCTCTTTCTTTTTCTAGACATTCATTGAAATAAGGAAATATGTCAATTTCTACTATTGGGTTAAAATGATATACGAGTTACTTTCCTTACGAGCTACTTGGTCGGGCGCACTAATGTGGCACGTGTTGTCGAGGCTGGTTTTATAGGCCAAGTGATGATGCCTTTTTAGGCCCTCGGACTCCTAAGCTCTTTAGTCTCTTATTGAGCTCAAGACTTAGGTGTTATTTTTGGGCACAACAGTTCATAATAGTTCGATTAACATAGATTAATACAACCAAAATCTATTACTCAATAAGTAAACAATAAAATAATGAAAAATAATAATAAATAAGAAAATTATGGCTTGAAGGAAAGGATGTTGTGTAGTTGTACACCTGTACAGTTGTATTGAAGTTTTTATAGTGGAAGTTAAATAAAATGTTAAATTTCATAATCTACAACCCTAATCTACCGATTGGTTGCTTTGCATAATTTATTGTCCTTCTTTTTTTTTTTTTTTATCATAATTACTCTAAAGTTATCTAAGCTTTCAAGAATCCACGAATGTCCCTTACTGTTAGTCAGCCAATGTCAAGTAAAGTTCAAAGATATAAAATGACCAAAATATCCGTCAAGTTCAATGGCCAAATTTAATGTCAAAGTTTTTATTTTTTTTATCTAAAAATTAATGTAATATATATTATTGATTTAAAAAAAAAAAGTTCATAGATCTCATCTAGTTAGAGGAGATCTACATAGGGGGAGATCTCAATGATCTATTCTAGGCAAAGGAGACCATGACGCGATGATCTTCCCTGATAGGAGGAGAGCTTTGAGATCTCCTTCAGTTGGAGAAGATATATGCAGATATCTATTCCAATAAGGAATACATTTGACAAACTTAAAAAAAAAAAAAAAAATCTTTGGTTGTTTTTACTATCTTGTAGAATTAAAAGTGCCGAGGATGGGTTGTATGATTTATGTGGTTGATATGAAAAGAATTGATGGAGATATTGGTTTATTTTTGTTATTTTGAGTGTTTTTTTTGTTGGTTGGTTGAATGTTACAATGTTAGAAGTTGATGTTGGGTTTTTGGATGTGGGAGATTAAAGAGAGAATCTAGATTAATTGAGATTATATGAAGAGGAAAATGTTTCTTTCGAAGAAGAAAATTGGATTGGATTGGTTCGGATGTTGATATGAAGAATTGATTTTTTTTTTTTAATTTTATTTAAATTTAGTTTACATTTTTAAATAATCAACATATTTTAAAATATATAAATCTATTATTATAATATTTATTACTTATATGTGGATCAGTTTACCCATGACAATGTGGATTGAATTGACGTCAATTAACGTTAGGGTATTTTTGTTTTGGATTTGGGAAACTTAAGTGGCTTTTGTGTAATTATGGCCAACAAATCATATTAATACAATTTAACCAAACCTTATGGTTTGCGCGATTTTCCCTTATTTTTATTTCTACATCTCATATCCGTTTTAGATTAAGGAAAAAATTTAGATCTTTTTCTCCTTCAGAAACACAACAATTTTTTCAAATACAAACGTAAATCGATTCCAAAAAAGTTGAGATTTGGGTTCTTTTAAAGAGTTGACATAATTGTTTTTGTCACCTACAGTTTTTATTTCCCTCGCTCTAAAATATATGGACTAGATCCAATCTATCTATTTTGGAGGAGCAATTCCCACTCTTCCAAAATGGAGGTCAGATAAACTATTTTTCCAAAAAAAGAAAAAAAAAATGATTTTCATTTTGGCTAAAATTATCATTTCTGTGTCATCCTAACAAACTTCAAGAGGTGTTTATGCAAATTCTCCTTTGTAATAATATAATTTTTTTCCAACCCAAACCATGCCAACTCATGAAGTCACTATGTCAGTCAAATCTTACGCTATACTGAATACATTATTGTACTAATTTAATCAAATTATATTTAATCCAATCTATCCTATGAAAATAGTTTAATCAATCTTGAGAGTCAAGCGGGTCCTTATAATTCAAAAGAAATCAAATACCATCAAACCCGGCAATCTAAGTATTCAAAAGAAATAAAGTAATCTGACTCTATATCTTTTTTATTGTACCTTATTAAACCAAGAACAAAGAGAACTACCATCATATATATGTTTAAATGTAATATATTCTAATGTGTAAATACACTCTTAAACCAAGCAAACTTAACGCTTATTTTTATTTTGTCGGGGTGGGTGGACCGTTAAGCTTCTGCATTAGTTTAACTTAATACTCTTTATTAGTATGCTGCATGGATCCCAAGTATTAATCCTTTTGCTATTTAACGTATTTTTAGTCAAGTCTACAGTGAAATTTGCACAGACATACATTTTATAATATTTTATTTTTTATTCTATCATTAATATATCGGAGGAAACGTAGGGTAGCGGTGGTAGAGATTTATGTAAACAAGTGTCATTAGTGTTAAATCCGTGTGTCGAACATACACGCGTCAGCACTCAGCAGAACGGTTACATCCAGTAGTTAGTCCATGGCCCATTTGCTACTTGGGGGTTAGATATGTGGCTAGGACCACTTCCAAAAGGGAACCTCAGGAAAACAATATGGATATATTAATGGAATTATTTTGTTAGCGCAAATAAGGACAAGTAATCTTGACTTCATTTTAAAATGAACTATTTTTTGGCCCCCTCAAGAATTTTATTTTAATATTTCTCTGGAGATATTAATGGAATTATTTTTATTAAAAATATAAATTTTTGCAGAACACTAAATTTTAAATTTTTTTAGAAAACTCAAGAAACCCTAGATCTATAAAATGATGAAATAAAATAATATTAAAAAATAAAAATTAGATTTTTACCTTATGTATTGATTTCTGTGGATTGCTCACCACCTAGCATTACTTGATATGTCTCTACACCAAGAAACAAGTAGGTGGACATAATTATACAGAATTGTGCTAACGTTTTATTGATTTCTTTTCTAAAAAGAATAAACAATATGTATTTAAGATGTGAGTATTTGATTTTGGTTATACAAAGAAGAAAGATACAGATTCTTTTTTTCTGTATTATGTTATAGAAAAAAAAATTTTTTCTTTCTGTTTCAAAGAACGTATAGCAAAATCAAAAAATAACTTTTATTAGAAAAAGAAAACTATTTCTTTTCTATTTATAGGCAACTACTTAGGGTTTTAATTCATCAAAATTAACATTAAACCCCAAGTTTATTAAAATTAAACTTTATCCCATATAACACAATTAATTCAAAATTAATTCATGTTATATTTTAAAATTGAATTTGTGACCTCTAATTAATTCATAATTAATTTATACCCAGTCATAGCTGAGAATCAAATTCAAGACCTTTTATAAAATTAATTAAATAATTATTAATTCATAATTAATAATTAGCTAATTAATTATTAAATAATTTGAATAATCAATATTATTCAAATATTAAGTGAACACAAATTTTGCTACTTGCGTAACAATTGTAATTGGACGATCCAATTACAATATTTTATATACAAGTTTTTTATAGTGAAATAAGTTATCAAGGGGACTCGATAGACCTATAGTTTTGAGTTCCAATAATATCGAAATTATTAATTAAGCTCTTTAATTAAATAATTCACTATTATTAATCTTAGAGTTACTCCACTAAAAACTTACGATTGCACTTTCAAAACTGTAGATGTTTTTCTACAATCTGAAATTTTCAGTGTTCATTGATTTAATCACTACATATGATTTGACTCTCCATAAATAGTTCATAATTAAAGCTAGGTCAAAATGTCCGTTTTACCCCTTTAACTATTTCTTGATCCTTAAGTACCATTGATTATCTAATGAACAATATATCCATAACAACTTATGAATTTATCTTTCTGTTTTCATATGAACGGAAAGTTGAGCGCTCATATTGTTCAAGACCTGAATCAACCCTTAAGGGAACTACTTCTCTACTTCTTGCAAGAAGAAGTGGATTCCATTATCATGTAGAATGTTCTCAGTTACTTACTAAATCATATCTCCAAAGTACGAAGTTATTAACTGAAGATCTACACCGATCTCACCCATATAGATTAAAGGATATGACTCAACAAGCAGGAGTCCATAATACGCTCAATATTAAGATCAACTCATATATGATCATCAGGTTGATAAATATAAATCTCTAAGTTTAACGGATATTGATAAGAGATTTATATTTATCGTGGTCTATTCCTATATAATCTTTATTATATAAGATGCCTTCATTTTCATGTCACTACATGAATAGTCTCGAATAAGACTATCCTACCTAATACGACCGCAACTGTAGATTTACCACAAATAAAGTACCAAACTTAGTTTATTTTCTATGGACTCTTTATATTACTTTTCTCAAACTAAATCTGCTTGTATATAACACTTATATACTTAGTTTGAAATTACATCAGTAATCAAGGATGTTTCTCATGATATATACAATTTTTACAAAATATATAAATTAAATAAAATGAATACTTTATTATTTATAAAATTGTTTACATTATTATAAGCTCTTAGAGCACAAAACCCAACAATCTCCCACTTGCCGTAGAGTAAATGAGACATATCTTATAATCCTAGACCATATAGATGACCTTCAAACACTTTAATCGTCAAGGTCTTCGTAAACGAATCAGCAAGATTATCTTGTGATGCAATCTTCATTATGTTCGCATCTCCTTTTGTACGATCTCCCTAATGAGACGATATTTCCTCTTTATATGCTTCCCTCGTTTATGGCTTCTTGGTTTCTTGGAATTGGCCACTGTACCACTATTATCACAATAAAGGGTAAGTGGTTTATCCATATCTGGAACAACTTCCAAATCAGTCAAGAATTTACGTAGCCATATCGCTTCTTTAGCTGCTTCACAAGCTGCTACATATTCGGCTTCCATAGTGGAGTCAGTAATACACGATTGCTTAACACTTCTCCATACAATGGCTCCACCACCACGAGTAAATACTAATCCAAATGTGGATTTTCTAGAATCCTTATTCGACTGAAAATCAAAATCTGTATATCCTAATGGGATCAAATCCTCTCCCAAATATACTAGCATATAGTTTCTCATTCTCCGAAGATACTTGAGAATATGCTTTGCAACCACCCAGTGATCAAATCCTGGATTGGATTGATAACAACTAACTATTCCCACCAAATAACATATATTCAGTCTCGTGTATAACATAGCGTACATGAGATTGCCTACTGCAGAGGCATAAGGAATCCGTCTCATATCCTCAATTTCTTGAGGTGTCTTAGGACACTATTCCTTAGACAAATGAACTCCATGACGAAAAGGTAAATTATCTTTCTTAGAGTTCTACATCGAAAATCGCATAAAAATCTTATCGATATATGATGCTTGAGACAATGTTAACAGTTTGTTCTTACGATCCCGTATTATTTGGATCTCAATGACGTAACTGGCCTCTCCCAAATCTTTCATTTGGAATTGTCTAGCGAGCCAGCTCTTTACGTCTGATAATACTTCTATATCATTCCCAATGAGTAGAATATCATCGACGTAGAGAACAAGGAAAATCACTTTCTTATCGATTATCCGTTTGTATACACAAGGTTCATCGATATTTTGCTCAAAACCATAAGACTTGATTAAAGTATCAAACTTTATATTCCAAGATCGAGATGCTTGCTTAAGCCCATAAATAGACCTTTGCAACTTGCAAACTTTTTGCTCTTGACCTTGGGACACGAATCCCTCTGATTGTACCATATAGATACTTTCATCAAGATTACCATTCAAAAACGCAATCTTGACGTCTATTTGCCAAATCTCATAATCGAGACATGCGATAATGGAAAGACGAATCCGAATGGACTTAAGGATAGCTACTGGTGAGAAAGTTTCCTCATAGTCAACTCCCTCTTTATGGGTATAACCCTTTGCCACTAGTCTACTTTTAAATGTCTCAACCTTTCCATCCACTCCTCTCTTCCTCTTGTAGATCCATTTGCAACCTATGAGTTTTATCCCATCTAGTTGATCCATAAGTTCCCAGACAGAGTTGGAGTACACAGATTCCATCTCAAAATTCGTGGCTTTAAGCCATTTGTCCTTATCAGAATCCTCCATTATATCATGATATGTCAATGGATCATCTACATTCTCATCAGATATAGCAATTTGTGACTCTCCGATTTCTCTTTAGCAGACTAGTGGTTTAATAATCCTCCCACTATGACGAGGTGGTAGATGATTCTGATGAGAATCTGTCTGAATTTCAGACGTGGTCTGAATTATATCATTATTAACAACTTTTGTTGACGGACTATTGTTTGACCCAGAAGTAACTCCTCAAGTACAACTTTACTTCGAGGTTTGTAATATCTCATATAGTTCTCTTTAAGAAAAGTAGCATTTGTCGATACAAACACTTTATTTTCTTCAGGATTATAAAAGAGTCCGCCGCTAATCTCTCTAGGATAACCTATAAATAGACAAACTTTTGAATATGGTTCCAACTTCCCAGTCTTGTTCTTCAGCACATGTGCTGGACTGCCTTTGTTGAAACGACTTCCTCGGTCCTGACTCTCATATTGAACTCACCCTTATCAAGCTGCTTATATGAATCAATCAACTGCAAAGAAGAATAAACATGATTAGTGGCTCCTGAATCAATTATCCAAGAGGATGAATCATCCTCCACTAAACAAGATTCAATGACTAGTAAATCACATTTACCTTTCATCTTTTTCTCTTGGAGCTCCTTGAGGTACTTAGGACAATTCCTCTTCCAATGCCCATAAACACCATAATGAAAACATTTTTCTTTGGGCTTAGTGGCCTTGGAGCCCTTTTTGCTCTTCTTCTGAATGGCTTGCTTCTTGGGCTTAACATTAGCCTTAGCCTTTCCAGTATTTCTCTTCCTCTTGTTTTTACTAGAAGAAGAAGTCTCAACAACATTTGCTTCACTGGACTTATTTTTGTCCTTATTCATAGACTCATAAGTAGTAAGCTCATTTAGCAGTTGTGTAAGTGAGTAAGTCAACTTGTTCATAACATAATTGTTCTTAAATTGCATGAAACTCTTCGGAAGAGTTTCTAGTATCATACTTACTTGGCTACGCTCATCTATAGCCCCACCATGGCTTTCAGCTGTGTTGAAGTGGGTCATCATTTTTAAGATATGCTCTCGAACAGATGTACCCTCCTTTATCCTAACAGTCATAACAGCACAAACAGCTTCATGTCGTTGCTGCTCAGAAGGTTGCTCAAACATGTTCTGCAATAACTCCAGTATTTGAGTTGCTATTGTCATTGCCTCGTGCTTGGTAGCAAGCACCTTAGACATCCCTGCTAACAAATAGTAGCGGGCTTTCTCATCAGTTGTGATCCATTTCTGATAAGCCTCGTGCACAGCACGTCCAACATTTTCTACTGGTTGGGGAGAACAAGGCTGAGTCATGACAAACTTAAGGTCTTCACAGACTAGGACTGCATTCATGTTACTTTTCCATTTAACATAATTTTTCTCGTTTAATTTATCATTAGCAAGTATAGAAATCAACGGAGATACCATTGCTGAAAATAAATAAAATAAAAAACATTTAACATCAATTTGCAAAAAATGATATCACGAAATTTTGGAAAAAAACTAAATGCGATGCATGATACACGAATAATGAATTAGAAAATACCCTAGAAAATAATTACTATGCCACAATAAATAATCTAACATTCTATAAATAAGTGCCGTTGTGGGGTAGGTAAAATATTTGTATGTTAGATTGAGACATTCTCAATTAAATAATATAACAAAATAATTCTTATTCCTATATTATTTAACTACCGTTTTTTGGTTAGAAAAACAATTAACAATTAATTATTTCCTTTATGAGTGTAACCCATCATTTCGGATTCCATGGACTTAACTCGAGAGTTGCCGCCGTAGGGTAGGTCAATCCCAAGATATATCTAGAAATCCTATCCATTAGGAAGTCAACCTTGATCAACTTAAATGGAAACCACCCATAGAGGGACGATAACAAAGCCATCTCGAGACGCCATTTAAGTTTCACGGTGTTGAACTAATGATGAAGATCGCGGGATATACTGTCATATATCCCTCTCCCACTCACTATTTAGGATAAGGGTTTTCTATTTAATATTCCTAGTCATCGTCTTAGATTATTAATTGCTAAGAAGATAATCTAAGTTACTAAGAATTTATGTGTTGCTAAAGTCTGAAACTTATTAACACTTAATGAATTATCGGATTTTTAACACTTAAAAATCTAATTCAATTTATAAATCTAATCTAAATAATCAAAATTATAAAGACTAGATTTAATATGAAGTTACCTGATTTTAAATAATTAAAATCTAATCCACATTATGAATGCCAATTATTGAAATCTAATTTTTAATTTGAAACGTATAATTTTCTACTAAAATCAATTCAAATTATTTAAAAGGCATTCTATGTATTATTCTTCTATATATACTAATAAACAATTTAATAGTAAAATAAAATAATACATATAATGCATGTCATATTATAATGCAATGAGTAGACACTCTCTATGATTCTATATGACATATTTTTTATGCATGTACATGTTATAAAATTAATTATCCGTCTCATGAAAATAATTAAATACAACATGTGTATGACCAAGTTATTTGGTTTTGACAACCTAAATCTAATTTCAATATTATATAAATTAACCAAGATATTTATTGACCTTCACTTGTAGTTTTCATTGTCTTGAAAGGTCTTCATGGATTCTCTTGAGCTCAAAATTAAATCAAATTTAATAATCAAGAACATTTATCTAATGGATTGGACTTTAATAATCAATAACGTTTATCTAATGGATTGGACTTTAAACTCATTTGTTGATTTTTGAACTCAAGAAAAATTATCTAATAAACTCCCAAAGGGGTACATATGCAAATTGACCATCAATTTAGTGCAATGGGTGCACAAGCGTCTCATGTACAAGCACGCAACAAATAATCACGCATGAATTTGTGCAACAATGGCACAAGCTTTTGTCTTTTGTGCATTACAAGCAAAAAAGTTGCTATTTCGTCTTTTGTGCATTACAAGCAAACAATTACACTGACAATTGCAGTGGCAGTACAACAATTGAACTTTAAAATTCACGACACCCACATGGGCTATTGCAACCGTTTGGGCACCATTATGCCCAAACGTATTGCTTGTGTCTATTATATACACTGTCAATGCATCAAAGTCCAACCATAACAACTAACAATTGACAGTGCACCAATCAGATGCAACCAAACCAGTCGGTGTAGTGCCTATTTCGTGCATCTTGCGCATCTAATGCACATACACATGAAATATTTATTGAAAAATACATCATTCTGTCAGAACATATTACTCTGTTCAAAACAACCACGTACTGACTAACGCATCGCATTTGACAGTAGCCTTTTTTTTATTTGTTTGTTTGCGCATCTAATGCGCACTCACTGGTTCATAACCAGTGCACTCCAAATTCCCATCAAACTGGTTCTCAAACCAGTCACTTGACCGCATACGCAATAGGTTAGAAACCAGTCTGTACGGTCACAATTGCCCATATTTCAACCGCAATTATTACCCATAACAGCAGCAACACTTCAGCCCAATTACACAGCAATTTATAGAAAATATAAAATTCTAAATCTATAAATTTATAACAGAAAATTTGCCACAAATTGCTTACAAATTTAATCGAATTAAATAACCAAAGAACTATACCATCTCCATTCATCAAACATGAATAAAATACATCATAATCAACTAAAAATAATAATGACTACTCAATGACATACAAATCAATACTAAAACTATTATTATAAAATCACTGTTTTATTGGAACCGAGGCTCTGATATCAATTGAAGGGAAAAACAATAATTATTTTTATTAAAAATATGAATTTTTGTGGAACACTGAGTTTTAAAATTTTTTAGAAAACTCAAGAAATCCTAGATCCATAAAATAATGAAATAAAACAATATAAGAAAAAAAAATAAAAATCAGATTTTTACCTTATGTATTGATCTTTATGGATTGCTCACCACCTAACATTTCTTGATATGTCTCTATACCAAGAAACAACTGAGTGGGCACAATTATATAGAATTGTGCTCACTTTCTATTGATTTCTTTTCTAAAAAGAATAAGCAATATGTATTTAAAAGGTGAGTATTTGATTTTGGTTATACAGAGAAGAAAGATACAGATTCTTCTTTCTCTGTATTATGCTGTAGAAAAAAAAAAAAAAATTTCATTCTGTTTCAAAGAACGTACAGCAAAACCAAAAAATAACTTATATTAGAAAAATAAAACTATTTCTTTTCTATTTATAGGCAACTACTTAGGGTTTTAATTAATAAAAATTAACATTAAACCCCAAGTTTATTAAAATTAAACTTTTATCCCATATAACATAATTAATTCATGCTATATTTTAAAATTGAACTTGTGATCTCTAATTAATTCATAATTAATTTATACCCAGTCACAGCTGAGAATCAAATTCAAGACCTCTTATAAAATTAATTAAATAATTATGAATTCATAATTAAGAATTAGCTAATTAATTATTAAATAATTTGAATAATCAATATTATTCAAATATTAAGTGAACACAACTTTTACTACTTGCGTAACAATTGTAATTGGACGGTCCAATTATAATATTCTATATACAAGTTTTTTATAGTGAAATGAACTATCAAGGGGACCCGATGGACCTACAGTTTTGAACTCCAATAATATCGAAATTATTAATTAAGCTCTTTAATTAAATAATTCACTATTATTAATCTTAGAGTTACTCCATTAAAAATCTATGATTGCACTCTCAAAACTGTAGATGTTTTTCTACAATCTGAAGTTTTCAGTGTCCATTGATTTAATCACTATATATGATTTGACCATCCACAAATAGTTTATAATTAAAGCTAAGTCAAAATGTCAGTTTTACCCCTCTAATTATTTCTTGATCCTTAAGTACCATTGATTCTCTAATAAACAATATATCTATAACAACTTATAAATTTATCTTTCCATTTTCATATGAACAGAAAGTTGAGCGTTCATTTTGTTCAAGACCTGAATCAACCCTTAAGGAAACTACTTTTCTACTTCTCGCAAGAAGGAGTGGATTCTACTATCGTGTAGAATGTTTACAGCTACTTACTAAATCATATCCTCAAAGTACAAAGTTATTGACCGGACATCTACACCGATCTCACCTATGTAAATTAAAGGATATAACTCAATAAGTAGGAGTCCATAATACACTCAGGATTAATATCAACTCTTATATGATCATCAGGTTGATAAATATAAATCTCTAAGTTCAACGGATATTAATAAGAGACTTATATTTATCGTGGTCCAGTCCTATATAATCTTTATTATATAAGGTGCCTCCATTTTCATGCCATTATATGAATAGTCTCTAATAAGACTATCCTACCTAATACGAAATGGACCGCAACTGTAGATTTACCATAAATAAAGTATCAAACTTAGTTTTCTTTCTACAGACTCTTTAGATTACTTATTTCAAACTAAATCCGTTTGCATATAACACTTATATACTTAGTGTGAAATTACATCAGTAATCAAGGATGTTTCTCATGATATATATAATTTTTATAAAATATATAAATTGAATAAAATGAATACTTTATTATTTATAAAACCGTTTCCATTATTACAAGCTCTTAGGGCACAAAACCCAACAGGAATAACATTCAATCTGATATTTACAATTTTGCTGCATTTTCTGATTGTTAATCCTAATGCATTGGTCCAGACATGTATATAGATGAAATGAAGATATATTAAAACTGCTCTTATAGAGTTGAACATATCTAAATGTAAAAAAATTAAGATTCTAGCTTGGAGAAACAAATAACATAACATATAATACAGAAGAATTGCTAACATATTACATTTTGCATCAAATATCGAAAACTATGAATTGATTACTTATTCTTGTGGAGAAATGTCAGCACGTTGTTAGCTGTAGTTTTGTAACATTTGTAGTAACTCGTGAATTGTTTGTTGGTGCTCGTGGCTTATCAGTAGCCCTCTTCTTGTTTTTCTTTTGTCTACTAACTTTGCTATGTTGTGGAGGTGGTTGATTGTGCTTAGATTGGAATTTAGGCCATCTAGATTCATTAGGTATTGCATTGATATCTCTACTGTAGGTCAACATCATCGCCTCTTTAGAATAACACCAATGTACATAATCATGGGAAAATTTTCTTTCATACATCAACACAGCAATGATATGTATACTGGGCAGTCCAGTGATTCGCCACATCGCATATTCATATATCTTGTCATCAATGTTCACAAGGATCTTTTTACCTTCTCTCCTAATGGTCTGATGCCATCGTCCTCTACCACGGAAAACTTGAAGTTTCCTAGCTTCATTTTTCATTCTAATTCTAGACTCCTATTGTATAAGATGTAATGAAGTCAATCACTTCAGCCCATTTATCATAAAATCGCACCGTCATTCTTCTTTTTAGGTTCTCTAGTAATGACATTATTGGTTTATCCCTCTTCTCTTTAATCATGCTATTGAAGCATTTTGACATGTTATTTGAAACATGATTTAACTTTAAGGAGTAGTCAACTGCATGCCTTGCCCATTTATGAGAATCCTCTTGCAACAACCAGTAGTAAGCATTTTGCTGAGTTCTTTTTTATTGACTTTATAGCCTTTTGGAAATTTCCAAGACTCCTAACCCTTATTGCAGCCCATAACTTACTATTCAATCTTGTACTCTTGAATTCAGACATGAAGTTTGAAAGCAAATGCTTGAAGTAATATCTCTCACTTGCTCTTGGCCATTGGTGGTCTAATGTTGAAAGGCTACCCCTTTGACAGTCACTTATAAAACTGATGGATCGTCTGTTATCCTAACCCAAAGCATCATTTAGATGCCTAAAAAACCTTGACCAACTCTTAATGGTTTCTGACTCACCAATGGAAAAAGCAACGAGGAACCCTAAATTGTGATGTCAAATGACATCCTTGCACACTTATTAGCAAAACTGTTAAATAGTTGATTATTAAATAATATATGTAAACGGAAATAGCGTGTGTGTAGTGTATACAAAAATGTGATAATGGAGCATGGTGCTTGTGTATTGTATGACGTGAAGAGTGATGGAGTGAAACGGTGTGAGAAAGATGGGCATAGGCTTGTAGAGTAACTAGGCTTTTGAGTGTGAAAAGCTTTGGTTGTTGTAAGCTATAATGTTGCTCAAAAATGGGAGGGAAATATATAATAGAGCAAATTATAATTTAGCTACCCAATTAAAACGCTTTCATAGGCGGAGCAATTGTTTCAATGTTATTGCAATTTACCCCCCCACCGTTAGTAAGATTCGTTATAGTTAACAGTAAACAGTATCAAAACAGTAAAAAGATGAAATTACCCTTTGACTGGAGTTGATTAGTTGACCAAATATAAAACTTGGTCAACTCATCAGTCTCTCTCTCTCATTCTGCAATCTCCCTCTTCCTCTCATTCTTCCCTTCCTCCGCTTCATTCTTCTTCTTTTTTCCTTCTTCCGCTTCATTCTTCTTCTTCCCTTCTTCGGCTTCTTCGGCTTCTTCTTCTTCGCGTAGATCAGAGGACACGAACCCAGATCGGGGCTCCTGAGACGAGCCCCTATCTGGGTTCGTCTGGAACCCAGATCAGGGTTCCTCAAACGAACTCAAATCTGGGTTCCTCAGAGGAACCCATATCTGGGTTCGTGTCAGGAACCCCGATCTGGGTTTGGGTTCCTGACGAACCTAGATTTCACGACAAACCCAGAAACTAAATCTGGGTTCGTCAGGAACCCAGACGAACCCAGATCGGGTCCGATCTGGGTTCGTTAGAACCCAGATCTCTAGGTTCTAAGGAACCCAGAAATTTGGGTTCTCAAGAACCCAAAATTCTGGGTTCCTCTGAACCTAGAATTCTGGGTTCCTGGTTCTGAATCAGTTTTATTTTTTATTTTTTTTTTCAATTTTTCTTTTGATTATTTGAGTTGAATTTGTGATATAAGTTTTGTTATTGAATTGGTAATTGTTTGGGTTTATGAGTATGTTTGACCAGTGATTTGGTGATTTGGTGATTTTTTTATGCTGTAAATTGGGTTGATGGATTGAAGTTGAACTGGTGAAGTTGATGACTTTGGGGATTTTTTTGGTTAATATTCAACCTTTAATTTTGAATTTATTTAATTTTTAAAATTTATCTTAAAAATTAAAAATAAAGTTAAAAGACAATTTTGTCCTTTATACAGTTAATTTTAACGGGAGGTGTTAACGGTGGGGGAGTAAATTGTAATAATATTGATACAATTGTTCTGCCTATGAAAGCGTTTTAACTGGGTAGCTAAATTATAATTTACTCTATATAATATTATATTGGAAAAAAGTTGACAGGAGATAGGAGGAGTGTGGGTTATGAAAGGTTTTAGTGTGTAGTATTTCAATTACTTATGAATACAAAGCTGTCAAGTGTATACACTTGATCGATTTGGTTGTTTCATTAAGCTTTTAAATCGACTTTAGTAGTCATTTCTTGATGTTTCTAACAACTTCAAAATTTTTATTTCTTTTTTCACAACATATATATTTCTCTAAATATCTCTATACAAATTTCTTATTTTTCAAATAATTCAAAAAGTAATTAAAAATGTGTAGCAACTCTATCACTCCTTTTTACTACACATTTTGACAACTCTGATCATGTCACATAGTTGCTTGAATTTACCTCTTGGTAGTGCTTTTGTGAGTATGTTTGCCAGTTGATTTTTAATTTTGTAGAATTCGAGCGTTATTTCCTTGTTCGCTTTAGCTTCTCTGATGAAATAATATTTAATACTTATATGTTTAGTTTTGTTATGGAACATGAGATTCTTCGCCATTGCTATTGCCGATTTATTGTTGCATTAGATTTTTGTTGCTTCCTTACGTGTCTTCTCCATATCCTCGAATATGCGCTTAAATTATATAGCTTGACTAGTTATGAGTGCAGCCACATTGACGAGACCCAAACCAAATTCTCTCTAAACTCTTATCTAGAGGGTCTCACCGAGCACTCCAACGGACCTCTCTTAACCCTACTAGCTGGGTAAAAGAGATCCAAGGAGCGAACCCTTTACGTTTGCCCGTTTACTTTACTTCGAAATTAACTTTATTTCGTTTCTTTAAAAATAGTTGGGTTGATATGAATTTTTTGAATTCAATTTAAAACATTTTTGATAAAAATTCGATAGCATAACAACTATGTTTTTTAGGTTTCCAAAATTTACCTATAAAGAAAATGCACTTCCAATTATTTTTCTTCATAACCTAACTTCTTAATTTCCACAAACATGCATCTTAGCACAAATCCAATCATTTTCATAACATAAAAGTTATAAGTAATTAATCAAGTCTTTCATAACATAGAAAACTTCACAATAACATTTACAATCACAAAATATTGATATACAAGGTGTTGAATAATTATTTCAAAAGATGCAAAATAATATATCCATGCGTCCGTCGATTACACCCACCTATATTTTTGATGATGTATTTCTTTTTTCTTTTGATCCCCCTGCAAAAGTATCTAAACGATTTGTACACTACAATAAAGAAAATTCGTAGTTTAATCAAGGTAGCAAATATGATAATGCTTGCATAAATCGTTAAAATTTTCAACAAACATTTTTCTTTCTAAAAACACCATGTGTACCCCTAAATATTCTAACCACGCTCAATGTGGTAAGTCACGTGGCGATTTTTAACTAACACCAACTGTGACACTGCTGAGGTATCTTGGCCATTACGTGCGAAATTTTCTGCATCGCAAACGTAGTATAAAACCATCTCAAATCTGAGCAACTATATACGAAATTTTCTGCATTGCATATTATAGTGCTAATAAACTATAACTCTTTACAACTACATATGAAATTTTCTACATTGCATATTGTAGTGTAAATTAAGCTACAAATATAGGCGACTACATACAGAATTTTTTGCATCGTAGCGTAGCGCTAGTTAATCTCACAATCTTAGCAACTACGAGCGGAATTTTCTGCATTGCCACGTAGTGCTAAATAACATATAAACTGAGGGTATACACATAACCTTTGAAAACCTTTTTACTAAGTGCATTAAGCACCAAAATCATTTATCTTTCAAGCCTTTAGCTATAACTTTAAACTCAAATCTCTTGAAAACAACTTTGTTCTCAATTCTTTTTGAAATGGATCATACGATCCCTTTCCCAATGAAAGAATTTTTATTCAAAGTATTCATTCATTAAATAGTTTTAAGAACCATATCTCATAATTCAAATACAATTACAATGATGCAAGTGGGTGTAACACTTACCTCGATCCAAACTTACCGAAGAACTTTAATGAGCCTCTTCGCTCCATTTGCCTATGCTTCACCTACACAACACATTCTTATTCAAAATTTGCCAAAATAAACTACTCTAAGTTACAAATAGAGCTTCCAATGCAACTAACACATTTGAAAACCTTATTGACTATAACTTTTTGATCTAAGCTCTAACTTAACCGAGGCTTTATAATTCTGATTTTTTTTTCATGAAACCTGTTTATTATCACCTAGAAACACCTCGGTATGCTCAAAAAAATTTTCTGAAGCTTGGAACGAAAAATCATAATTTATGACCCCTTTAGCCGAACCATGTGTAGGGAGCAATCCTTACACTTTTTTCCTTTTGTTTTCGCTCCAATCATCTCCCTATCTTTCACTTAGGTTACCCGTAAAACGGTTTTGAATTCTAACTATAGAGGGGTGAAACCTATAAAATACCCCTATTTTTCTCTATTTTTTCATGTCAAAACTTACTCTTTTTACGTTCTAAACTCAACTCTCTTTCCATTAGGGTTCTTGGATTGATATATGTTCAATTAAGATCACATATGAAATAAAAAGGCAAAGAGGAAATGACATTACATAGTAACCACCAATGCCTTTCATATAGCTTAACTACCCCACTTGAACTATCTCTCTTTCTTTTTCACTTTTGACATTTCTATATGATTCACTAATCTCTAATGGACATGAATTTAAGCTTATTTGCGTCAAAGCCCAAGAGATTATATATATCCCCCTTAATGGCCGAATTTCATATACACATACAACAAATTGCATTTTTCAACTTCTCATGTTAATCTCTTAGTTATTCTCTCAAACAATTCATCAAGCACTTAATCTAAAACTATATTTACTTTAAACATGCTTAATTCAACACTTAGGGTTTATCCTACATAAACCCTAACTTGTTTTTCATGTATGATTTCTTACAACCTAAGCTTCTTTTTCACTTAATTAAGGTTTTACACTCCATTTAAATCGAAACCCCATCATTTAGTTATTCAACAATTCATCCAACTATCAACATGTTAATACAATTCAACTAAATTCATACACAATGGAAATTATGAAAACTCAGCTTGTTCTTGTTTAGATTTTGTTACCCTAGCTTTAATTAACTCAAAAGTTGGTTTTAAAGCTTCAAAGATGGATTGGAAAGCTTTTGGTCTTCTTCCATTTCTCTTCTCTCCTTGCTGTCCCTCACTCTCCCTTTCTCTCTATTTTGTTGTTTGAAAATTTTGCTAAGTGTTAGTCTACTAACACTAACACCTATATATATAAGCCATTATATGTTAGAAATGACCATAATACCCATATTTAGTTTCTTTCACTAATTGCTTTAATTTTAATTAAGTGCTAGATGAAAATCACTTATATAGCTAAGTATAACTCTTATTTTGAGAAAAGACCATCTTGCCACTTATTTATATATCTCTTATTTATAAAAAGACCATTTTACCCTTCTTTGACTTTTTCTTAATAGGAGTCAAACATTTTCTACAATGCTCACTAACACTTTATTATCCTTTATAAGGATAGTATTTATGAAATTTATCATTTTCCACCTATGGTATGTAGACTAAGACTAAGAAGTCGAAATGTTACGAATAGGGGCTTACACATATACTTAGCTTATAATAACCTGTCTCGGTCTGGACTGAGGCCTCTTTTGCGATCGGGGCCGTTTTCTAGGCCCAGGATATCTCAGCCCTCCAATCGATTTCTTTCGCCTTCTCAGACACTCGAACCCATAACTTAAGGGCTAAGTACTTGTGGGAAACATGTTTGGTACTAGCTCAATTGGTACCAGACATGCTTCTCATAAGTACTTAGCCTTAAGTCGTGGGTTCGAGTGTCTAGGGAGGTGAAAGAAATCGGTTGGGGGGCCGAGAGATCCTAGGCTTAGAGAGTGGGCCAGGCATTGGTGAGGCCCTGACCCAGACTGGGACAGGTCGTTACATAAAAAGGCACATTTTTATTTTAATGAGAGGTTTTATCCGAGGGCGTACAAAGACGCCAACGTAGAAGAATTTTATAGTTTGGTGCAAAGTGATGTGATAGTTGAGGAATATGAGAAAAAGTTACCGAGTTATCTTGAGTGGCACCATTTATAGTGAGTGATGAGGTGAATAGGTGCCACAAGTTTGTTCAGGGCTTGGATCCGAAGATCAAGACTTATATGGTAGCCACTGAGTACAAAAAGTAAGGGCAGCTAGTTGAGACAGCTTTGAGAGTGGAGAGGATTGTGCTGGGTGACAGAGAACAAGTGCAGAAATCGGTTGGGGGGCCAAGATATCCTGGGCCCTCAATTGGTACCAAACATGTTTCCCACAAGCACTTAGCCTTTAAGTCGTGGGTTCGAGTGTCTAGGAAGGCGAAAGAAATCGGTTGGGGGGCTGAGATATCCTGGGCCTAAAGAGCGGGCTTAGCTGCTAGAGAGGCCTCGACCCAGACCGGGATGGGCCGTTACATAGCTTTTGCTAATGATTGAGCAACAATTGCTTATTTATTTGATGCCCAGAAGATGATTCTGAAGCCGAGTGTAAATGTGTATCCCAAAATACTTTTCACGTCATCTAGTGATCCTGCCTAATCATTATCTGTGTAACCAATCAATGTATAATTTTTTTTTAAATCTGTAGCATATCCCATAGTTTTTTGTTCCTTGTAGGTATCTGAGAATCAACTTTACTGCTCCATAAGGGATTTGAGTCGAATCCTGCATAAACCTCAAAAGTAAACTTGTAGCGTACATAATATCTAGTCTTGTGATAGTCAGATATAACAAGCTTCTAATAAGACTTCTGTAAAATGAAACATCTGCCTTGTTTGACCTGTTTTCTTTTCTAAATTTTTCTGTAATGACAAAAGGAGTTACTATGGGTTTGCATATGCTCATATTGAATTTCTTCAAAAGATTGTTAGTGTATTTCTTCTGTGATATAAAGATCCCAAAGTTTTCTTGGTTTATCTCAATACCAAAAAAGTAGTGCATCAAACCCAAGTCTTCATCTCAAATGTCTTCATCATATCTTCCTTAAATTCCACCATTATCTTATCATTTTTTCCTATATAGATGAGATCATCAACGTATGAAGAAACAATAAGAAAATTATTGCATTAGGTGTTAATGTAGAATGTTGGTTCACTTTTGCTCCTCCTGAATCCGTGACTTGTGAAGTATTCATTAATTCTGTTGTACCAGGCCCTTGGTGCTTGCTTCAACTTGTATAGTGTTTTTTTCAACTTGAGGACCTTGTTTTCTTTTCCTAGGATCACGAATCCTTATGGTTGCTTTACATATATTTTTTATAATAACCTTATTCTTCTTGGTGCTAACTCTGGTGAAAAGTGTTTTGGTTGTGCAGGTTCATCCTTTAAAAATGGTTGATTTTGATATTTTTCATCTTGTTGGTAAGTTGGTGTTGGTAAAATAATGCTCTTTCTTTTTGACTTTTTCTATCTCCCAATTGTATGCAACATCTTCATCAAATTGAACATCTCTGCTGATGATTAGAATTTTCCTTCTTAAGCTATAGACTCGATATCTTTTCGATTGAGTGTTATAGCCTAAGAAGATGCCTTTCTTGATCTTTTTGTCCAACTTACTCCTTTTTAGCTCTAGGACATACACGTAGCAAATGCACCTGAACACTTTGAGATGTTTTACAGAGGGCTTTTTCCCACTCCAGGCTTATCTTGGCATCTCGTTTTGAACCGCTTTTGTTGAACACCTATTGAGTAAACAAACAGTTGTGTACATTGCTTCTGCCTAGAAAGTTTTAGGTAAACCCTTCTCCTCGCCATCATTGTTCTATTTTTTCTTTCAGATACTTAATTCTATTATAGGGCATATCTAACGGTAAGCTGGTCCTCTATGCTTTCTTCTTCGCATAACTTATTGAATAGACTAGAAGTGTATTCATTTCTTCGATCACTTTTGATTGTCTTTAATTGCTGACTGCTTTGCTTCTCAACAAAGCTTTTGAATTTCTTAAAGATCTCGAAGACTTGTGATGTTTCCTTTAGAAAATACACCCATATCATTATGGTATAGCTGTTGATGAATAGAATGAAGTAATTGTTTTGATTATGTGTTAGAGTTCGCATCCATCTACAGACATCTGTGTGGACTAACTCCAAAGGCTTTTTGGTTCTCCATACTTTTCGGGATGGAAATGATTGTCGATGTTGTTTTTTGATCATGCATCCTTCATAAACATTATTGATTTTTGTTATCACTGGAAGGTCCCGCATCATATTTTTCTGATGTAGGATCTTTAGGCCATGGAGTTAAAGTATCTGAACCTCTTATGTCAAAGCCATGAATCATCTACTTGTATCTTCATAGTTGTATCAATAGTATGTTTTCATTCGATAGAGAAACATCTATTTTGTTTCATTTTAACTCCTGTAATTTCAAGGGCTTTATTTTTTCTTGTCATATATTGAACAAAAAATTCATTTAAAATGTAAAGAGTATTCTTTCTCTATCATTTGTCCCACACTCAATAGACTTTGAGCTATGTTGGGGATGAGGAATATATCATTTATGTCCTCTTGCCTTTTCTCATATTTACGATAACGTATCTTTTCCAATAGCTTCCACAAATTCACCATTTAAATTCATACTTTTGTTTTTATTTTATCAAGGCTGCAAAATTTTTTTTTCATCTTTTGTCATGTTATTATTGTAGCCATTATCTAAATACCAAGTTTCATTTTTCTCTTCAGCAGCATTTTGGCAAACATGAAAAAGATAATTTTCTTCCTCATCTTCCTTTTCTTCAATAAAATTAGCTTAATGATTTCTTTTTAGTCTACAATCTTTTACTAAATGCCCAAATTTTTTACAATTTTGACATTGTGGCCTTTCTTTAAACCAATAATATTTTTCCACATGACCTCTTTTTTTTTACAAATTCCACATGAAGGAATATCAGTTTTATTTTCATATTATTGGTTTTCTTTATTTTTAGATTATCTTTTGCAGCTTTAGTACCGTCTTTAAATTTATGAGACCGCATATTAATTTTAGATTGAAAGACATTCTCCATAGAATTTTCATTTTGTCTTTTCAATCATTTTTCATGTGCTTTAAGAGAATCCATTAATTCTGTTGGAGATAAGATTTCTACATCCTTAAACTCCTCAACAGCAAATATTATTGGATCATATTTTTCTTTACAACTAATTAATATTTTTTGCACTTTGATTTATCAGTGATACTTTCACCGTAGACTCTCATTTGATTAACTAATTCTTTTATTCTTAAAAAATAATCTTTAGTGATCTCATTATCCTTTATTTTAATATTTTCGAAATCTTTTCTCAAATATTGTAGTTTGATGGTGTGTACCTTTTTGCTTCCTTGAAATTCTTTCTACAATATATCCCACGCTTCTTTTGCTGTTATAGCTCCCATGATACGTGGAAAATATTATCTACCAATGCTTGTTGAAGAAGGAATAATGCTTGAAAATCTTTTTTTATATTTTTCTTTGGTGCCTTCTTTTGGGCGATTGAAATGGAGGAAGTATCTTTTGGGATGCTAAATCCTCTTCAATAGTCTTCTATAAATTTTAAGAGTGAAACTAGGTCCTCATTTTAATGGATCAAAAATCATATTTTTTCCCATTAAAGAGTGGAAGGGGACCAAAAGAACGGTTAGAATCGTTCATTGCATATGCAATAGATATAAACCCCGAATCAGAATTATGGTATACTGTACCATTACTCGTGAAGTTAAGGTAATAAGTCCCGAGTATGAATAGCTCAATTATGATTTTAAAAGAGTTGATTTGATGAGAAGTAAGTTTAAAGAGCCTTTAAGATTAAATAGAGAGAGTTTTAAAGGTTATGGAGTTTAATTATAAGTTATAAGTCGAAGGAAGGGCCTAATTATAATTTTCCAGTAGGAGACTTTAAAGATTAATATGAATCTGAATGAGGTAAGGATGCCCCAAAATAATTAAAAGTTAACTAAATCCCACCAATAGGATTCAAATGAGTGTCATTAGAATTCGAAATTTCGGAGTGCTACTTGATGTAAAATGACTGATTAGAAAATGTCACGATTGTGGAGATGATAAGTGAAGTTTAAGGGATAAAATGGTAAATGATGGATTCCCTAATATAAGAAGTAATGATATTTAAGCTTTGAATTTTAGAGAACGAGTTAAGTGAGGGAATACATATTTATAGTAAAAGTTTTGAGGTATACGGATTCAATTATAGAGTTAAGTTTAATAAAGAAACAGTATGGTCATTGAGCCACGAGAATTAGTTTTGATGTGAGTTATAATGTGTAAGGTAACCAAAGAAAGAAACACAATTCAAGTGAAATGAAAGGAACCAATGAGATTAGAGATGAGTGGAAGAGTACTAAATTAATAGAATTTTAAAAGTACATTAATGCCTTTTTGTAAGTTAATTGATTTAGTATAAAGAAAGGGTATTATGGTCATTTGGCAAGCTAAAAGGCTTCATAAAATATAGCTAGTGTTGTGAACAACACTTAGAAAAGAAAAAAAAAAAAAAAAGAGAGAAGCAATTCGGGTAATTGAGAAAAAAAAGAGGATGTTGGACGAGAAAGAGATAAGAGCCGAGAGATAGTTGAGTTAAATTGTGAAAAGAGGGCAAGATGGTCATTGTGACTTCATTAAAACTTAAAAGAGTGATGTTTGGTTGTGACATGAAGAAAGCAAAAGTCAATTAGAAGCAAAATTAGAGAAGATGTCGTGCATGAGCAAGAGAGACCCGAGAGTGAAGAAGTTGTCGTACCATGAAGAGGAGCAAGGAGACCAAAGCTTTCCAAAGCTTTCCAAGCCACCAAATCAAGAGAGCAAGTTCATCTAAGCTTGAAGACCAAGTTAGGAGCAAGAAACAAGCCATAAAAAGCGAGTTTCTAAGCTTTCCATTAATGGAGGTTTTATGGAAACTTGATGATCAAGTTAGTATTTGTTGAGATATTGACTTGAGTTTTTGTTTATGATGTGTTTTGAGTTATATGGCATTAGAGAGAAGCATAAATGATTGATTATCATGCTAGTTGATGTGTTAGGGTTTTGTAGGGACACCATGATGTTTGAGCAATAACTTGATAAAGTTTAATGTGGATTTTAGTATAGACAAAGTGTTTGTATCATGGCCTTAAAGAAACTAGTTATATAATGGCTTGAGATTATTGAATGGAATTGATGTGAGTGTGTGTACATGATGCACGACATTGATAAGGGGTGTATAACTCTTTGAGTTTTATTTAATGTAAGTGAACTTGAGCTAATGTATATTAATGATATATTAGAACAAGTTAGTAAAAGAATAGTTTAGAAGTTGAAAAACATGATTAGAGTATGTTGTGTGTGATAGATGGCTAAGTAAGGGCACATGAAACTCTTTGTATTTTGATGCCTTAAAGTCTAAATCTATGTATATTAGAGGTTAGAGAAGCATCTAAGCATGTTAGCATTGAACAAGAGAAATGGGAGAGACAAGTGCGCAACAAAGCCTAAGATGAAGAGCATGGATAGATATTATGTAAAGTCACTTAGTTCTTGCATATTTAAGTAATAAATGACTCAAGATAGTGCATGAGATAATGTTGTATGTGAATGTGTCATGCACACCCTGTGTTAGAGAATGAATAAGTCTTTGAGTTGGATGAGTTGAGCAAAGATTAGAGATCATTTAGTAGCCATTGTGTTGTAACATAGACTTATCACCCAAATAAACTCAAATTAGAAAGATATGAACTTGGAGTGAAGATGAGTGACACACAGTTATGAGAAACATGTGTGATATCATTTGTTTTGGTACCTTTAAGCTTAAATAAGTGCTCATTTGATGTCACACAAGCATTAGAAAGCAAGAGAATAGAAATTAGAAGTGATTTAAGATGAGATGTGATATAAGCCTAAGTTGAAGGGCTTGAGAATATATATTGTATGAACCCTTCCTATATGCATCCCTAAGTCTTAAATGAGTATAATTAGACATATACAAGGTAGAGTTCATGTAGGATAAGCTCTAAGTGGTGAAATTAAGCATGATTAAAGTAAACAAAGTTGTAGATTAAGTGTTTGATGAAGTGTTTGTGAGAAAATAGATTGAAGAATTAAAAGAAATGAATTGTTGTGAGTGTAAGGGTGATTCGGCCAAGAGGGGCTGGTGTGTGACACCCTTATATTTTGATACATTTGAGCTCTCAATCATGCATGATATATATTAGTAAATTATATAGTAATGTTAGATTGATCAAAAAGGAATTAGATTTGCATTGTTGTGCATTGTGGCTAGATGAAGGGCATTAAATTATGCGTGAGTTTTTTTTATGGTTATGACGTATTTAGGGTCATAAAAGCATGCATAAATGAGTAGGAATCAACAAAATTGACATGGATACACATAGATACAAGAATAGCCTCAATATAGTAGAGGTTAAAATAGTACATAGAAGCATGTTGACAATCCCGAGTTGATAAAGGGGTCTGGTAAGACCTGACTTGTTCTAACTTATATGGGGTTGTTCTACACTTCAAATGATGCCTAGGAGTCATAGAAAATCATAGGTTTTGGAACAGATCGATTCCGATAAAAATTGCGCAAGTTATGCTCAAAATAGTACCGTTAGAGAGTCGATAAGTGAAATAACTATGTAAATACAATTTTTATTGTTTGGAATGACTTTAGTTGATCATAATTAGATAAAAGAAACTTAGATACGAAAGAAAAACTATCGTCCTCATTCAATGTGAAAAGTGCATCGAAAAGTGCCCAAAACAGGGCGTTCTTCCTAGATTTGACAGAGCAAACGATAGAATTTTTCGACGAAACTTTATGGCCAACTTAGTTAGGTAATGAGGAGATGGAAGAAAAAGAAACGGACATGAAATGAGCACCGGTTCTAAATCTGTTTTTGTTGGTCAAATGGGTTATTAAAAAGTTGACTTTTTATTTTAAGCCTCCGGAGACCAAACGAACCATACAGGGATGATCCTAGGGGTCTAAAAGTAAGACTTTTACAAAAAATTCGGAATTAGAGAGTCTTAGTTGAGTTAAAATCGAGTTAGGAAAGTTATAGTGTAAATAGTTGTTAATAGAGAAAAGTGTATTGGAAATGTTATTTTAAGTTTTGAGCTATGTGATTAAGCAAGTAATGATGAGAAATTGATATGTAGGTGACAGGCAAGCAAGCGAGGCAGGAGAGGCTCGTTGAGACAGTTGAGCTTGCGTGGAGCGAGGTAAGTGTTTTATCACTTACGCTATTTCCATTCTTCCTTTATACATAATTGTCTCATTGTAGTTAAATGATTTCAAAAATAATTTTTAAGGTTATGAGTTAAATCTTCATAAAATGATTTTTACATGGACTTAAGAAAAGGAGAATTTAAAAGTGAAAAGTTTTCGAAAAGAAAGGAGTAAAGAGTTTTGTGACAATGTGTATATCCTTAGTTTACATGAGATTTAGCGCTACGTGACGAAGTAGAAATTCCGCACGTAGTCGGTTATATTTATAATTTTGGGCACTATAGGGCGATGAAGAAATTCCGCATTGTAGTTGTCTAAAATTGAGATGGTTTCACACTACTCTTGCGATGAAGTAAATTCTGTTCGTAGTAGTCAAGATATTTTATTAGCTTCACGTTTGGCATCATTCGAAAAATTTGTCTCGTGATGGTTCGAATACTTTATGGGTATACATGTAGTTTTGAGAACTAAAAGTTTTAAAAATCGAAACTTTAAGGTTAAGTAAGTTTATAAATTGTTATATATAGTTATGTGATGTATTACCTTGTTATGTTGCACTAACATAGTTGTTTGGTGTGTAGTTTATATATCCTATCGGGTGTAATTACGAGTGACTGCATGACAGAGTCATCATTCTCTATAGGTGGGCGTCGAGTAAATGATTTGCATAAACTCTGGATACATTTTGGATGTTGTAAATAACAAAATCAAATGATAACATAACTTGAATTGTGGATATGTGAATGATGGTTCTTGATGTGATGTTATGTATACTTATATATTTTTGAGACATTTGCATATAATACACATCTATACTTGAAATTTCTAAGTGATTTTGCATGACAATATGATGGTTGAAATGTGTGCACACGAAAATTTTATGTTTGTGAAAATGCTTATATGAGAGATTGTATGTTTGTGGCCAAAAGAAGTTGGGAGGTGATCTGATATAGTTCGAAGTGTTTGTTTTCTTTACAGGTAAATTTTGGAAATGTTCAAATTACAGCCGTTATGCTGTCAAAATTTTTATAAAATCTGTTTTAAAGAAAGGTGAAAAAATTTCCACCAATCTCAACTATTTTTAAAAGTAAAGAAAGTTTTAAGTTAAAACGAGTAAACCAGCAAAGTATTCTAAGGGTTCGCTTCTTAGATTTCCTTAATCTGACGAGTTAGGTTCGGGAAGTTCGTTGAAGTGCTCAGCAGGATCCTCCAGACAAGAGCTTAGAAAAGATCTGGTTCGGGTCCTGTCAATAGATGACCGAACGTTGCTCTAATATCACTATTGGATAGTTTATTAAATAATATATATTAATGAAAATAGAGTGTGTGTAGCATATAAGAAAATGTGATATGGGTGAATGGTATCATGTATTGTATAAGAGTGATAGAGTGACATGGTGTGAGAAAGATGGGTATAGGGTAGTAGAGTGACCGCTTTTGAGTGTTAAAAGCTTTGGTTGTTGTGAGCTACAATGTTGCTCAAAAGTGGGATAGAAATATATAGTATTATATTGGAAAAAAGGTTGTCAATAGATGGGGGGAGTGTGAGTTATGGAAGCTTTTACTGTGTAGCGTTTTAGGTACTTACAACATGGAAGCTTATAGTTGTTACAACTGATTTGGTTGTTTCATGAAGCTTCTTGACCGACTTCCATGGTCATTTCTTAAGGCTTCTATCAACTTCAAAATTTTTATTTCTTTTTTCATAACTTGCATATTTCTCTAGATATTCCTAAACAAATTTCTTATTTTCCATGTAATTCTAGAAATAACTACAAATGTGCAGAAACTCTATCAAAAACCATCACCCGATGCCCCAAATAAAATAAAAAAAACCTATGAAACTTTTAGGTGGCACCTAAATTGTTATTCACTGCAACTTTTACCTATGAGCCCGAACTCATTGCAACAGTAACATTTGCATACATTTTGATTTTAGCATATGACTCCATATGATCAGTCTTCAGTCTGCGGAACATCGCTCTTCGCCTTATAAATGGCTTGCTTATCACATACCACTCTATAATTGTTGCATAACATGGTACGCATGATATCCAAAGTGATAGTCAGATTTGCTTCAACAGTATTGCCTAGCTTACTACCAATCCACCTAGCATTGGCTTCTTGTTGTTTGACAGCCTTGGACACATTCTATGGCTGCCAATCACACTTTTCACTATAAAAATGATGCCATCAATAAGCCGAGGTGAATGTAATTCTAGTCATAAAAATCATTCTTACTCGCCACTGTGTATCAGTTGCACTTGTCATTCTTGATTTTCTTGATCCTAAATCCCTCATGAATTGCGTATTGTTTCATAACCTCTCTAATTTGTTCAATTGTCCCAAAAATTTGTCTCTCTTTGAATGAGATGCTTCCATTTGGGTTAAGCTTAAGCTTCCACTCATTATATGTACAATATCTTGACATTTTGCTTAATCCATGTTCTTCATCAGATGACAAAATTATGACGTCATCATCATCCCCATCTAGATCACATTGATATGCAATATCTTTTTCTGCTACCATGTCTTCATCACCCAAACTAGCTAGTGTCTGCTATATCTTCATCTGTTTTAAGTCCTCTTTATATAAGGTGTGTTTGCATCACTATCTAAATATTTATCCCCACTTGATGGGTTTACTACTAGAGTTGTGGTGCGGCTGATAAAGATGGTTCAACTCCATCAGTGGCTGTATAAAATCTCAAATTTTACCAAGGATGAAATTGAAAATATTATAAAAATTTATGTAAAAATGTAAGGGTAAAAAAGTTATATTTAAAAAGTTTAAATTAAAAATTACAATTTTTAAATAGTTGAGGGGGCCAAATTATAATTTGACTGGATTACATCACCCTTCTTCAACCTCCAGCCGGTCACTTTCTCTCTCTCTCCTCATTTCTCTCCACCCACTCCATTCTCACGAGCCTGACTTTTACTCGTCGTTCGGACCTCATCTGACCTCCGTTTTGGCCAAATTTGGTACCGTTAGAAAGCTCGTGCAACGTAAATTCCATAGACACCAATCTTGTCAAGTTTTACGATCGTTTGGGGGTTCGTTTCAACAGAGGAAGTTTTGCCATCAACCAACTTTTATTTTTCTAGATCTCAGCGAAACTAGGCTATTTCGACTTCGACCAACTCCATTTTCATAATAAGCGTGTCGAGGACGACAAAACTAGTTTAGCTGCATGTCTCACCACCGTGGTCACTAGAATCCGTCACCGGAAAGTTGCCGCCGACCGTCACGTACAGAGAAGGTGAGTTTCTCGACCTTTCGAACTGGAAATTTAGTTCCGGACACGTTTACGAACTCATTTTAAGTGTAGAATCCATTTTTAGGGGTATTTTCCCTATAAAGTAGCCGTGTTAAAAATTATTTATATTGCGTTACTTTGTATATTCGATCCGGAACAATAATAATTACTTTAGGAATCGAGGTTTTTAGAGTGATTAATAACATATATTGACGTATGGGTTCAATCTTGATCTTTTAGAAATTTTTATGTTTAAATTAGAGTTTGTTTAAAATTTATATAACTTTGAAAGTGTGTTGAATATTTGCGAAAATATATTATGAATTGCTTTGGGATTATTTTGTGGTTTGCTTGGTGAAAATTTGTGGTTTTATGACAGGTTTGTAAATTTTGGTTTATTGAATTAGCAGCCGTTATGCTACTGAAATTTTGTAAATAAAAAGGAAGGTTTTCAAAATATCGAATCTTATATATATATTGTATTGATTGCATGGTAACTTATCTAAATTGTTTTGTTAACTTAAATAAGGTAAAAGTTCATCGTCCTAGTCATTATGTGATGTTATCAATAGTTATTTAAATGATACGACTTTATGTAGGGGTTACTGCATGGGTTATTACACAGGGTAGTTTTTGGTATGGCTACCAGGGTCACGGTGTGCCAAATGTTATTTTCTTATTCAAAATAATTTACTAAAATTATAGGCCACCGGGTATATGACTAGGGGATGAGATTTACCTTGTTTTGAAAATGAAATGACTTGATATAAAAAATTAAATATTGTATGACTATTCTAGTAGCCTATATGTTTTATGAAATGATTTATTTAATTTGTTAAACTGTTAAGCGTGCATAATTTTAATAATGATTTTTGAAAGTGGTTTCCGAAATCTTATCGGAAATGAAATCCTACTGAGTACTAGCTCACCCTTCCTTTATTTTTCCCATTCCAAGGAATGTGTAGGGTGATTTAGGTAGCCATCAGGTGGATTAGGTAGAGAACCAAGGAAATCAGGGATTATGCCCGTGATATGGACATTTAGTTTATTTCATTTCAAGTTTGATAGTTACAGTTGGATGTTTTTGGAACTCATTTAAGAGACTTACATTCGATGTATTTAAGACATTGTATTAAAAACACCAGAGTTGTGGAATTTCGCTTGAGATTCAAAGTGAATGTGAATGCTAATTATGATGAATTGATTGCACGGCTAAGTGTTCAAAATTTTATTTATTACTATAAATCCATGATTCCTAGTAAGTGCTCACATATTTGTAGGAATGGTCTCCATTGGAATTATTTCAGAATGTTTTGAAGTTTTTAATTTTAGTGTTCGCAATGTTTTATTTCGGCACTCTGGAGTATCCAAAACAAGAAAATTTTCTTTATTTTTAAAAAGTTGAAAATTTCTATCTATAAATATTTACGATTCTGCCATGGCCTAGGGCTTGGGTCGTGACAGAAAAGATGGTATCAACGCTTTTGGTTTTTCATACCTCGGAATGTAACACCTACTAGAGTAAATAGATGACATTTTACTTAGCCGATATCGCTATTATGTTAATACTCTGGTGTTTAAATTTTAGGTTGAGAACCTTAGTATGCCTTTGAGTATAAGATTCCCTTTGGGTAGAGCTTATGATTTGACAATTTCTTGTAAATCATGAGAATTTGTTTGCTATTAATGGAGAAACGAGGATGGTGAACCAGTATTCCCCATTATATGTAGTTGAGGAGCACCCAGATGTGTTTTCTGATAAGTTAGCAGGGTTACCGCCGAATAGGGAGATTGAGTTCTGTATTGACTTAATCTCTAGAGCTCAACCAATTTCCATCACTCTTTATCGCATGGCACTAGTAGAGTTGGAGAAATTGAGGAAACAATTGGGAGAGCTTCTAGAGAAGGGTTTTATTCGAGAAAGTACTTTCTCTTGGGGAGCCCCCGTTTTGTTTGCAAAGAAAGTAGATGGTTCCTTGAGACTTTGTGTGAATTATCGAAAGTTGAATCAGCTAATAGTGAAAAACAAGTATCCCTTGCCTAGGATAGATGAGTTGTTTGATCAACTGGAAGGATTAAAATTCTTCTCAAATGTTGATTTGAGGTCCGGTTACCACCAGTTAAAGATTCGAGAGGAGGATGTTCCTAAAATAGCTTTTGAACCCGTTATGGTCATTTTGAGTTTCTTGTTATGTCGTTCGGGTTGACTAATGGCCTTGTAGCTTTTATGAACCTTATGAATAAGATTTTCAGACCTTTCTTGGATAAGTTTGTGGTGGTGTTTATTGATGACATTTTGATTTATTCCAAGACTCGAGAGGAACATACAGAGCATTTAAGGATAGTTCTACAAATGCTTAAGGAGAACTAGCTGTATGCTAAGAAAGACAAGTGTGACTTCTGGTTGACCGAGGTCAAATTCTTGGGTCATGTAATCTCTCAAGAAGGAATATTCATGGACAACAAAGGTAGAAGTTGTTCTCAAATGGGAACGACCAAAGAATATAACGAAAGTTTGTAGTTTTCTTGATCTAGTTGGTTATTATCGTCATTTCGTTGAGAACGTTTTGAGAATTGCTATGACATAGACCAAGTTAACAAGAAAGGATGTAAAATTTATATAGGATGAAGATTGCGAAGCTATTTTTCTGAAGCTAAAACAAAGGTTGACCACAGCGCCTATTCTTACCGTACCAAATAGTAATGAGGCCTATATGGTGTACACAGATGCCTCAAGCACCGGTTTAGGTGGTGTTCTGATGCAAGGGGGAAAAGTGGTGGCTTACGCTTCTCGTCAATTAAAACCACATGAAAAGAATTATCCCACTTGTGATCTAGAACTTGCTGCTGTGATTTTTGCCTTAAAAATCTGGAGGTATTACCTTTATAGGGCAAAGTTTGATATCTACTCTGATCATAAGAGTTTGAAGCATCTCTTCACCCAACGAGACTTAAATTTGAGACAACGGAGATGGGTTGAGTATATGACTTTAATCTTTAGTATCATTTGGGAAAAAAAAATGTGGTTGTAGATGCCTTGAGTAGAAAATCGCATGGGACATTGACAAGCTTGGCATTGGATGATTGGAAGAGGACAATGGTCATTGGAGATTATAATTTGTGTTTATATGAGGCGTTGTATAAAAGGCCCTGTAGATCACTTTTGTGTTCGGTTGTACTAGACGAGCGAGTTACCATTGGACCAGACATTATTGAAGAGACTACAGAAAAGATAAAGAGCATTCAGGAAAGACTTAAGGTAGTCCAGAGTCGCCAAAAGAGTTATGCTGATCTTTACCGTCGTGAGGTGGAATATGAGGTTGGTGACCATGTTTTCCTGAAGGTAACTCCTATGCATGGTGTAATTAGGTTTGGAGTTAAGGGAAAATTAGCCCGCAGGTACATTGGGCCATTTGAGGTTATGAAAGAATTGGAGAGGTTGCTTATCGATTGAATTTGCCGCCCCAGTTAGCATATGTTCACAATGTTTTTCACGTGTCCATGTTGAGGAAATGCACTGCAAAACCATCTCACATCGTTCCCTATATTGGGATTCTTATATAAGAGAATATGACATACGAAGAACAATCCGTACAGATCCTGTTAAGAAAGATTAAAGTGTTACGAAATAAAGAAATGCCTATGGATAAGGTATTATAGCATAATCATACTGGAAATGAGATTACTTGGGAGTTGAAGTCAGAGATGTATCATAAGTACCCTCATTTATTTGAAATTCAACTTGAGGTTACACTTTGAATTTCAGAACGAAATTCCTTTAAGGAGGGTAGAATATAAAACCTCAAATTTTACCAAGGATGAAATTGAAAATATTATAAAAATTTATGTAAAAGTGACGGTCAAAAAGTTATATTTTAAAAATTTAAATTAAAAATTATAATTTTTAAACAGTTAAGGGGGTCAAATTATAATTTGGCCTGATTACATCATCCTTCTTCAACCTCCAGTCGGTTATTTTCTCTCTCTCTCTCCTCATTTTCTCTCCAGCCGTTCCACTCTCATGAGTCCAACTTTGACTCGTCATTCGGATCTCATCTGACCTCTGTTTTTGCCAAATTTGGTACCGTTGGAAAGCTCGTGCGACGTAGATTCCATAGACACCAACCTTGTCAAGTTTTATGATCGTTTAGGGGTTTGTTTCAGTAGAGGAAGTTCTACCATCAACCAACTTTTATTTTTCTAGATCCCGATGAAACTAGGCTATTTCGACTCCGACCAACCCTATTTTCATGTTAAGCATGTCGAAGATAATAAAACCCACTTAGCTACACGTCTTGCCACTGTGGTCACCAAAATCCGTCAATGAAAAGTAGCCGCCGACCGCCACATATGGCGAATCTGAGTTTCCCGACCTTTCAAATTAAAAATTTAGTTTCGAACACGTCTATGAACTTGTTTTTAAGCGTAGAATCCATTTTTAAGGGTATTTTCCCTATAAGGCAGCCATGTTAAAAATTATTTATATTGCGTTACTTTGTAGATTCGATCCGGAACGACGATAATTACTTTAGGAATCGAGGTTTTTAGAGTGATTAATAGCCTATATTGACGTAGAGGTTCAATCTTGATCTTTTAGAAATTTTTATGTTAAAATTAGAGTTTGTTTAAAATTTATATGACTTTGAAAGTGTGTTGATTATTTGCGAAAATATATTATTAATTGCTTTGGGAATATTTTGTGGTTTGCTTGGTGAAAATTTGTGGTTTTATAACGGGTTTGTAAATTTTGGTTTATTGAATTAGCAGCCGTTATGCTGCTGAAATTTTATAAATAAAAAGAAGGGTTTTCAAAATATCGAATCTTATATATATTGTATTGATTGCATGGTAACTTATCTAAATTGTCTTGTTAACTTAAATGAGATAAAAGTCCATCGTCCTAGTCATTATGTGATATTATCAATAGTTATTCATATGATACAACTTTATGTCGGGGTTACTACGCGGATTATTGCGCAAGGTATTTTTTGGTATGGCTACCAGGGTCACAGTGTGCCAAATATTGTTTTCTTATTCAAAATAATTTACTAAAATTATAGGCCACCGAGTATATGACTAGGGGATGAGATTTACCGTATTTTGAAAATGACATGACTTGATATAAGAAATTAAATGTTGTATGACTATTCTAGTGACCTATATGTTTTATGAAATGGTTTATTTAATTTGTTAAACTGTTAAACGTGTAGAGTTTAATAATGATTTTTGAAAGTGGTTTTCGAAATCTTATCGGAAATGAAATCCTACTGAGCACTAGCTCACCCCTCCTTTATTTTTCCCCTTCCAAGGAATGTGCAGGGTGATTTAGGTAGCCATCAAGTGGATTAGGTAGAGGACCAAGGAAATCAGGGATTATGCCCATGATATGAACATTTAGTTTATTTCATTTCAAGTTTGATATTTAGAGTTGAATGTTTTTGGAATTCATTTAAGAGACTTACATTCGATGTATTTAAGGCATTGTATTAAAAACACTAGAGTTGTGGAATTTCGCTTGAGATTCTAAGTGAATATGAATGCTAATTATGATGAATTGATTGCACGGCTAAGTTTTCAAAATTTTATTTATTACTATAAATCCATGATTCTTAGTAGGTGCTCACATATCTGTAGAAATGGTCTCCACCAAAATTATTTTAGAATGTTTTGAAGTTTTTAATTTTATTGTTCGTAATGTTTTATTTCGGTATTCCAGAGTATTCAAAACAGGAAAATTTTCTTTATTTTTAATAAGTTGAAAATTTCTATCTATAAATATTTATGATTCTGCCACGGCCCAGGGCCCGAGTGGTGACAGGCTGCACTTCGATAGTTCGATCACTTTCATCTAAATTATTCTCCTGCACCTAAGCAACATTGAAATGGGTTCAACTACAAGTTCAGGTCAGCTTTAAGTTTAATTGCACCATCAGGTTCTGATTCAGGTGGATTCTCCACGCTCATAGGCCGCAATCGTAGGTCAAATTGCATGCTGGGCTGCTGCTTATGTCTATCAGAGGCTTCAGTTGTTTGAGCACATGTACTTTAGAATTGGATGAGGAAAATGTTGGAGGATTATAATTTCAAACAAGGTACAATGGAAGTTTATTACGATAAGTTAGGTACTACTAATAGTGCTAAAAATCCTACCCAACATCCTAGAGCAAAACACTTAGACAAATGGCTTCACATCATTCATTAGCTTGTAAAATAAGATTATCACTCTTGATCATGTGTCAATGGAAAGACAACTAGCTGATTTGTTAACTAAACTTTTAGATGCTAAAATTTTTCAGCATTTTGATGCATCTATTGATGTTTGTGAAATCAAATAATTTCTTTGTGTTTTTGACTCAAGGAATAATGAGTAATATGGACATTTTCACTACATGTTCATCATTGATTATCTAGACATTCCTTAAGATGAGTTGTCTTGATAATGGATATTTTTTTTTATATTGTTTCACATGTTGTTAGAGGTAGCACATGTTATACTTTAGAATTAGAATTAGTTGCACACTCAGTCACTTACTTTATAAGAGAGTTATTTGAGTTTTTTAAAAAAAGAATAAGATTGAGTAATAGATGTTTAATGTCATTAATGTGATATACATGTATGTTTTTGATAAAGTGCTAATTTATAAATGTGAAGTTACCCAATGTTCAGAAGAGCTAACTTTATAAATGTGTGAAAGCTTGCATAAGGGGTTAGTTGCTTCTTAAAAATAAAAAATATGCTTGATTGATGAATTAAGGGGGAGCTTAATGTTCAACATATATTGAAAACCTCTTGAAAATAAAAAATAAAGATAAAAATAAAATAGAAAATAATAGAAGAGAAAAAGCAAAGCAAAAGCAAAGAAAAAGAGAACAGTTGCAAAAGGAAGAATGCAAAAAATGATGTATAATGAGCTGATTTGATATTTGATTACTTAATCTTCGATTTACATACATTACATTGTGCTGCACTTTTTAGTTTAATCATTATGTTTGAAGTTTGATTCTTGAGTGCTTTATTATACACAAATGTGAATGATATTGTGACTATATTATTCAATTGATTGATTTCTCCCCAAGAATGTCCTAAATCAGTAAGTTAAATATGAAGTTTCAACATCTATCTATGTTTCTTGATGTATTTTTTAGAAGAATTTTTTTTTTTTGGTCTGACTTGAAATATTTTTTAAATTGTTTTCAATTGGTGACTATCAATTAATTGTTGATAAGATTGCAAATGGTTATGGGAACAAATTTTATGTTCAATTAAGCACATTGTTTTAATACATTTGTCTTTTCGTAACCAAAAGTTTTGTTTAGGATTTATTGCTCATTGCTTGGTCTCTCTGATCACTTGATCTTAGTATTGGTTAAGGTTTTTTTGCAGGTTTTGACAACCATATTAGATCTTGGTGTTTTAGTCATTCCTTTTATGTATTACTTTGTTCAGGTTTTGTAGCAAAATAGTGAAAGGGGAAGATTGTAAGTTCCATATTTTGTACTTAGCTTATTTTGTGTCAATATATATTTTATATGTATTCATTAGCTTTATAGGCTTTTAAGATTAGTATTGAAGATCTAGGATGAAGCTTAAAATTCAAGAATTCAAAACAATATGATTCAAGATGGTTAACAAAGGTCAAAAAGATAAAAGTTCTACTCCGTAATAATAAAACACAATCCTGCATGGGTACTGCTTAGACAAGAAGCAATAGCTTTTATTATTTCTATAAACTATAACTTCCACCAGAATATTAATGACGTGGTCTTTTGAAACCACCAAATATAGTGGAATTATGGTCTTCCTTCCTCTTTTCACCCTTTTCTGGTGTTGTTCCTGGCTCGGGTGTTTGCGGCAGTTGATTCATTTGCTCCGTACCAATTGCGCTTTCATGTTTCCTATTTTTGTCAATCAAATCCTGCATTCTTATTGCTGTAAAAACGTTTGTGCGTAAACGACCCCACAAACGCTTTGCGGTTTCTCTGAGCATTTTTATTTCTTCATTGTTCTTACGTAGCTCGTCTTGAACTTCTTTGAGCTGATTTGCGAGGAGTTGATATCTTTTGTCTTCAAGATTCTCATATTTGATGGGAGAATCCTGCGATTCTTGTTCTCCAATTTCTCCATTGCTAATCATATCTGCAAACAAAAATAAATTAAACACCAAATAAATTAATGGTCTGATAGTAATTAGCAAGCTTGTATCATTATGATTACAATTCCATACTTCCATGCTACTCTTGATGTTATTTGCATGAAGAATTTTAACAAGTTATTGTTTTGTACATTTTGGTAATCAAATTTGTTTTTTTCCTTTTTTTTTAATATATTATTAGTTTCTTAAATATGATTATTAATGTGATATCACGTTATTATTGTATAAACAATATTTTTAAATAAAAATTTACACATATATGTGGAACAAGACTGATAGATAGACTTCAAATAAAGCATTCTCAAAAAACAGAATGTTAAATTATAAATTTTCATGAACTTTTCATTTTCAGAATTCTTAAAGTATAATGGTAAACATTCAACAGTTTTGTCCAACATTATTATCCAATCTTATATGGCAGCTGACATATAAATTAAATATTTGGATTTAAAATTGACAAGACAATTGACATATAAAACAACATACTGACTACCACATAAAGTTGGAAAGAAAAATTGGACAGAAACTATTGGATGCCCATTATTATCCTTTTCTTAAAAGCATCCATTTAACAGTACCAAGGCCACCTTAAAATTTTGGAGACCAGTAAAAATTTCAATCAATATTAATAAGCTTTTAACATTACCTATATGGTGCCCCAATTGACCTAGCGGCTAAAAGATAACGACTCAAAAATTCTATAAACAAATCAAACATCAAAGGAGCGAGAGGGTTTCTCTAGCAAATGCCATTGTAGCATTGTAGCATTTGAAATAGTTCTTTGAGAGTTAGGATCCTCTCCTAACAATTTCTTTTTTTCTCTACATTTTCTATAGTCTAATGACACACCAACATAAACAAAAATAGCATTCAGAACCTCTTATGAATTGAGCTTTCTGTTAACTTAACCTAATCTCATGACACATAAATATTACCATCAATAAATATTTGAAATGTGAATGTTTTTTATGTTCATTTTTTCAATCACTAATCACATGTTTTAAAAAGATTGGAAAAAAGTTCAAACATGGAGAATCTGAATAAAAAATGATAATATAGTAGATGGCTAAAATTGCTACATTTTTTTTCACTCTCATATGTCAAATTTTAACTCAAAACTCAAATGTTTCTTATAAAAAGTCTACGCAAAAAACAACATTAGAAGAGATTTCCAATTCTTTGAACCTCTAGAACTAAAACCCCTTAATTAAGACATAAAGATAAACAGAAGCAGAGGTAGTACTAATTCAAGTTATGGAAGTGGAATTGAAACCATTAACACCTGAGAACTTTTAAATTGAAAGATTAGTTTAGAGAATCAAAAGCTTTCCTATTATCAATTTTAAGACTAAGATTATCCCAACAACGTCTCTTGTCAAGCGAATTGAAACAATTAGAAGCAAAAAAATGTGATATTCTAATATGACGACCTCGAATAAAACCAAACTTTCGATGGGAGATAATGCTAGAACAAATAACATGCCAACCCATCTACCAAGACAATATTAGAGTGTCATAATTGTTATTAGAAAGATGATGATCAAAATTAAATGTTAAGAGTATCATATTTATTATTAGCATACTTTTACGTACAACTCATCTTATCATATCATTACAACAATTTAACATTACTTATCTAAAAAGAAAGTTTTTCTTAATTGCCTGACAGTTGCATGAAAACCATCAAATTATGAATATAATTAAATTTAGGGATAATCCTAAAAAAAACCTATTGTAGTTTGCAAAAACATCTATTTTATCATAATAGTTTCATTTTTGTCCAAAATCCATCCTGACTTTAATAAATTAACAAAAAAATGATATAAAGGTTTAAAAGATAATTTTAGTCTTGAGATTTTTATTTAATAAATAATTTATTTATAGGATAATCCGAAAAAACTTATTATAGTTTGCAAAAATATTCGTTTTACTATATTAGTTTCATTTTTGTCCAAAATCACCCTTAACATTAATAAATTAACAAAAAAATTATAAAGGGTAAAAAGACAATTTTAACCATAAGATTTTTGTTTAATAAATAAAATAATTATAAAATAATATTAAAATTGGGTGGAAACCCAGATTGTACACCTAATCTAAAGGTAGAGATCCAATCTTCAGATTTGATTTCTACTATTGAAACCCAAATAATAGACAAAAAAATGTCAAAAAAAAAAAAAATCATCAACAATCACATATCCAACATCATCAATCACTAGAATACATCATTTAGGTTCGAATCGAATCCAAATCTAATAAAATCTAGGTTTTACAAACCCAGACGAACATCATCTGGGATGAACCCAGATGATATCCATCTTGGTTCTGAACCTAGATGAACAAGAAGCAAAGAAGAAGAAGAAGAGAAGAAGAGGGATCTAAATAGAGGAGAGAAATAGAGATGAAAGAGAGAGAGAGTGGATCGATGTGGGGTTTGGTGAAGAGGGTGGTGGTCAGTGAGCATAGCAGAGGGCGGTGGTGGAGTTCTAGTGTAAATGTTGGAGAGAGAAGTTGGTTGAGAAGATAATTTTAATTTTTATTCTATTTTTTATTTTTTTATTTTCAAAACAAAAAAAAAAAAATCTTATTTTTTATATTTTTATATTTAATATTATTTATTTTTAATTTTTTATATTTTAATTATTTTTTTATTGTATTTTTCATTTGCTCTTAGAGTCAAAAGTCAACCAAGTCAACGTAATGGAATTTGTGACCATCAGAGGCATTGTCGTATTTTCACATGTCTCAAAAAGATATTTTGAATATTTTTATTAACGTCTGAGGGGCAGGGGAGGAGCAATTTTGGATGCAAAATAAAACCTTATATAGTAAAATGAATATTTTTGCAAACTACAATGAGATTTTTAGGATTATGTCGTTAATTAATATTATTTTAATTAATTTTTTATAGTATTTCATATTTTGCCAGTGCTTAGAGTCAAACAGTTAATCAAGTCAACCTAACAGAATTTGTGATTATTAGAGTATTATCGTTCTTTCACATGCCTTCAGGAAGTATTTTGAATGTTTTTATTAATGTCATAAGCGATTTTGAACAAGAATAAAATGATAGACGATAAAATAAATATTTTTATATATTACAATGAGTTTTTTGAAATTATCTTTTAAATTTATCGAAAAGTTGTTTTTCAAAATTAGTAATAACTCTACCTACGACTTTAGATGAGGAAGACGTAGGATTTTTCACTTGAATTTCCTCTTGACTACTCATCATGACTTCATCATTTCTTGTCTCCGTTGGGTCCATGGAGATTGGCGAGCAGCTCAGCGCTTCCACACGAATATCTGATCCAAATAAGAAAAAGAATACTTTTTAATAAATCTGCCTAAAGTAAGTCAAATGATTGTCAATTACATTATTTAAAAAATAGTTCTTGATCACTTTTAGAAAGCTCTTATGTTTTATGGACAATTACTCTAAAGTTTTTATTTCACGATCTAATAGGCGTTGTCATCATTGGCGATAAAACTTTTCTACACTTTGTAGTCATAAAGTTAATTTTCACGAATAAATATTTTATTTGACACAAGCTTTTTATCTTTTCGGTTTTTATAAATATAATATATACACTAATACAAACGTGAAATATTGTCAAACTAAATAATCACTATTTATTACCATATCATTTAAGGCAGTGATTTTCACAAGCTACTGATCATGAGTTAAATAGCTTATTAGAAGGATTATTTCAAGAGAAATTGATTATATTGTGTTAAAACTAATCAATCAAGCTCCCATCGAAGGAAAAAAAAAAAAAACTCCTAATGATCTAGTAATAGATCAGAGTCACCCTTTCACCTCTTTTCTCTTTCAATTTTTGAGGATCATATGACACTTAACTACAAAGAAAAGAAATTAAAAGAATTTAATCAAAACATTAGGAGTTTTGTTTTTTTAAATATATTGTAAATAAGTAAGTTTTTGGAGAGAGGTTTGACTCAGAACCTCATAATGCCAATATTAATAAACATTTTTAAATGCATATGAAATAGTTCCTTTCAATTTATAGCACATATCATGTGAAGTAATGCAACAAGCAGCTCTGGCAACTGATCCAAGAGGTCACTGAAGTATTCCCCAGCATCAACTTTCAGGGTTTGCTCCTCATCAACCTCTTCTGCAACAGACTCTTTGCCCTTAGTCTTTTGATGTTTTAGGGAGGGCTCGACAATCCCCTTTCCTTTATCTTTAGTCCCTGATGACCTAGTTAGTGAACTACCTAGAGCTAAGACCACATTGCTAGTGGGTTCCTTCGGTAGGGCTGCTTGTCTTGCTAGTTTCTTCCCCGTGAATTTATACTTCACACCTTATTTTTGAGGGAGCTCTGTAGCCTTTAGTAGAGGTAGTTTCGTTGATTGAGGAGAAGGTTCTACAGAGCCCATTATTTAAACTTCGGGCTCATCACTCTCGACCCTTGAAGGGCGTGGAGGTGAATCCAACTGTAGCCGTACCATGGTAGTAAGTTTCTAGACGATCGGAGCGAACGTACCCTCATCAAATTCTACAAAGACTGAAAAAACCTCTTGCTTTTTGTGCACTCCGATGCCAATGGTGAGGTTTAGAAGCTTGATCCCAACCCTAGGTGTGAGCTTACACTTTCTCGAAAGGTAATCAGCTGGGAAGTAATCGTCCAAAGGATCCTTGACCTTTGAGAATCTCTGGAGTGCCTCTCGCTCCTCGCTCGAAAGATCAATCGAGCTCTTATTGACGTCTATACATGAAAAAAGAAAGATCAGCAGTTTCAGCAGTAATAATAATGCATGCATGCAAGAGCAACGAGCAGAAAATATGCTCACTTGAATTAAGTGCGAAAATAAAATTTTCAAGTTTTAATAGGGATAGGCAAGACGCATAGAAGTAACGGATCTTGTAGTCGCCCATGTTCGACTTACCAACACCCTTTGGCAGAAACACCTTGTAAGGCGAGTTATGAGCAGCAGTATAGTAAATGCCATCTCGTTTCTCTACCTTAAGGCTGGTGGTAGATTTGAAATGAAAAAGGTGTCGAATCATGTTTGGAGTTGGAGGTGGAAGCCTGTTCTTGATGAAGACGCAGGCTAAGGAAGTCAGATGTGTATATGAGTTTGGTGTGGTTGGAAAGGGGCTAGGGCCAGGTCGTTTAGGAGGTTTATGAGATATTCGGGGACTGGAAACCTAAACCCTGACTCTATGTGTTCACAACTGATCACTATAAACCCCTGAGGAGGGTAAGCTACGTGATCACGCTTAACCGGTACCATGATGCGACATCCAGAAGGGAAGCCAAACTTTCAGCTAGTGTAGCGAGCTCGTCACGGGTAACAGAAGAGTCATATTGATATAGGGGCTTGCGAATAGAAGAATCTTCTCGCCCCGATGATTCTGATGTACTTTCACCACTTTGGGAAGTTGCACCTAGAGAATCCCTAACTTGTTGAGCAGATTCTCCCTCAGAATCCTCCTCACTAGCCCCTACTTAATGATGGTGGTATCCACAACTTGATATCTATAAAAGAGGTAATGGATTGGATCGCCAGTAGCTGACCAGGCCTAGAAGATGGAATAATCCTAAATCTACTTTCCCTAAGTGTCAAGTCGTGCGCGGGAGCAACGAAGTACAAAAGAGTCCTTAAGAGCAAACTCCTCAAAGCTCAATGTTAAAAAAAAAAAAAAAAAAAAATTGTTTTACAGATGTTCCAGTTCCGAGTAGTCAAAGAGCAGCACAAAAATATACTCCTAGCAAGGTCAGAAAATCACTTGCTTAAATTCTTCAGAGAAACGCAAGTAAAAATGAAGAACAAAAAAAAAAAAACTCAGAGAAGGAAGGCCATGCATGCGACGATGAAAATAAAAGACTCACCTTGAATATGGTGGAAGTTGGTGGCACTAAGAGAAGAATAGCGAACAGCGGTGGAGAACTCAAAGAAAATTGAGAGATCGAGAGACGTGGCAGTATGAAAATGACAGGAAAGGAGGAAAATGAAAAGTCTTGGTTCTTTTATAGCCAATGGAGCCCTAACCGTTAGATCAAGACAACTGTATAACTACCTAAGATCTGACGGTACTGCGCGATTCTTGAGATTTTGTCATCATGTGTAGTCAGTTGAAAGACGTGCATTAAATACACATGGCGTGTGGTGTGACCTATAACCGCTGTTTGGTACGCCACGTATCTTGGAGTTAAAGCAGAATTTGAAAAGTGGAATAACTGTTCCCGCTAAAGCAGTTTACGTATAAACTTGTAACTCCTAGTCTGCAAAACGCATCAAGAACTAAGGGGCTTGTGTTATGGATATTTTTACAATCAAACCAATTAGGCTATAGAAAGTCCAAAGAATGAGCCCAATGACCTGAAGGCCCAAGAAACCTAGCAATCTGTCCATCTCCCTGCTCGTCGACCTGCTCGTATACCAAGTCGTCCCTTTAATAGCTAACCTGCTCGCTTATCTATTCGCATATCAGATCACCAAGTGCTCGTTTATCAGCTTTCTTGAGGTGCTCATTCATCAGATCGTGAATGAGTTTGTTTATTTGAGTGATCATGTGCTTGTCAATCTGCTCGGCCCTTACTTCATATACTCGCTTATCAGTTCGTCTATGAGGCTGATTATTTGTTAATACACTAAGTCGCTGTATAGCTCGCTCATCACCTTTATCATTAACTCCTAATACAATCAGTTCAGCAGAACCCTACTGGTTTATCAGCCTGACAGGACATCTTTCTCTCTAAGGTGCTCGCTCTTGTTACGCCTCTCAGAATGCAAGTCAACTACAGTCAGTGGTATCAGACCAATTACAGCTCAAAACGTATCGTACACGTCAATCTCATCAGAGATTACAGCCTGAATTACGAAAATCTTACCTAACCAGTGTGGGTAAGTCGTTTAAACCCATATTTTGACAGAATTAGACCTGACATTATTAGCCATATTAAATGTAAACCTATCATTATAATTTGATTTACTGTATACTGTCTTATCATTACTATAGCTCATCCATCTCTTTATAAATAGGGGAGGAAGTCAATTGTAAAGGGGGACAATCTCTTGACTGTCGTTTCTCTGCTAAAATAGTGAGAGAGTGACCAGTGGATGTAGATATATTTTTGCGCCGAACCACTTAAAAATCTCTGATGTTCTTTCTTCTTCCCTGACCTCTTTTCCTTCGCTTTCTGCTTCGCTTACTATACTACAACAACTCAAAACTGTAACTTGGGCCTTAAACGAACCTAGTCGGCTAAATCTATACGTCAACAGTAGCAATTTGGCATATATGAAAAAGATAATTTTTTTCTTCTTCTTAATTTTCTTCGGTAAAATTAGCTTGATGATTTCATTTTAGTCTACAATTTTTGACCGAATGCCCAAATTTTTTATAATTTTGATATTTTGACTTTCCTTTAAACCAACAATCTTTTTTCAAATGACCACTTTTTTTTACAAATTTCACATGAAAGAATATTATTTTTATTTTCATATTATTATTTTTCTTTATTTTTAGACTTATCTTTTGTAGTTTTGGCACCATATTTAAATTTATGAGATCGCATAGTAATTTTAAATTGAAAGACATTATTTATAGAATTTTCATTTCGTCTTTCCAATCTTTTTTCAGGAGCTTCAAAAGAGCTCATTAATTTTATTAGAGACAAGGTTTTTATATCCTTAGACTCCTCAACAGCGAATATTATTGGATCATATTTTTCTATGTAATTAATTAATATTTTTTGAACTATTGATTTATTAGTGATACTTTCATCATTGGCTTTTTTTTTTTTTTTTAATTAACTAATTCTTTTATTCTTGAAAAATAATCTTTAACAATCTCATTATCCTTCATTTTAATATTTTCAAAATCCCTTCTTAAATATTACAGTTTGATGGTGTGTACCTTTTTGCTTCTTTAAAACTCTTCTTGCAATGTATCCCATACTTTTACTTTTGTTGTAGCTCCCATGATACATGAAAAATATTGTCTGTCATTGCTTGTTGAAGAGCGAATAATTCTTGAGAGTCTTTTTGCATATTTTTCTTTGGTGCCTTCTTTTGGGTGATTGAAAGGGAGGAAGTATTTTCAAGGATGCTAAATCCTCTTTAATAGTCTTCTACAAATTTTGAGAATGAAAATAGATCCTCATTTTAATGGACTAAAATCACTTTTTTTTCCATTAAAAAGTGAAAGGGGAACAGAAGAATGGTTAGAATCGCTCATTGATATATGCCCAATAGATGATTGAACATAACACTCATACCCTTATTGGATAGTTTATTATATAATAAGTAAATGAAAATATAATGCATGTGACGTATAGGAAAATGTGATTTAGATAGATATGACCACGGTTCGGTTTGATTCGGTTTCGGTTCCAATTCCAAACCGACGGTTTCGATTCTTAAAAAGTTAGAACCGGAACCTTAACCGAGATAAAACTGTTTCGGTTCGGTTCTGGAACCGATGATTCTGTAACAGTTTCGATTTCGATTCCGGTTCCGATTCTATAAAGGTTTCGGTTCCGGTTCCGGTTCTGGAACTTTTTTTATAAATAGAAAATTTGAAAATTATAAATATTATAAATTGACAATTTGAAATTTAAAAATAATAAATTAAGAATTTGAAATTTCAAACAATAAATTGATAATTATAATTTATAGATATAATTAAAAGAAAATTAAAGGAAATTAAGATTGAGAATTAAGAGAGTATTGAAACTAATAGTTAAAATTGAGAGAGAGTTGAGATTAATGGAGAGAAAGAGAGTTGAGATTGAAGGAGATGGGTGTGAGAAGAAATTAAGAATGGAAGGAGTATTTATAGAGGAAATGGAGTGGTTAAAAGAGAAATTAAAGGGAGAGAGTGAAATGTAAAAAAAAAATTGACCCTACAGTTTTAATTTTTTTTTTTTTTTTGTTAGAACCGAAACCGTCGGTTCAAAGGGGTTTCGGTATCACCGGTTCTTTGAACCGACAGTTCCGGTTCCATTAATAAAAGAATCGAAACCAAAATCTATGTTCTGATTTCGATTTAATTGATCCGATTTAATTTGAATCGAATGGTTCGAATCGAACCGTGGTCATGTATAATATTAGAGGATGGAGCCGTGCTTTGCACGGCGTGAAGAGTGATGGAGTGACATTGAACATTGTGTGAGAAAGATGGGTACAGGGTGGCAGAGTGACTTGGCTTTTGAGTGTTAAAAGCTTTGGTTGTGGTCAGCCACAATGTTGCTCAAAAGTGGGACATAAATATATAATATTATATTGAAAAAAAGTTGACGGGAGATGGAGGAGTGTGGGTTACGGAAGCTTTTAGTGTGTGGTATTTTTAAGTACTTATAAGTACAAAGCACTCGAGTGTACACATAACTGTTGCAATCGACTTGCGGTTGTGTCGTGAAGCTTCTTGACCAACTTCAATGCTCATTTCTTAAAACTTCTAACAACTTCAAAAAACTTTTTTTTTCACAATTTGTTTATATATTTCCCTCCTTGCTTCTAAACAAATTTCTTATTTCCCATGTAATTGTAATTCTAATTCTAGAAGTATCTACAAATGTGTAGCAACTCTATCAAAAACCATCACCCGATGCATGAAAGAAAATAAAGGGACCTATTAAACTTTTAGGTGGCACCTGAATTGTTATTCACTGCAACTTTTACCCATGTGCCCGAACTCATTGCAACTGTAACATTTGCATACTTTTTGATTTTAGCATATGACTCCATATGATCAGTCTTCGAAGTCTGCGGAACATCGCTCTTCGCCTTATAAATGGCTCGCTTATCACATACCACTTTTTAATTGTTGCACAACATGGTACGCATGATGTCCAAAGTGATAGTCAGATTTGCTTCAACAGTATTGCCTAACATACTACCAATCCATCTAGCATTGGCTTCCTTGTTGTTTGACACCCTTGGACACATTCTATGGCTGCCAATCACATTTTCACCATAAAAATGATGCCATCAATGAGCCGAGGCAAAAGTAATTCTAGTCATAAAAATCATTCCTACTCGCCACCGTGTATCTGCACTTGTCATCCTTGATTTTCTCGGCTCTAAATCCCTCCTGAATTGCATATTGTTTCACAACCTCTCTAATCTGTTCAGTTGTCCCCAAAGTTTGTCTCTCTTTGAATGAGATGCTTCCATTTGGGTTAAGCTTCCATTCATTATGTGTACAATATCTTGCCATTTTGCTTAATCCATCTTCTTCATCAGATGACAAAATTATGACGTCATCATCATCCCCATCTAGATCACATTGATATGCAATATCTTTTTCTGCTACCATATCTTCATCACACAAACTAGCTAGTGTCCGCTCTATCTTCATCTGTCTCAAGTCCTCTTTATATAAGGTGTGTTTGCATCACTATCTAAATCTTATCCCCGCTTGATGACTTTACTACTGGAGTTGTGGTGCGGCTGATAAAGGTGGTTCAACTCCATCAGTGGCTGCACTTCCATAATTCGATCACTTTCATCCAAATTATTCTCCTGCACTAAAGCAACATTGAAGTAGCTTCAACTAGAGGTTCAGGTTAGCTTAGGTTTAATTGCAGCGTCAGGTTCTGATTCAGGTGGATCCTCCACGCTCATGGGCAGCAACCGTTGGTCAAACTGTATGCTGGGCAACTTATGTCTATCAGAGCCTTCAAATACAATCATCAGTTGTTTGAGCACATGTACTTTAGAATTGGATGAGGCACATGTTGGAGGATTATAATTTCAAACAAGTACAATGGAAGTTTATTGCGATAACTTAAGTACTATAATAGTGCTAAAAATCCTACCGAACATTCTAGCGCAAAACACTTAGACATATGGCTTCACATCATTCATGAGCTTGTAAAATAAGATTATCACTCTTGATCATGTGTCAATGAAAAGACAACTAGCTGATTTGTTAACTAAACTTTTAGATGCTAAAATTTTTCAGCATTTTTATGCATTTATTGATGTTTGTGAAATCAAATAATTTCTTTGTTTTTTGACTCAAGGAATAATGAGTAATATAGATATTTTCACTACATTTTCATCATTGATTATCTAGACATTCCTTAAGATGAGTTGTCTTGATACTGCATATTTTTTCTTGATATTGTTTCACATGTTGTTAGAGCACATGTACTTTAGAATTAGTTGCACACTCTGTCACTTACTTTATAAGAGAGTATGACTGTTATTTGAGTTTTTTTAAAAAAGAATAAGATTGTGCATGTTATCATGACTATATTATTCTCTTGATTGATTTCTCCCCAAGAATGTCCTAAATCATTAAGTTAAATATGAAGTTTCAACATCTATGTATGTTTCTTGATGTATTTTTTGGAAGATTTTTTTTTTTTTTGGTCTAACTTGAAATATTTTTTAAATTGTTCTCAGTTGGTGACTATCTATTAACTGTTGATAAGATTGCAAATGGTTATGGGGACAAATTTTATGTTCAATTAAGCACATTGTTTTAATACATTTGCCTTTTCGTAACCAAAAGTTTTGATTAGGATTTATTGTTTATTGCTTGGTCTCTCCGATCACTTGATCTTAGTATTCTCTTGGTTGATTAAGGTTTGTTTGCAGGTTTTGATAACAATATTAGATCTTGGTGTTTTTGTCATTCCTTGTATGTATTACTTTGTTCAGGTTTTGTAGCGAAATAGCGAAAGGGGAAGATTGTAAGTTCCATATTTTGTACTTTGCTTGTTTTGTGTCAATATATGTTTTATATGTATTCATTAGTTTTATAGGTTTTTAAGATTAGTTATTGAAGATCTAGGATGAAGCTTAAAATTCAAAAATTTAAAACAGTATGATTCAAGTTCAAAAAGATACAAGTTCTACTCCTACAAGATTCGTATTAAATTTTAACTATCGATATTAAAAAAATGTCGTTATGAAATTAACATTCAAACATAAATTTAAAACATAGTCCCATTAAAAAAATAAAAATCAAACATAGTTTATCATGAAAAGTTCTTCTTTTTTTAAGCAGTCACGAAAAAATCGTTAATTTTATGTAACTGTGAATTATTTGTGAAATTTTCATCTGCTTTTCGAAATTGTTATATTTTGCTTTTTAAATACAAAATTTGGATGTCTTATGTTTTCAAAAATGGTGTATTTGAATCAATAATTGATCAAACTTTAGATAGCAGATAGAACTTGACTTAAAGTTCTCTTTTTCACTTTTCCATAACTTGACATTAGACAATCCAGCTGTATTCCGCTTCTTGCGGTCGAAAAATATCCTTTCTATGTTTTCAATATAATGATGGATATTGAGTCTTTCAATAAACTTTTATCATATTACGTGGAATTGTACCATTTCAAGTAGGCAATGGACGGCTCCCTTTTTTTTTTCTTTTTTATCATTTACTTAGTAAATATTAATTTTGTTAGTTTTAACCATGGGGTAGACACTCTTTTTTCTTTACCTACTAAACTTTTTCTATTGAGTTTTTTCGATGAAGTTTTTGAAGAGATCTACTCTAACTATTGATTTACAAATATTTAGTTTCGATCGAATATTCTGCTGTCTTTCTCTTCTCATAGTTTATTTTTAAGATGGTTCTCAATTTTGTCTTAACTTTTTGCCTTATTTCTATTTTTTTTTTCAATAATTTTTATCAAGTAGGCAGCATATGAATTTACAGCGCTTAGTGATATCTCCAATATCATTATTAATTTTTTAGTTTTTGTAAGTAGCGTATCAATAATTTGTTTTTTTCCAAATATAAATCTTTTTAACCAGAAAAACATAAAAATGCATAGTTTCATTTCCGATACAATTATCTAAAATAAAATATGCATCCACTTTCGATCAATTGTTCTAAAACATGTATCACATTCTTTTATATTTTATATTTTATAATTAAAAAAAAAAGAGAGAATAAAACAAATCATTATATTTTTAATTTGTTGAAAAATTTGAGAAATCATAGTTAGCATTTATAGGAGAGTTTCTCAATTAAGAAACCAATCTCCACATTCTCTATTTTTTTTCCCCATATCAACTTCATATTTAGGTTAGATAATTGTATTGAAAAGTATTTTCTTTAGTTTATTATCTATCTATCTTACGTGATAGGAAATTTAACTCAAATAAATAATTATATTAGAGATACTCACATATATATAAATATATATATCAACGACTCAATGTTGGATCTCTAGTCCATACTCAACCACTCCTAACAAGTCAACATTAATAAAGGTCTTTGTTTATTAATGTTGACTTGTCGGGAGTGGTTGAGCATCAATTAGAGGTCAACATTGGAGATCTATCTTGAGTCACTGGAAATATATATATGTATATTCCATAATGTACCTGCAGTATTGATATACTTAACAAAAAAAAGAGTGATTGCATTTTAAAATTGCTTACTATAATTTATTATATCTAATTATAATTAAACATGTCTGATTATAATTAGTAAATATGATTATATATATCCATTATTATAAATATGATCTGACTTATTTAATTGTAATAAGATATAATAAATATATCATAAATTGCAATCAGATTTTTTTAAAAAAAATTACAAGTAGCAATTTTAGAATGCAATCACTGATTTTTCATTTTTAAAAAAAATTAAAAATAAAATATTTTATTAAATATTTTCTATACTGAGTATTTAGTGGTGATAGTCCACCCACCCCTCATCCCTTACTTCGCCGTCGTCCGTTGCTGTTGTCAATCCACTATCGGTAAGTCTTCTCTCCCTTTCTTCTTTTTCTTTTTCTTCTCTTTTTCTTCTTTTATTCTTTTTCTTCTTTTTCTTATTTTTTTTGTCCGCACAACGACCAAACTTATCATACCCGCGACAATACTGGAGCGGTTGTCCAACGGTTGTTTCTTTTTTTTTAAAAAAAAAAAAAAAAAAAAAAAATTCTTTTTGTCTCATTTGTTCACTTCTTTTTTTTTTTTTTTTCAGCCGTCACGCCGTGTTCTTTGGCTATCCAACGATATCGTATTCGTCGATCTATTTCTCTTCCACAGTTTAGTATCGTCGTCTTTGCCGATCTACTCCTCTTCTACTGTTTTCTTTGTCAAAAAAGTATGTTTTGGTTGTTTTATTTTTTATTTGGTTATTTATTTTTGTTTGAATTTTTTATGTGTTTCATTTAATTTTGTAGTATTTATTTTAATATTTCATTTATTTTTGTGTCTTATTTTTGATTTGATTGTTTTATTAATTTGTCATTTTTATTTTTTTTTGAATCTATAAATTTAGGTTTTACTTGTAGTGTCGAATCAACACCCCTACTGAAACCTAAAGTTATAGATTCATAATATTGATTGAGTTAAAATTAAGTATGATTTTATATTGTCAACTGATGCTTTTGTAATAAAAACTTGAGTAAAATGGGGTGTTCTAATGTATTCTGAGTGTTTTTATGCATAAATTAATTGGAGAAACTTTTTTATAATTTTTGGGGGTGAAAGTTAAATTTTTGAAAGTTGAGGGGCTCTTTGTAATTAACCCGTAGGCCATGGCTACAAGTCGTGAACCTACAACCCAAACCAGTAGGTGGGCACTGGTGGTATATATAGACAGCAGCCCTGCGTGAATAACCTACAGGGGAGTTCTAAACGATCAAAGCATGCATTTATGATTCAACAAAATTTCCGTACTAATTTTACTCATGGAGAATCACCATTAATGTCTTCGAAGATTTTCGATTTATTCGTCAAAGCCAATTTAGTCAAGTAAAGTACATTTTGAAGGAAGTTTGTAATACAATCAATTGTTAGCTTGCAGAGTATCTCAAAATTAATTTTGGCAGGAATTCAAATGAACGGAAGTGGATCTTTTTAGTTAAGAAATTTTAGGTAGTAGTTGTGGTGATTTTAAAAAGAAAATCATGACAGTCAGTAGAGCATCTCATGACATTCAAAGCAAAGAATCAAAGGGAGAAAGTCAACTATGTTCTTGAAAAATATCTCTCCCTTCTCATATAAATTCATACTTTTCGTAGACAGAGGGAGGGTTTTTTTTTATAGGTCTTTCTTGGCTTGGCTCTTATGGGTGGCAATAGAGAGAGTTTGAGAGGAGTATAATTAAAGATAATCTCAATGTTGCAAGACATTGCAAGAATTCAACGTGCTCCTGTTTGTTCAAGTTCAAGAGGAAGAAGCATCTTAAAGAATACAATACAGTAGCTATTTTATTTTTTTGGTTTATTCTTTCTAACGCCCTGAATATCCGAATGAATAGTATTTCGGACGAAATAGTGAGCTTCAGATGAATAGTGATCAGTGAGTAGAGAATTTTGAGAATCGGATCCCGAAAATCAGTGAAAGTGAGATTTATGATGAATAGTGATTTCGAATTAATAGTATTTTTCGGACGAAAAATCATCCGTGTAAATAGTAATTTTCAAAAAATGGATTCTGTATATTAAAAGTCCTGAAAATTATATTGGAACTAATGGAAACTTAAACAGATTAGAAATAAGTCAATTTGAGATAAATCGGAGTCGTTTTTGGATCCAATCGAAAATTCAGACGGATTATAAGAAAAAAAAATGTCTGTGTGGTGATTTTTTTTTTTATGTATAATAATAGAATATATATTAGTGGTAGGACTCATTAAAATTATATTTATATATAAGTGTATTAGTGGAGATCGTTGGAAAAAGAAATAATAAAATAATAAAAGAAAAAAAAATGAATTGAATTGAATGCATGAAATGATCATACATGAGACAAGAGGACATTTGGCGTGAAAGAGAGGTAAAATGAAAATATGGTGGACAAGTGTATGACAAGAAATGTAAAAGAGGGACATGTGGCATAATTGTGTGAGTAATACACAAATGAAGAATAAACAAATAAAAAGAAAATAAATAAATAAACAAAGAAGGGAGATGCACGACGTCAAAATATATATATATATATATATATATTCAATTTTTTTTAAGTGGGGGTGACCGAGGAAAAACAGAGCAATTGGAGAGGAAACGAAACAAGAAAAAAAAAAGGTTGAGAAGAAAGGCAGAATGCAGGTCGGTAAACAGAACAGGGGGCAGGAAGTGATCTTCATTCAATTGCAAGCAATTTTAAATAAAGTTCAAGTCATCTAAAGGTCACCTACAAGCCTAGAAAGAAGATTGAGCAAAAGCAAGTAAGTTGTGGATGGTATGAATATTATTTCATAGACTTTTACAAGTGATTTTAAGTGAATTATATGTAAGTTGCTTGACGAAAGTTCCAAGTGAGTTTTATATGATTTTTATGAGATGTTTATGCATGGAATTAAGAGAAGTAAGCTTCAAAATTATGTTAGAGCAAGGTTAGGGCTTTAGGAAGATTAGAAGAGCTTACAAATCTAGATGAAATTTCAACTCCAATGCAATAAAAATGTGTGCAGTAAATTAGTGTTAGAATCATGGAAATTCATATGGTTTAATTAAGTGTGGTTTGATATGGAAAGTTAAAGAAAATTGTTAGTAAGATGTTGGATAAAGTTGTGGTCAAACTGGAGTTTATATGATCAAGACTTTGTTTGAATTAATTAAGTGAACTCATACAAAAAAAAAAAAAAAGTTTAACAAATTATCAAGTTAAAAGATTGAAAATGAAAAGAAGAAATAGATATAATTGGTTGTGGTGCATTCGGCCTAAGAAAGTATGGGATGGAGGAGGATGATTTTGAGTGTTTAAATGATTATATGAAGACTTGAGAATAATAGAAATAGCATGAGATTTTTAAAAGAAATCATGGGAGAATAAATAATGTAGCACAAGTTCAAGTGTATACTAGTTTATTAGAAGTTGAATTGTTAAGAGCTTATTAAATTCCACTAAAGTTTAAGTGTTTGAGCATGGTATGGTGAAAACAAATTTATTTTGATGTTATTTGAAACTAATTTTATGGGTTTGGTTAGTATAGGGACTTTTAGGTGTTGAAGTGATTTGAATGAGTAATATAGTTTTGATGATGTTTTATGTGAAATTGGATTTATTATTGAAAGGTGTTATTAAACTAGTATGAGTAAGATTAATTAAATTTAATGGGATTGATTTTACTTTCAAATGAAAAATTAGTATGTGATGAATTTAGATTAAATCGTGATTTTTAAGACTTTAGTGGTGCAATTGATTATTATTTGGTGCATTTGGGTACAATTTTGAGCTTGAAAGGAAGAGAATGGATTGATTTTGTCCTATTAATTATGTGCTCAATTTGAAAACAAAAAAAATATATATATATATGTGATTAAATGGATTTTAATATTGGATGAGATTAGTTGAGATATGATGTTAAGTTGAGATGATTTCTGGAAAGGAATTCAAGCGAATGAAGTGATGAGCACTTATGTTAGTGTATGGACAATTTGTGTCTTGCATGTGTTGAATTGATTTGATTTCATGTTTGTGTGAAAATTTTAGTATTAATGATTTTATGTCATGGTGAATTATTTTGATAAATTATAATAAAAGTTTGTTAAACTACGAGGGCTTTGATCTTAGTCATAAAATGGGTATGTAGACGTTTGAGATAATATTTCAAACTCAAGCCCAATTAAAATATAATAATAATTTATAAAAAAAATGTAATTAAAAATTTATGTGATTGAAAATTAATGCTTGATGATGAAATACGTGGTATTTTTTAGCCAAATTATAATGAAAGATGTTTACTTAGGATTTTAATGAATTTTAAATGAAAACGAAAAAGAAATGAAGAGAAACAAAAAGAAACGGATAAGTTTAGTGTCTTGATCGAGCGTATATCGGAAAGGTACGAACGTTTTGAAAAAAAAAAAATTGATGAGTTAATTGAAAAAAAAAAATAGAGTTTTGCAATGTGTATACTGATAATTTGAATATATATATACATAAATATATGAAAAATTGTGATTGAAATTGAATTCATCGCTTTCCGAATGAAATCTTTATATAGAAATAAAAATTGTTAAAACTACGAAATTTGTGTTAGTTAATAAAATTGAGAAAGAGTCTTAGTAAACCTGAATATTGGTAGGTGGGGACTGGTAGTTGTCAGGCCAATAGGGTAATATAGTAGTACTGCGCCGTTACACCGATATTGATATACAGTGTTCGATGGATGGATTATGAGAGACACTGGGTGTCTGGTCCTGAAGTCGAAACCGACTATGATATGCTGTGATATACGACCCGACGGATGGTCACCAATTGACCGATGCCGGGAACGCTGTTTATTATATTTGAGACCCGAATTCTGGTCCATAGTATTGTGTCAGAGTTGACAAAGGGCACTGAGAAAAAGATAAACGAAAACAGTGTTAATAAGATTGAGAATGAAAATTGTTATATTTTATATGTACATCAAATTGTAATTTGAATTTTTGAATTATTTTGTAAAAGTTTGAAAAATTGTAAAGTTTAAATTTACGACTTCAGTTAGGAGAATAAATAAATCTCTGATAAGTCTGGCTACCTGGAGAGTCGAGGAGGCGGATTACGAGGTAACACGTCCGCCGCTGGTCATGACAGTGAAGCGGGCAGTATCGCGAGTGAAGGAGCCGGTATATGGCCACGCTAAGATATTAGCGATTAGTTTAGCCGGATCATCTTGGGTGAGGAGGACCTATTGAACATTTCTGATGGATGGTTCCTCTTGGCGGAGATCTCGCACGGACAGAATCGGCGAATAGGCAGGCGGTCAATCATGGCAAATAATCTGGCGAGCACGCTTAGCGGACATGGCCAACAGTCAGCGGTCAGTCTGAGCGATGAGAGCCAACAGTCAGCGGTCAGGACCAATGGTCAAACTGAACGATCATAACTAATGGAAAGACTGACGGTCAGAATGGCGGATGGAGATAGCGGTCAGAATCAACGGTCAGGCTGAGCGTAGGCGATCAGCGGTCGCGATGAGCGATCACAAATGAGCCTTCCGTCAAGAAGGCGGATTGGGAGAGATGGCAAATTACTGGGCCTTTGAGCCACTGGGCCTGCACTATATATCTTTCTGGGCCTGATTATTCTGATCGCTAAATTATCCATAACATTAAGCCCCCTGGCTCTTGGTGCTTTAAAGAGGACTAGGAGCAATAGATTCTAGGGCGAGTAGATTAGGCGGGAACAGTTACAAAATGGAGGCGGTTACAGTACCTTTTGAATTTCGCTTTATTGTTAGGCCACTTGGAGCTTCTCTAGACAACAGTTACGGGTCACACCACGCGTCGTGCGTATTTAATATACGTCTCTCAACTGACATGCTGCATAATGATAAAATCCCCGGAATCACGCCACATCTCAGATTGGGGGCGGTTATACAGCTGTCTTGATCCAACGACTGGGGCACAATCATTTTAAGAAGAGTAACAACGCCCCGTTTTCTTCTTCTTCTGGCATTTTCAAGAATCACAGGCACCTTCATCATTTTCTTTCTCTACTTCGATTTTTCATTTCCGTTCAACAATCTTCGTCCGCAACTACTGGTCACCACCACATTTAAGGTAAGGCTTTTTCTCCCTGCTCACATCGTTTTCGTTATTGCTGTTTTTCATTCTCTGCGTAGTACCTGCTTTCCTGAGAGTTTGGACCAGTTAGGGCGGATAGTCTCCGTATTGCCTCTGGTCCGGTAGAGTCTGGTAATAGTATGGGGTAATTTGCTCGCTTCTTTTCCTTTATTTCCTCAATCCTGAGGGGAAACTTTACTGAATGAGGCCCTTATCTCCCTTTTCATGGCTTCCTAAGCGCACAGCTTGACGTTTAGGCTTATTAGACTTAGGCTTCTTTTGTTCTTTGAGTCTGGTTGGCTGTCAGCGGCCTAACTGACTGTTTCTTTTATAGATGTCAAGTCGTAGACTCCGATACCGTCGAGTCATGTCTAGTGAAGAAAGCTCTGAGGGGAGGTCTCCTCAACATGACAGGGACTCTTTGAGCGCAACTGCTTAGGGCAGTGAGGATGCGCCGAGTTCCTCTGGGTGAGGGGAAACTTTTGCTTATCAAACCTTCTATCAACATGACTCCCAGATGACCCTTGATGAGCTTAAGACTGTGGCCGAGGCATACCATTTCTCTTCCGGGTGTCGCGTCATGGTTCCTGCTCACCGCGACCATGCGGCTGATCCTCCTGACAGGTTCATAGCGATTAGCCGCCAACATGTGAAATCTGGGTTTAGGTTCCCGGTTCCCTTATACTTGGTTAACCTGTTGAATGACTTGGAACTAGCCCTCTTCCAGCTGACACCAAACTCTTACGCCCAAATAACCACCATGCCCTACATCTTTCTCAAAAACGGCCTTCCGCCACCAACTTTGAATATAATCCAGAGCCTTTTCTTCTTTAAGTCCACTACCAGTCCTCATGCCACAAAACGAGACGGCATTTACTACATAACCACTCGTAACTCTCCCTACAAGGCGCTTCTACCACAGAATGTTGGCAAATCAAATGTAGGGGATTATAAGTCCCGGTGGTTTTATGCTTCCTGTCTGTCCCTGCTAAAACTTGTAAATTTCGGCTTTAACGACAATCCTGGTGAGCACATTTCTGCTCGCTGCTAGAGCGTGTACACACACATCCTCATGCCCCATTATTACTGACATTTTTTCTCCCTGTATACAGCTTTCATTAAGGGACCGGTCAATCTTTCAGACGAGGAAACAAAGGCGCTTAAAAGGTTCACCGAGGTGAAGGACCCCGAGGACAATTACCTTCCATCCAACTTTTTCCTGCGGAGATATGGGCTCGCACTTGGAGCTGAAACCATACCTCTGAAATTGGCCCTAGACGTTGGAGTATGAAAGGGTCGGGAAGTTAAATCTGTCTTTGCAGGACCCGAAGAAGGCACTTCTGTTTCAGTCCCCAAGAAACCCAAAAAAATGGTAAACCTCGAAATGACCTCTCCCCCATCCTCGCTAACAGCTGAAACAGGAGAGCTCGAGGTGGAGATAACGGGTTCGAAGGAGCCCCCAACGCAGGCTACAGATCTTCTGGACACAGTGGTCGATCCGTCCACTAAGAGGCCGACAATGAAGTATAAAAGTGTGGCGAAGAAGACCGTGAAATAGATACCTCCACCAAAGGGTGTCGCTGGGAAGGGAATTTCAACTTCTGGGGATGAGTCGGCTAGGCCCTCAGAGGTCGAAGGTGAGGTCGAGGAGACCATGGAGCCCCCTGCTAAGCGTCTGAGATCCAAAGGCAAGGGCAAAGCGGCCATGACAGAAGGAACTGATGGAGGACCAACCTCTGAAGCAAATGCAGGGGAATGCTTTGACGACTTGCTGGACTGGCTGCTAACATTACTAGGACCTGACAAGCCGGATGTCTATCATAAGCACATCCACAGCGACCAATTGGTTGATTATGCCGCTTGCTGCAACGTGCTTATAAATCATATTTCCTGCCTTGTATTTGTATTTAGCGCTCACGCGTACTGCTTACATGCTCTCCTTTCAGGCTTCCCTGGCTATGATAAAGATGCGTCGGGACTTCTCCGACCTGGTAGGAGAAAAAGCTGCTCTTGAGGAGGCGAACAGGAATCTGGAGGCGGAGAACAAGAAATTCAGGAAGGAGTCTGAGGCTGATAAGAAAACTATTCACGAGCTTGAGCAGAAACTTAAGGATGCGGAGAAGACCGCGGAGAATGAGAAGAAGCTTCGGTTTGCTGCTTCCTTCTCGCTCGCGAAAGCCACCGAGGACGTAGACAAGATCACCCGCGAGGCCATCCTTCAGAAGAAACGGGCTGATGATGCCGAGAAAACTAATGAGATGACGCTGAAGGACTTGACCGTGGTGAGGGATAAGCTTACTCAGATACGAGAGGCGTATTGCAAGTCGAAAGTCCAGGCCAAACAAGCTTGGAAAGAGGCAACAGATAAGACGAGCAGCAAATTCATGTACACCTTGTGGCTACATCATCCTGAGCTAGATTTCTCATTCTTCGGGAAGGAAGCAGTAGAGGAAGTGAAAAAGTAAGCGGCTCATGCTGCTAGAGACGCCCAAATAAAGGCCGCACAAGCTGTTCAGAAAGGGACAATTCCTCCAACTCCGTAGAAGGGTTTCGACCAATTGCCTATCCCAGCTGGTGCTCCATCGGCTCAGGGCGGTCCCCTCTCGGCACTTCATAAATCAGCTCTGAGCGGAGGACCAGGTTCGTCTTCTCAAGGAGCCTCCAGCAAGCAAGACCCGAAGGATATTCCCGCCAGCTTTTCAAAGGACCCTACTGATACTCCTGCTAGCTCCTCAAAAGCCCCTCTGGATAAATAATTTTAACATTCTCCTTTGCTGCCAATAAGGCTTATCTTTGAACATCGATATCGTTGTAGTTACTATTTTCCTTTATTTCCAGAATACTTCATAATTATTGATTTATCGTTATCTCAGTGGGATTTCCTTCAATTTATCCTGTTGCTTTCTTATCTTCATACATATGTGTATTCAGAGTAGATTACAAACAGGTATATCTTGCAAGATAAACAACAAATAAGAATAATAAAGGGGCTGATCACCCTTGCATGTACCTTTGGGGAGGTACAATTAGGAAGGTAACCCTTCGGGTTGCAGATGCTTTCTAGCAGATGACCCTCAATATGAATAATAACCTGGGGGGCAGGAAATAATCCCAAAAGGTGGGTAGATAACCTGGCCTCCACTGTTGAACTGGTACTACCAGATTTAGGAGTAGTAGGCCAATTGGCTTGCTTGTAGAAATTAACCCAAATGATGAATAAATAGTCCTGTTCTCGTGCTATCATGTGGTCACGACGCATCCAATATATACACATACATAATATAAGGTAATATAGATAATGAGAAGTGTGCTGAGGGAGAGAAGAAACCAGACAGAGGATAAGCGGGCTGTTAACGTGTTTTTCTGACTGGTGTCGGAGTTGATGAAGGGTTACGCTCAAAAGGTAGGGGCCTGAGCATATACAACCGACTGCGCTCACAAGATTAGACCTGAGCATTTATAGCAGGCTGCGCTCACAAGACCGATACCTAAGTTATACAATACAGTGATCCTCTCCAGCTACGCTCATAAGGTTAAACCTGAGCATTTACAATGAGAGTTGTGGAGGTTGAAACCTCGGCTGCGCTCACAAAACCGGAGCATGAGCATTTACAGCATAATGAGATGAACCTTTCCAGCTGTGCTCACAAGATTAGACCTGAGCATTTACAGTGAGAGTTGTAGAGGTTGAAACCTCGGCTACGCTTACAAGGCCGGAGCCTGAGCATTTACAGCGTAATGAGATGAACCTCTCCAGCTGTGCTCACAAGGTTAGACCTGAGCATTTACAGTGAGAGTTGTAGAGGTTGAAACTTTGGCTACGCTCACAAGGCCGGAGCCTAAGCATTTACAGCATAATGAGATGAACCTCTCCAGTTGCGCTCACAAGGTTAGACCTGAGCATTTACAGCGAGAGTTAGGCTGAGTGTTATGTCGATCGAGCCTTTATTTTTTGTTCGCGCACGAATGTGGAGGGGGAGGCCAATCAACGAGCGGCGATTAGGTGCTTAGGCTCGTGGCCGTTTTAGCCCCTCTTGCCTCGTGAGGCAATTAGATGTTGGAGCTTCATGTTGATGCTTTGCCGTTTATAGTGGTGTATCTTAAATAAGAACACACACGAGCATTTGATGTCAGTAATAATTCATAATAATTGATGGATAATTCTCATTACGTCTGTACATGGTTTGTTTTACATATGTAACAGAACGACAATAGTAAATAAAAACACAACATTTAGGTGTAATATGTCCTTAGATGAATAGCGTTTCAAGCCCTTGGTAGAATCGCCCCGTTCATGTCTGTCAGATGGTAGGCTCCGTTCTTTAGGCTTTCGTGGATCACATAAGGTCCTTTCCAGTTAGGTCCCAGTACTCCCTCACTTGCTTTGCGAGCACCAGGTAGGACTTCTCGTAAGACAAGGTCACCTGGTTTGAATTGACGTACCCGGATCCTCTTGTCGTAATGCTTGGCCATCCTCTGCTGGTAGACGGCCATCTTGAGGCGAGCGGCTTCCCTTGATTCTTCAAGTAAGTCTGAGTTGGTAGCTAAGAGCTGGTTTTTGTCATCAAGGTTGAAGCTTGCCCTTCGATGACTATTGACTTTGAATTCTGCCAGAATCATGGCCTCAGACCCGTAGACCATTGAGAAAGGGGTCTCTCCTGTAGTACTACGGACGGTAGTACGGTAGGCCCATAACACCTTCTATAACTCATCAACCCATGCTCCCTTTCTAGCCTCAAGCTTAGTATTCAGGATCTGTTTGATTATTTTGTTGACCGCTAGCTTGAGGGTGTTCGACTGCTGAGAAGCTTTTGACGATGCCAAGACTACTGCAGAATTCCTAAAATTGTTCACTTGTGAACTGAGTCCCATTATCTATCACTAGCTGCTGGGGAATGCCGAACCTACAAATTACGTTATCCCACACGAACTTCTCAATCTTCGTCGTGGAGATCTCGGCCAGCTTTTTTGCCTCTGCCCATTTTGTGAAGTAGTCGACTGCCACGACGTCGTACTTGCACCTTGCTCGACCCATCGGGAGAGGTCCAATCAGGTCCATACCCCAGATGGCGAAGGGCCACAGACTGATCATCTGTCGGAGATAAGCTGGAGGCGCCCGGGGAATTTTAGAAAACCTCTGGCATTTATCACACTTCCTTACTGATCAACGACGTCCTTTTTCATGGTCGGCCAGTAGAACCCCTACCTGAGCGCCTTTTGAGCCAAGGAGAATCCCCCAGCATGGTTTTCGTAATGCCCTTCATGAATGTTCCTCATCAACACGGTACACTCCAACTCGTCAATACATCTGAGCAGGGGGCTGAGAGGCCCCTTTTGTAGAGAACATCACCATAAATATAGTACCTGGCTGCTCTTATACGCAGACGGCGCGCCTCCATCTTATCTTCTGGTAGTCTCCCTTCTTGCAAGTAATCGACCAGCTGGCTCATCCATGATCCAACTGCCACTGTCAAAGCCATCACTTCCACACCGGATTTAGTACTTGGTTTAGGCAAAAACTCCATAGGTATGTTTTTGGTGCAGTCTGTATCGTGAGCGGTCGCTAGACGAGCCAGTGCGTCTGCATAGGAGTTCTAGGCGTGCGAGATCTAGTTTAACTCGAATGTCTCAAAAGCCCTCAATAACCTCTGAACCTCTTGTAGATAAGCTGCCATTTTTGATCCCTTGGCTTGATATTCACCTTTTATTTGGTAGACCACCAACTGCGAATCACTGAATATTCTAAGCTACTCAACCTGCATCCTTCTGGCTAGGCGGAGCCCTGCCAGCAGTACTTTATACTCCGCCTCATTGTTAGTCGCTCTGAAGCCAAATTTAAAGGCGCAGAGAAACTTACCCCCATCGGGGTCGATTAACAGAATTTTGGCCCCCGCGTTCCTTTCACAGGAGGATTCGTCCACAAAGAGTTCCCAATATGGTCCTTCAGAAGTTTCAGCCTGATCGTCCACGGGTTCGGTAAACTCAGCAATAAAATCCGCCAGTGCTTGCCCCTTGATCACCGGTCTTGGCTTGAACTCGATGTCATACTGGGCAATCTCAATGGCCCATTTGATGAGTCGGTCGGAAGTATCTGGCTTCTGAAGGATTTACTTTAATGGATACCTGGTTAAGACTTCAATCTTGTGCGCTTGGAAGTAGGGGCACATTTTTCTGGACGCCATTATTAGACAGTAAGCAAGCAGCTCCATCGAGTGTACCTGGTTTCCGCCTCTACCAGCTTCTTGCTAACATAGTAAACCGGGACCTGCGCTCCATTTTCTTCTTGCCTTGTCAAGGCCGCGCTCAGAGCATGCTGGGATACCCCCAGGTAGACAATCAGAGTTTCTCTTTCTTTTGGTTTGGTCAGCAGCGGGGCGCGCCTTATGTATTCCTTCAATTGTATGAAGGCAGCTTCGCACTTGTCAGTCCACTTGAAATTCCTGGCCTTCTTCAGCACCTCAAAGAATGGAGCACACCTGTCGGAAGCTTTAGACAGGAATCTGCTTAAAGCCGCTATCTGGCTGTTCAGACTCTGAATCTCCTTCACGTTGTTTGGCGATCTCATGTCCAGTAGAGCTTGGATTTTTTCTGGGTTGGCTTCTATTCCCCTGTTGTTCACAATGAAACCCATAAATTTACCTGAGGAAACCCCGAAAGCACATTTGAGGGGGTTGAGCTTCATCTGGTACTTCCTCAAGATCTGGAACATTCTTTCAAGGTCCTCGACATGATCAGCAGCTTTCTCAGATTTGACGAGCATGTCATCCATATATACCTCCATACTCTTCCCAATTAGCTCCTTAAACATCTTGTTCACTAATCTCTGGTAGGTAGCCCCTGTATTTTTCAGATCGAAGGGCATTACCTTGTAGCAGTACAACCCCGGTCAGTTGTGAACGATGTACACTCCTCGTCTTTAGAGTCCATGGGGATCTGGTTATAGCTCGAGTAAGTATCCATGAAGCTAAAGAGTTCATGCCCTGCTGTCACGTCCACCAGCTGATCGATTCTGGGTAGGGGGAAGCTATCTTTTAGGCAAGCCTTATTCAGATCTGTGAAGTCTATGGATGTCCTCCATTTCCCGTTCTTCTTCTTTACCAGCACGGGGTTAGCTACCTAATCTGGGTATTGGACTTCACGGATGAACTTGTTAGCCAGGAGCTTGTCCACTTCCACTTTCAGAGCCTTGCTGTGTTCCTGGTTCATTTGCCTCCTTTTCTGGGCGACTGGCCGATGGTGGGGGTCGATGTTTAGCTTATAGGTTACCACATTCGGATCTATCCCCACCATGTCTCCATGTTTCCTGGCAAACACATCTGCATTTCTCTTAAGGCAGCTTGTTAATTGAGACTTTACCTCCAGGGTCAAGCTTCTACCCAGCTTGAGACATCTTGTCACATCCGCTTCACTAACTTGGATGTTCTCAAGCTCCTCCACAGGACCGGTGTTCCCTGGGGTCCAAGTCGTGGCTGATTCCTGACGAAGTGATCGTCTGTAACTCCCATTTTGGGACCGCATCTGCCTTCTTTCCCTAAACTCCCTTTCTGATTACATCACATAGCAGCGACGAGCCAGAGATTGCTCACCCTGCACACATCTTACCCCGTTGGGAGTTGAGAACTTCACTGCGAGGGCCTTGGTAGAGACGACCATGTCAAGATCATTCATTGCAGGTCTCCCCATTAACATATTTTATGTCGAGGGAGAGTTAATGATGAAGAAGTCTGCCGGCACTATGGACTGGCGTGTGGCGTCACCGAGAGTTAGGGGCAATTTAATCTGTGCTGGGACGACCAAATCTCCAGTGAAGCCATAAAGGGGTTCAAGGGATGGTTTTAGCTGATCGTCACCAATCCCCATCTGATCATAACAGTTCTTGTACATCACGTTCATGGAACTTCCAGTATCAATCATGATTCTTTTGACCACCGAGTTATCGATTCGTGCTCTGATTACTATAGCGTCATTATGAGGGAGACGGACATCCCGCGCATCTTTATCAGTAAACACGATGTCTTTTGATCCCTTCTTGGCTTTCTTGGCGAGTCCTCCCGACTCTCTTTGCCCTATAGGTTGGACACGTCTGGCTTCACGCACAAACCACTCCTGAGACCTATTAGATTCTCTTGCTCCCGAGGGTCCTCCATGGATGGTGTGGATAGTTCTGATAGAAAGCCCTTGAGTAAAATCTGGCTCTGGCTGGTTTTGGGCCGGCGGGTCTTCTGAACGCTGACAGGGGCATTGCTGCTGGGATGGTCACCTCGGGGGCCTTACAACGTAATCCCTTAGACGACCATTTCTGATCATCTCCTCAATGGCATCCTTGAGCGCCCAACAGTCCAAGGTATTATGCCTTATATCATTGTGGTAGGTACATAACTTGTTCCTGTCTCTCCGCCCTTCGGGACCCTGAAGGGGAGCCGACCACCCGAAATTCTTCCTATTCTTCTCAGCTGCATAGATTCGGTCTCGGGTATCTGACAGGGCACTGTATGTATTGTAACAGCTTTGGTATCAAGGTCACTCCTGTCTCTGGCTGCTCCCCGGTCTTCGCCAATCCCTGGCCTTCTTGGCAACCAGATGATTTTCTTTTCGCCCCCCAGGGTTGCTTCCTCCATTGCTCCTTTTTCTTCCATGACGGGAACTACCAGTTTCGTCCTTCTGAGAACTGATCTTCCTAGGATTAGTTACCTCCTCCCATCGGATCTCCTTCTCGGTCCGCTCATAAAATTCTCCCAGGTCCTTCACAAGGGACCTATATATGCTCTCGTATAGCTTCCCGTCTTTTCTTAATCCTGACGAGATGGTGGATAATACCCCTTCATCCGTAGGGTTCTCTACATTCGTTACCTCGCGTCTGAATCTATTAATATATTCTTTTAGAGGCTCACCTGAACGTTGACAGATGGTAGAAAGGTAACAGGGTCGTGCAAGCCGCCTCTTCAACGCTTTGTATTGGTTCAGGAATTTCTGCTGACATTCCTCCTAATTGTTGATGCTGCGGGGGGGTGGGGGAAGGCTTCTGAACCATGTTCGCGAAATGTCTCTAAGCGTGGTCAGGAATATACGGCATTTCACAAGTGGACTTGTCGTCTGGAGATCCATCTGGATATTGAAAGCGTCCAGATGATCAAAAGGATCGGAGTTCCCTTTGTATTGGGGAATGTTGGGAACTTTGAATCTTGGAGGGAGCGGCTCCAACTCAATCTCTGAAGTGAACGGGGTTATTTCTCCAGTCTGGCCCTTTTGTTCCTACACTACGGGCCATGCTTCTAGCTGACGGACCCTTTGAAGGAGTTCTACAACCAATGTACCTCGCGTCTAAGTTCCTCCAATAGTGGAATGTCTGTCCCTTCTGCTTGGGGATTGGTTGTCTCTTGCCTCCTGTCCTCCGGCATTAGGTCTCGGCCCCGTTCTGTCTGCACGGGCTGGAATTTGATCATGATTGTGGCCAGTTTGCTCCTGTCGGTGTCCATTGCGGGCTCATGGAAGTCGAGCATTGGAATGCACACTAGAAGAATGGACCGATCCCTCTCGCCTTAGTTCTTTAACGTCCCTCCTAATCACGTCAGGGTCTTTTGCATGCCTCCCTCGAGGAACCTGGGAAGGTTGGACTTGCGTCCGGATTAAAGTCCTGACCTCACCAATGAACTGCGCGATTGTATTTTCTAGCCTCTCATGTCGCTACTGCAACGCCTGCATTGCATCTCCCCCTGTAGTATTAGGCATAGGTTGGCGGGTTGGGAGAGGAGGTATACCTTGAGCATCCCCCATCACAGGCACGTTGGATGTCCCTGCACCAGCATTGGATATCCCTCCAGTAGACATAGCTTGCTGTTGCCTTGAAGCTTCTTGGCGGTGTTTTGTTGCATTGAAGTCTCTGGGAATCCTCCCTCTGACCATGGCGAACAAAGAAAAAAACTCTAAAAGCTAAAAAGTAGAAAGGTGACGAAACTGAAGATGAGCCCCTCCTTCTAGCGCCAAAAATGTTAACATCGAAAAATGGTTTCCTTAGTCAACGAGGTTGTTTTTGGGCCCAAGCTGTAGTTTCGGATGGTCAATGGAATCCATGCAAAGCAAAAGGAAGGAGAAAGAGAGATCAGAGGCGAGGAGAAGAGACACGAAGGATTTTTAGAGTGGTTCGGCCCAAAAAGATGCCTACGTCCACTGTTCACTCTCTCACTATTTTGGTAGAGTAACGACACTCAGAATTTGGGATCCCTTTACAATGAAATTCGTCCTCTATTTATAGAGAAAAGGGACATGCTACAGTAAAACAGAATAAGACAAAAGTAAACAGTTAACTACAGTTATAATGATGGACAGCATTTAATGCGTCGGGATCTCAATTAATACAACTGACGGTGCAATAAATGCAGTCGAATATACATTTAATGCGGTCGAATCCGTCGCGTCTGAGGTCTGCCCAAGGGAGATTTCTAGTGACTGGTTCGGATATGTCATAATGGGCTATCGAGATCTTGATCACAGCTTCTGGTGGATATAGCGTGCATGGCACGTCTTGGAACTATACTCTGCATGGCACTTTTAACTTTTGTTGACTTGGGACTCTTAGGAGCAAGGTGGGGATGGGCCTTCTAGGAGACGAAATATCAAGTCAGTTAGGAGAATAAATAAATCTCTTATAAGTCTGGCTACCTGGAGAGTCGAGAAGGTGGATTACGAGTCAACACGTTCGCCGCTGGTCATGACAGTGAAGCAGGCAGTATCGCTAGTGAAGGAGCCGATATATGGCGACGCTCAGAGATTAGCAATTAGTTTAGCCGGATCATCTTGGGCGAGGAGGACCTGTTGAATGTTTCTGATGGATGGTTCCTCTTGGCAGAGATCTCACACGGACAAAATCGGTGAATAGGCAGGCGATCAATCATGGCGGATAATCTAGCGAGCAGGCTTAGCGGACATAGTCAGCGGTCAGTGGTCAGTCTAAGCGATGAGAGCCAACGGTCAACGGTCAGCGGTCAGGACCAGCGGTCAAACTGAATGATCAGAACTGACGAAAAGACTGACAGTCAGAATAGTGGATGGAGATAGCGGTCAGAATCAACAGTCAGGCTGAGTGTAGGCGATCAACGGTCGCGATGAGCGATCAAAAATGGGCCCTCCATCAGGAAGGCGGATTGGGAGAGATGGCGAATTACTGGGCCTTTGAGCCATTGGGCCTGCACTGTAGATCTTTCTGGGTCTGATTATTCTGATCGCTAAATTATCCATAACAAATATCAATTAAATAAGACCTGATAATTGATAGATGTTGCAACCATAATGTGCTTGACAAAAGTATCATATGTTAGACATCAATAGAATGACATAATCCATATAGAATAGACATATACCTATAGGGATTGTGTAATCTTATATGGGTAACTGAGACTTAATGAATTTAGGATTGTTTAATTTACATAGATATATAGTAAGTTAATTATTTTGGGTAATATTACTTAATCATTCAAAAGACGCTAGTAATTAATCTAGGATTTTACCTGATTAAATACAATAAAAAAAAGTAATAATTATTTGTATGAAAATAAAATGAGAATAGGTTGATGAAATAAAAAGATAAAACTGTGTCTTAGATCTACTCATCTACCGTCAGTTCCATCAGTTAAATTGTTTATTTATTTAAGTTTTAATTTTATTGTTATTAAATTTTTTTCATTGATTAATTTCAATTCTCTTTAAATCTTAGTAGCTTGAATAAAGTTATTGTCAATCAATTTTGGTAATTGATATATAAAAGTAGCAATTATCCCAGTGAGAACGACTTTGTTTTGCCACAATATTATATTGTGATCGTGTATACTTGCACATGACCTATTGTAATTAGTGCATTAGGATTTACCCCAGCAAATACATGCTCATTGCCTTTGAATTTATTTCAAAATCTGAAAATTTCATCATTACATTAGATTCTCTATTTTTTTTATTAGTTTAATGTTTTTTAAGAATTTTTAGATCTAGTTTTTTTTTTTTAATATCTACTTTTAACTTTCAAATCCAATATCAAAATTTGTTTTAAAATTTTCTAGAAAACTCAAAAAATCCTAGATCCATAAAATAATGAAATAAAATAATATAAGAAAAAAATAAAAATCAGATTTTTACCTTATGTATTGATCTCTGTAGATTGCTCACCACTTAACATTCCTTGATATGTCTCTACACCAAGAAACAAGTGAGTGAGCACAATAATATAGAATTGTGCTCACTTTCTATTGATTTCTTTTCTAAAAATAATCAACAATATATTTAAGAGGTGAGTTTTTGATTTTTGGTTATGCTAAAAAAAACTTTTTCTCTTCTTTTCAAAGAACGTAAAACAAAACCAAAAAATAACTTCTATTAGGAAAAGAAAACTATTTCTTTTCTATTTATAGGCTACTACTTAGGGTTTTAATTAATCAAATTAACATTAAACCCCAAATTTATTAAAATTAAATTTTTGCCCCATATAACATAATTAATTCAAAATTAATTCATGTCATATTTTAAAATTAAACTTATGACCTGTAATTAATTCATAATTAATTTTTATCAGGTCACTATTGAGAATCAAATTCAAAACCTCTTATAAAATTAATTAAATAATTATTAATTCATAATTAATAATTAACTAATTAATTATAAAATAATTTGAATAATCAATATTATTCAAATATTAAGTTAACACAAATTTTGCTACTTGCGTAACAATTATAATTGGACGGTCCAATTACAATATTCTATATACAAGTTTCTTATAGTGAAATTACATCAGTAATCAATGATGTTTCTCATGATATATACAATTTTTGCAAAATATATAAATTGAATAAGATGAATACTTTATTATTTATAAAACCGTTTACATTATTACAAGCTCTTAGGGTACAAAACCCAACACATGTGTGTGTGTAGATATATATATATGAAGACTTTTTTATAATTCACACTTTAATCAGCTTTGTTGAAACCTATTTGATTTCCTTGAATTTTGATATAATTTTTTGCATGAAGAATAAAAGAAAATAAATAAATAAAATAGACGTGCAAGAATTGAGAATTTTTTGTGTTTACGAACTAATTCTGATAGAACTCCCTCAAATTTCTATTTTGAATTGAGGAAGATCATGTAATATGCTAGGAAACTATATATGATTCTATAACTTTCTTATAGAAAACCATTCGAAAATATGACGATACATAGGGTGGTTCAATAAAAATTTTGGCAACATATCTGCTATTTTTTCAACAATTCCACTTTGTAATACACGAAATCAACACTTCTAAAATATTTTATTTCAATTGACAACATATCTGCTATTTTTTCAACAATTCCACTTTGTAATACACAAGCAATATCATGTAGGACATCTAAAACAACTTTCTTTGATAGGAAAAACAAAACTATATAATGTGCTTATATAATTTTCAATTTAGGTGCAAAACACAAGCAACTAATGAGTAACTGAATATTTTATAACATTAAAGTATGAGTATTCATACGTATGCCTAGATGCCATGTAATATACAAAATATACAATGTCAAAATATGATTCTTTGGCATCATGTGATCGAGTGACCCACCTCTTCTTGTCCAAAAATTTCCTTTGAAACTGAAAGGTTTCTTGAAAAATGGTTTTAGGAAAACATAAAAGGGTGAGCGTTAACGTCCGGTAAGTTAATATAACTTTTGAAAATTAAATAAATCATTACCTTTTAGTAATAACTGGTGTAAGGCTCGAATTCAAATAGGCTCAATAGAATTTTAAAATTATAAATAAGGCTCAAATGAAAAAGTCCAAAAGGGCTCAATTATAGAGCGGGAAATTCAAATGGGCTGAATTTTTAATTAAGCCCAAACAAAAAAAGGAATTGAAATTTATGGGCCAACCAAGCAAGCCCAATTAAAATGGGCTTTGAATTGATCAACAAAACAAAAAGCAATAAATAATAAAGAGAGAATTGAGAAAGGAGCAAAAAGGAATTAGAGAATTGAGAAAAGCAAGTCAAAAGTTGGTGGCATTTTTTTTTTTATATATAAAAAGGGGCAAGTGTCATTTATACAACTCGGATAAGCCATATTAAAAGAATGAGTAATGCTGAGGTGCCCAAAAAAATAGCCAAAATGACATGGCAAGATAATCAGCATTGACTTCTCACTTGACACATCACTCTCCAAAAATAAATCAAACTTATTTTTTTTTACACCCATCAATTCCTTTCAAATTGCAAAACTTGTCCTTAAAATAATAATAACAAATTTTATTTCCATATTAATTTCTCTTCATTATTTCCATTTTCAATACATACAAGAAGGCAATTTTTTTTTTCATAGGGATTGTTTCCACTTGTGTTAGAGATTGTTTTAGAATTGGCAATACAAGCAAAAAGGCAAAGGTATTGTTTACCTTTATTTTCTCTGTAAAACCCAAAACCGCGTTCGTCGGAGAGCGAAACATTTTTCCGATGGATCGCGTCCGATCGGAAATATATAAATATCGAGTCCGGAAATAATTGGAATAATTATTTTCGTTTTAGAGAAATAAATTCGAGTTCGTGAGACGGATTCGAGATTTATTAAATAATTTCAAGAGTGCGAACTCGAGGTTTAATCAAAAGCGAATTCCAGGACGGACGAATGAAATTCGAGCTTGGAAGAATGTATGGAAGGTTTTTAGTATGTAATATTATATTGTTAATATAATATTATTAACAAAAGAAGAGTTATTATGGCCATTGATGGCTCTCGGTCAAACAAGAAATTTTTAATGAATAAAACAAACAAAGCTTGCAACGGTCTCATTCCATAACAGCATCCAAAGTGAGAAAAAGAGAGGAAGATGCTAAGCTCGGTCACCACTATTGCATGCAAGACAAAACCAAAAACAAAAGAGTTACTGCTCGTGAGTGAAAGAGAGAATACGAGAGTGAAAAATAGACAAACGGGGACCGAGAGCATCATTTGCATCTGGTGAAAGAAGCAAAGAAACCGAGGAGCAGATCGGAACCAAGAGGAAGATCGTGAGCTGAAAGTTGAAGCCGTGAGCTGCAAGGGATGAGAGGAGCGACAACACCTTCAATCCAGCAGCTGCATGCAACATCTGGGTGAGCTAGGATCCAGCTGGATCAAGCAAATCGTGCATGCAAGCAAGAGAAGGTGAGCTGCTGCTCATGGAAGAAGAAGGAATCGAGAACAGATCTGAAACAAGAAGCACTGCATGCAAGCAAGAGATTGTGAGCTAAAAGGAGAGAGAGCGAGAATGAGAGCTGTATGTGGGAGATAATACCAGATCTGTGAGCCATTCTTCCAGGTTAGCAGCTGCTTATGTTCTTCAATCAAGCTAAGAAGAGAATCGGTCCATGCATGCAAGTAAGGTGAGGCGATCAGCTGCTGAGAAGTGGTGAGCTTGCTGCCGTGAGCTGACCGACTGCCATTGCTACCTTTGCTGTGTGCTATCAGCGTGAGCTGCTGCCGGCGAAGGGAAGGTGCTGTCGTCCTTGCTGCTGGCGTGAAGAGCTGATGGCGTGAGTTGTCCAGTTGCTGCTGTGCTGTCACCGTGAATCACATGCTGAAGCTGTGTTCGAGCTGCTGTCGTCGTGGCTGTTGACGTTGCTGCCGTCACCAGCTGCTGTCACCGTCCCCAAGTGTTGTCTTGCCGTGCTGTCTTGCTGCCTGGTGCTGCACGTGCTGACCAGCTGCTATAAGTTTGCTGCCGAGCTGAGTTGCTGCCATTGTCCAAGCTGCTACCATCGTGAACTTGCTGCCGTTGCTGTCGCCGTTGAGCCGTGTGTTGTCAACGTTGATGTAGCTGCTACCAAGCAGCTGCTGTCAAGCTAAAATCAACATCCAGACTTGAAGTGGAACAGCAACAAGAGAGGATAGCTGGCGGGTGGAGCGAGACAGCTTGCTGCCGCTAGAGATTCGTCGTCGTCGCACTTGCTCGAAAGTTGTTTCGAAGTGAATCTGGTAAAGTAAGTGCTGCCCCTATTCTTTGTTGAGAAGTTTTGAGTAATTAGTGAGCATCCATGTGATTAGAGTTGAGATAAATTGATAATATTAAGTTTGGGACTAGGATTGGAAACCTCGTTAGTGCGGAGGTTCGCTCGTTGATGTTGCGATTGTGTTTTTATCATCGATCGTATTCGTTGAATGTTGTTATGAGCTGTTATGAGATATTTAGGGGCTGTTGAGATATGTTTTTACTTTCACGTTCGTTGTCGTGGAAAATAGATAATATTAGAGTGTTTTAAAGGATCGGATATTCGTTCGGTTATTTAGAAATCGTTTCCGAGCGTTTCGGTTGAATTTTTCCACGAATGCGAGCGTTGTTAGTTTATGATTTTCGTTGTCGATTATAAAAAGATTGTGAATGTTATCTCGCTGCCCCAAGATTGATATTAAGCCCGTTAAAGTGTTTAAGTAAAGTCACGAGCTGTTATTAACGATAAGTTTAAGTGGAAACAAAGAAATCGCGCGAAACGCGTAAAATTGATAAATCACGATGATTAGTGAAATCGCGTAAGCTTTAAGTTCGTCGTATAATTTCGAATCTTTAATTTAGCGACTTCATTGAAATCTGATTTTGATGATGGTATATTAGATTCGATTGGCTTAGTTATTGGTTTTATAACCGCAAAGTTTCGAATATTTTTAAGTCATGATATCGAATCGGTTTGAAATAGTTTTCGCGTGCGAATATGAATTATCCGTTTTGTTATCGTACGAGGATAATCACTTGAATTATTGTGTTTATAAATCCTCGTATGGCTTAAAGTTTAGTTGCGCACGAATTATATTTTAACGACATCCCGATCGAAATCAATTGTAGGTGAATCGGGAATCGAACGAGAGCCGTAACAGGAAACGGTGATAAGTATTTTGGAAGCAAGTTGTGAGTGTGGATTTTTAAAAGTTTTCATACATTCTGTTATTGAATGAAATCAGTTTTAGCAAGTAAAAGGTTTTGAGATTCTAGTAAAAGTTTATAGTTTTCAGTTTATCTTCTATAAATGCATGTATAGCTTTAAAGTTTATGCTATGAATATGTTTATATTCTTCAGTAAAGTAATTGAGTAAGTTGAAATTATATACATGCATAGAGATAGTATTTGTGAAATTTATTTTGCGATATTATAGCATATTGCCGAGATTTCATTTTATATATATGCCTATGGTTTACCCTAGCCCCTAAGATTACACCCGGCCGAAAGTATTCCATACGTGTACGGTAGTTGGGGGAAGTTACTAACTTTGGGGGGATCGAGTCTGTCAGTCACCCTCTGCACGTATGGGATAGTGTAGATCTGCCTGATGTTGGAGGGATTCGCGATCCCAGAGTTGTATCCACATCTGCGACTACACATGGTGAGAGTTCCCCTATCCTAGTGGCGTGTCTTCGCACCGTCACGAAGGACAAGATTTCCCTGGGTTGCCAGATAAGGCTAGTAAGAAAATAAGAAAAGTTTTAAGAAAAGTTTGATGAATAACTTTCGCAGCTTTTAAATGAGTTTACAGTTTTCAGGAAAAGTAAGTAAGTAATAGTTTTCCAATCTATTTTTGGGAGGAATAGTATTTTTAAGCAAAAGTACAGTTTATGTAAACTTACCCACTCACTGAGTTATTCTCACCACTGTTTTCCTGTTTTCTTAAAAACCTCCCTCAGGTGCAGGTGCGAGTAGCGCGGTTGACGTATCTTCTTCGGACGGACAGGCCACGGACCGGCCAGCTAGACACGCGTGACCAGATTGCACTATTTTCTAGCATAACATCATGTATTGTATTTACTATCATTTTCCAGATTCTCTAGTTTTGAAAAATATTATTTTGAGTTAAGGATTTTATGTAAATATCATGCATGTCGTTTTTAAGATTTATTCAAGTTACTTCCGCTTAATTGCATGATTATGAGTTTGAAAATGGCCGGAGGCCTATTGATTATAGAAATTGTTTGTGAATACAATTATACAGGTTTTATGAGATATTTTACAGGGTGGAATTTTAGAAAAACAGCCGTTGTGCTGCCAGTTTTCTGTGAAAATCCTATTTTCATAAAGTTATTTTCAACGAACAAAATTCCCACTCTTTTTCAGAATCAAAAGGATTTCAAGTATTTTAGCAATAGAAAAGAGGCTTAGCTTCACGGGAACTTTCCAGTCAGAGCAGATCTCGACTGGGGAGCCACCGTGGGGTTGCCGGGCAGGTCGCCTAGCTAGTAGTTAGAAAGGGGCCTGTCAACGTTGGTATCAGAGCAAAGGTTTTTAATGCATTACATGATTTCTAAGCATTTACATAGTAAATTTTTCAAACCTCATACATTTTATGACTAAGTATCTGGTTCAAGTGCAGTGAGTCATGCGTCGTGTCGGTCGTCCGCGTACAAGGAGAGCCGCGGAAAATGCTCCACCTCCTGCTCCAGAAATAAGGGAGCAAGTAAATGAGTCTGTCAATGATCCTCAGCCAGGGGTTCCAGTTGAGCCACCGGCAGTAGAGCCTGAGCAGGATCCGATCGAGAGATTAGCCCAGGTTATCCAAGGACTAAGGCCTCGAGCACCAAGCGCCACCGTTGAGAGGGCAAGGAAACTTGGTGCCGATGCTTTTGACGGAACAGGTGGTCCAGAAATTACAACAGAGTGGTTGGATAATACTGAAAGAGTGTTGGAACAGATGGAATGTACCGATCTCCAAAAAGTGTCAATTGCTTCATTCTTACTTCGAGCGTCAGCTAGAGATTGGTGGGATTCCGTCAAGCGAAGAGCAATCGAACAAGTCACATGGGAAAAGTTCAAAGAAGAGTTTAATGAGAAATTCTACCCCAGGGCATACAAAGACGCAAAGATTGAGGAGTTTTACAGTCTTGTGCAGGGTAACATGTCTATGGAAGAGTATGAAAGGAAGTTCACTAAATTGTCTCGAGTGGCACCGTTTATAGTTAATGATGAGGTAAACAAGTGCCATAAGTTTGTGCAGGGCTTGAATCCGAAAATCAAGGCATATGTGGTAGCTGCAGAGCATAGAGAGTATGGGCGGTTAGTTGAAGCAGCTTTAAGGGTAGAAAGGACAACAATAGGTGACAAAGAGCAAACGCAGAAATTGAAGCGCAGTCAGGGGTCAGGTTGGTATTCAGGAGGCTTCAACAAGGCACCGAAAACTGGAGACAAGTCTAGATGGTTAAGTAGCAAACAGCGAAGTCAGGGAGCCGCGTCTAGTCAGAGTTCAGTCAAACCTCCATCAGGACCCCAAAGCAGAGGTAATACTCAAAGCATAGAGCCGTGTAGGAAATGCAACAGGACACATCGAGGAGAGTGTCATATGGGTATCACTGGATGTTATCATTGTGGTAAAGAGGGACATTATATGTCTGAGTGTCCGCAGAGAACAAGAGGAGCCAGTGGGTCGAGACCGTATACTCAAGGGCAGTCTAGCGGGGGTCAGTCGCAGGATCAGAGAGGTCCACAGATGAGAGGACCAGGGACTACAGTTCAATCCGGAAGAGGTGTTGGGAGAGGGTTGCCACCCAGAGGACAGTCAGGGAGACCTCGTACGCAAGCTAGGGTGTTCGCGGTAACGCAGCAAGATGCTGAAGCTACACCAGAGGTGGTGACAGGTACTGTAATAGTTTTCAACTCTGATGCTCATGTTTTAATAGACCCTGGTGCTACGCATTCTTTTGTTTCTAAAAGTTTTGCAAGGCATGTTAATATGAAGTTAAAACCCTTAGAGTGCGATATGATAGTAGCTACTCCTACCGGAGATTCCTTAGTAGCAGAGAGTGTTTGTAGAGATTGTGATATTGTACTTGGGGGTAGATCCTTTCCAGTTAGTTTGATGTTGTTGGATCTATGTGATTTCGACATTATACTGGGTATGGACTGGTTAGCTATGCATCATGCCGTAGTGGATTGTTTTCAGAAAGAAGTCAAGTTTAGTTCAGTTGGAGAGTCAGATGTAGTATTCCGAGGCGAGCGTAAAATGCTTCCATCCCGTATCATATCAGCCATGACCGCCAGAAGAATGTTAAAGAAGCAATGTGCAGGTTATTTGGCTTATGTGATAGATTCGTCTGAGAGGGAGACTCAGCTAGAAGATATTCCTGTGGTTGCAGAGTTTTCTGATGTGTTCCCAGAAGATCTTCCAGGTTTACCTCCGGATAGAGATATTGAATTTGAGATTAATCTGATGCCGGGAACAGCACCAATTTCCAGAGCACCGTACAGGATGGCACCTCCAGAGTTGAAGGAATTGAAGGTTCAGTTGGAAGAATTGGTAGACAAGGGTTTTATTAGATCCAGTGTATCTCCTTGGGGAGCACCAGTGCTCTTTGTTAAAAAGAAAGATGGCAGTATGAGATTGTGCATTGATTACCGGGAATTGAATAAGGTGACTATTCGGAATCAATATCCTTTACCGAGGATTGATGATCTGTTCGATCAGTTGCAAGGTGCAAGATTGTTTTCTAAGATAGATTTGCGATCAGGGTACCATCAGTTGAAGATCAAGGGAGATGATATTCCTAAAACTGCCTTCAGGACGCGTTATGGACATTATGAATTTTTGGTTATGCCTTTCGGGCTAACCAATGCCCCAGCAGCATTCATGGCATTGATGAATCGGGTGTTCCATGAATTTTTGGATAAATTCGTCATAGTGTTCATTGACGATATATTGGTGTATTCGGGCAGTAGGGAAGAACATGCTGAACATCTGAGACTAGTTTTACAGACGTTAAGAGAGCAGCAATTGTATGCAAAGTTCAGCAAGTGTCAATTCTGGTTGAATGAAGTTTCATTTTTAGGCCATGTGGTTTCAGCTGATGGGATTAGTGTTGATCCTCAGAAGATTGAAGCGATTGTGAACTGGAAATCGCCTACAACCATAACTGAGGTTAAGAGTTTCTTAGGTTTGGCAGGTTATTATAGGAAATTTATCGAAGGATTTTCTAAGATTGCCATTCCTTTGACGAAGCTCACCAGAAAGGAAGCAAAGTTTGAGTGGTCAGAAGCCTGTCAGAAGAATTTCGACGAATTGAAGACAAAATTGACCACAGCTCCAGTGTTTACTCTTCCTTCAGGAAATGAAGGCTTTGTGGTGTACAGTGATGCTTCGAGGCAAGGTTTGGGTTGTGTTCTGATGCAAAATGGAAAAGTGATAGCTTATGCTTCCAGGCAGTTAAAGAAGCACGAGCAGAATTACCCAACCCATGATCTAGAGTTGGCCGCAGTAATTTTTGCACTCAGGATTTGGAGGCATTACTTGTATGGAGTTCGATGTCAGATATTTACAGATCACAAGAGCCTTCAGTATTTGTTCTCCCAGAAAGAGTTGAATATGAGACAGAGGAGATGGTTAGAGCTGCTCAAGGATTATGATTGCACCATAGAGTACCATCCCGGAAAAGCAAATGTAGTAGCCGATGCATTGAGTAGGAGACCCTCCAGCTCGGTAGCTCATTTAAAAGCTGGGTATCTTCCATTGTTAGTAGAGATGAGATCTTTGGGAGTTAAATTGGAAGTAGGGAATTCAGGTGCATTGTTAGCTACTTTTCAAGTTCGATCGGTACTCGGGGATAGAATCCGAGAGTTGCAGATTCAGGATCCTCAGTTAGTCAAGATCAGACAGGAAGTAGAGTCAGGCCAGCAGGGAGACTTCTCAATCAGGGATGATGGTACGTTGAGGATGAGACAGAGACTATGTGTTCCAAATGTGACAGAACTCAAGAAAGAAATTTTAGATGAAGCTCACTCCTCAGCATACGCTATGCATCTGGGAAGTACGAAAATGTATCATACCTTGAAAGAGCATTACTGGTGGAAAGGTATGAAGAGAGAGATAGCTGAATTTGTGTCAAGATGTTTGATTTGTCAGCAGGGGAAAGCCGAACACCAAAGGCCATCAGGACTTCTTCAGCCACTTTCCATTCCGGAGTGGAAATGGGAGCGTATTACTATGGATTTTATGGTAGGATTTCCTCGGAGTCGAAATGGTTATGATAGTATTTGGGTAATAGTAGATCGACTTACGAAGTCAGCTCATTTCCTACCTATCAGAAGTACTTATTCCTTGGATCGATTGGCTAAGTTGTATGTTGATGAGATCGTGAGATTACATGGGGCTCCAGTGTCAATCGTATCAGATAGAGATCCGAGATTTACATCCCGATTTTGGCCTAGTCTCCAAAAAGCATTAGGTACTCGATTGCATTTCAGTACAGCATTTCATCCGCAGACAGATGGTCAGTCTGAGCGTACCATTCAGACTTTAGAGGATATGCTCAGATCTTGTGTGATAGAGTTTGAAGGAAGTTGGGATTCTCATCTGTCCTTAATCGAGTTTGCCTATAATAACAGCTATCAAGCTAGTATCGGTATGGCACCGTATGAAGCACTGTATGGGAGACGGTGTAGAACGTCGGTATGTTGGGATGAAATGGGTGAGAGAAAGTTGATTGGGCCCGAGATTGTTCAAATGACTACAGATAAAATCAAGGTTATTCGGGACAATCTGAAGATAGCCCAAGATCGTCAGAAAAGTTATGCAGATAAGCGTAGAAAGGATTTGGAGTTCCAGGTCGGGGATAAAGTATTTCTGCGGATATCTCCATGGAAAGGAATAATTCGTTTCGGAAAACGAGGTAAGTTAAGCCCTCGGTACATCGGTCCCTACGAAGTGATTGGCAGAGTAGGTGAGGTAGCCTATCGACTTGATCTACCAGCAGAACTTTCCAGGATCCATAATGTGTTTCATGTCTCGATGCTCCGTAAGTACATTGCAGATCCTTCGCACGTGTTGTTAGAGCAGCCAATGGAACTCAAGGAGAACCTATCTTATGAGGAGACCCCAGTTCAGATTCTTGACAGGAGAGATCAGGTTCTTCGCAGCAAAGTTATTCCATTGGTTAAAGTGTTGTGGAGGAATCATGCAGTGGAAGAGGCCACGTGGGAGCACGAGGAGCAGATGCGCAATCAGTACCCGCATCTTTTTGAGACAAGTAAGTATATTTAGGTAGTCAAGTTTTGAATTTTCTAACTTAAGAAAGTATCAAGTATGTTTGATAGATTCTAGTGTGGAAATGCATTTCATGAAAGTTGTGTAAATTTCGAGGACGAAATTTTTATAAGGAGGGGTGAATTGTAAAACCCAAAACCGCGTTCGTCGGAGAGCGAAACATTTTTCCGATGGATCGCGTCCGATCGGAAATATATAAATATCGAGTCCGGAAATAATTGGAATAATTATTTTCGTTTTAGAGAAATAAATTCGAGTTCGTGAGACGGATTCGAGATTTATTAAATAATTTCGAGAGTGCGAACTCGAGGTTTAATCAAAAGCGAATTCCAGGACGGACGAATGAAATTCGAGCTTGGAAGAATGTATGGAAGGTTTTTAGTATGTAATATTATATTGTTAATATAATATTATTAACAAAAGAAGAGTTATTATGGCCATTGATGGCTCTCGGTCAAACAATAAATTTTTAATGAATAAAATAAACAAAGCTTGTAACGGTCTCATTCCATAACAGCATCCAAAGTGAGAAAAAGAGAGGAAGATGCTAAGCTCGGTCACCACTATTGCATGCAAGACAAAACCAAAAACAAAAGAGTCACTGCTCGTGAGTGAAAGAGAGAATACGAGAGTGAAAAATAGACAAACGGGGACCGAGAGCATCATTTGCATCTGGTGAAAGAAGCAAAGAAACCGAGGAGCAGATCGGAACCAAGAGGAAGATCGTGAGCTGAAAGTTGAAGCCGTGAGCTGCAAGGGATGAGAGGAGCGACAACACCTTCAATCCAGCAGCTGCATGCAACATCTGGGTGAGCTAGGATCCAGCTGGATCAAGCAAATCGTGCATGCAAGCAAGAGAAGGTAAGCTGCTGCTCATGGAAGAAGAAGGAATCGAGAACAGATCTGAAACAAGAAGCACTGCATGCAAGCAAGAGATTGTGAGCTAAAAGGAGAGAGAGCGAGAATGAGAGCTGTATGTGGGAGATAATACCAAATCTGTGAGCCATTCTTCCAGGTTAGCAGCTGCTTATGTTCTTCAATCAAGCTAAGAAGAGAATCGGTCCATGCATGCAAGTAAGGTGAGGCGATCAGCTGCTGAGAAGTGGTGAGCTTGCTGCCGTGAGCTGACCGACTGCCATTGCTGCCTTTGTTGTGTGCTATCAGCGTGAGCTGCTGCTGGCGAAGGGAAGGTGTTGTCGTCCTTGCTGCTGGCGTGAAGAGCTGATGGCGTGAGTTGTCCAGTTGCTGCTGTGCTGTCACCGTGAATCACATGCTGAAGCTGTGTTCGAGCTGCTGTCGTCATGGCTGTTGACGTTGCTGCCGTCACCAGCTGCTGTCACCGTCCCCAAGTGTTGTCTTGCCGTGCTGTCTTGCTGCCTGGTGCTGCACGTGCTGACCAGCTGCTATAAGTTTGCTGCCGAGCTGAGTTGCTGCCATTGTCCAAGCTGCTACCATCGTGAACTTGCTGCCGTTGCTGTCGCCGTTGAGCCGTGTGTTGTCAACGTTGATGTAGCTGCTGCCAAGCAGCTGCTGTCAAGCTAAAATCAACATCCAGACTTGAAGTGGAACAGCAACAAGAGAGGATAGCTGGCGGGTGGAGCGAGACAGCTTGCTGCCGCTAGAGATTCGTCGTCGTCGCACTTGCTCGAAAGTTGTTTCGAAGCGAATCTGGTAAAGTAAGTGCTGCCCCTATTCTTTGTTGAGAAGTTTTGAGTAATTAGTGAGCATCCATGTGATTAGAGTTGAGATAAATTGATAATATTATGTTTAGGACTAGGATTGGAAACCTCGTTAGTGCGGAGGTTCGCTCGTTGATGTTGCGATTGTGTTTTTATCATCGATCGTATTCGTTGAATGTTGTTATGAGCTGTTATGAGATATTTAGGGGCTGTTGAGATATGTTTTTACTTACACGTTCGTTGTCGTCGAAAATAGATAATATTAGAGTGTTTTAAAGGATCGGATATTCGTTCGGTTATTTAGAAATCGTTTCCAAGCGTTTCGGTTGAATTTTTCCACGAATGCAAGCGTTGTTAGTTTATGATTTTCGTTGTCGATTGTAAAAAGATTGTGAATGTTATCTCGCTGCCCCAAGATTGATATTAAGCCCGTTAAAGTGTTTAAGTAAAGTCACGAGCTGTTATTAACGATAAGTTTAAGTGGAAACAAAGAAATCGCGCGAAACGCGTAAAATTGATAAATCACGATGATTAGTGAAATCGCGTAAGCTTTAAGTTCGTCGTATAATTTCGAATCTTTAATTTAGCGACTTCATTGAAATCTGATTTTGATGATGGTATATTAGATTCGATTGGCTTAGTTATTGGTTTTATAACCGTAAAGTTTCGAATATTTTTAAGTCATGATATCGAATCGGTTTGAAATAGTTTTCGCGTGCGAATATGAATTATCCGTTTTGTTATCGTACGAGGATAATCACTTGAATTATTGTGTTTATAAATCCTCGTATGGCTTAAAGTTTAGTTGCGCACGAATTATGTTTTAACGACATCTCGATCGAAATCAATTGTAGGTGAATCGGGAATCGAACGAGAGCCGTAACAGGAAACGGTGATAAGTATTTTGGAAGCAAGTTGTGAGTGTGGATTTTTAAAAGTTTTCATACATTCTATTATTGAATGAAATCAGTTTTAGCAAGTAAAAGGTTTTGAGATTCTAGTAAAAGTTTATAGTTTTCAGTTTATCTTCTATAAATGCATGTATAGCTTTAAAGTTTATGCTATGAATATGTTTATATTCTTCAGTAAAGTAATTGATTAAGTTGAAATTATATACATGCATAGAGATAGTATTTGTGAAAGTTATTTTGCGATATTATAGCATATTGCCGAGATTTCATTTTATATATATGCCTATGGTTTACCCTAGCCCCTAAGATTACACCCGGCCGAAAGTATTCCATACGTGTACGGTAGTTGGGGGAAGTTACTAACTTTGGGGGGATCGAGTCTGTCAGTCACCCTCTGCACGTATGGGATAGTGTAGATCTGCCTGATGTTGGAGGGATTCGCGATCCCAGAGTTGTATCCACATCTGCGACTACACATGGTGAGAGTTCCCCTATCCTAGTGGCGTGTTTTCGCACCGTCACGAAGGACAAGATTTCCCTGGGTTGCCAGATAAGGCTAGTAAGAAAATAAGAAAAGTTTTAAGAAAAGTTTGATGAATAACTTTCGCAGCTTTTAAATGAGTTTACAGTTTTCAGGAAAAGTAAGTAAGTAATAGTTTTCCAATTTATTTTTGGGAGGAATAGTATTTTTAAGCAAAAGTACAGTTTATGTAAACTTACCCACTCACTGAGTTATTCTCACCACTGTTTTCCTGTTTTCTTAAAAACCTCCCTCAGGTGCAGGTGCGAGTAGCGCGGTTGACGTATCTCCTTCGGACGGACAGGCCACGGACCGGCCAGCTAGACACGCGTGACCAGATTGCACTATTTTCTAGCATAACATCATGTATTGTATTTACTATCATTTTTCAGATTCTCTAGTTTTGAAAAATATTATTTTGAGTTAAGGATTTTATGTAAATATCATGCATGTCGTTTTTAAGATTTATTCAAGTTACCTCCGCTTAATTGCATGATTATGAGTTTGAAAATGGCCGGAGGCCTATTGATTATAGAAATTGTTTGTGAATACAATTATACAGGTTTTATGAGATATTTTACAGGGTGGAATTTTAGAAAAACAGCCGTTGTGCTGCTAGTTTTCTGTGAAAATCCTATTTTCATAAAGTTATTTTCAACGAACAAAATTCCCACTCTTTTTCAGAATCAAAAGGATTTCAAGTATTTTAGCAATAGAAAAGAGGCTTAGCTTCACGGGAACTTTTCAGTCAGAGCAGATCTCGACTGGGGAGCCACCGTGGGGTTGCCGGGCAGGTCGCCTAGCTAGTAGTTAGAAAGGGGCCTGTCATTCTCCTCTTAATTTTGAATTCATTTGTTTGGTTGTGCTTGGACAACAATTTCAAGAAACTTATACATCACTTGCATGACTCATTATGTAAAACCTTAAATTTTATAAAGGGTAAAATTGAAATATTATGAAAAATTTGTGTAAAAGTGTAAGGGTCAAAAAGTTAGACTTCTAAAGTTTTAAATTAAAATTGTGATTTTTAAACAGTTGAGGGGATCAAATTATAATTTGACCGGATTGCATCTCCTTCTTCAACCTCCAGCCGACCGGTTCTCTCTTTCTCCTCATTTTCTCTCCAGCAGCTCCATTTTCGCGAGCTCGACTTTGGCTTGTCGTTCCGACCTTGTTCGACCTCCGTTTTGCCCAAATTTGGTACCGTTGGAAAGCTCATGCGACGTAGACTCCATAGGTACCAATTTTGTCAAGTTTTATCATCGTTTGGGTGTTCATTTCAGTAGAGGAAGGTCTGCCATTAACCAACTTTTATTTTTTTAGATCCCGACGAAACTAGGCGGTTTTGACTCCGACCAACCCCATTTTCGTGATAAGCATGTCGAGGACAACAAAACCCGCCTAGCCGCACGTCCCGCCATCGTGGTCGCCGAAATTTGCCGCCAGAAAGTCGACATCGACCCCCACTTCAAACAAAGGTGAGTTTCCGACCTCCCGAACTTGAAATTTAGTTCCGGACACGTCTACGAACTCGTTTTTAAGTGTAGGATCTATTTTTGTAGGTATTTTCCCTATTGGGCAACCGTGTTAAAAAATTATTTATCTTGCGTTACCATGTAGATTCGATCCGGAACGGCGATAATTAATTTAGGAATCGAGGTTTTTGGAGTGACCAATAGCTTACATTGAGGTAGGAGTTCTATCCTAATCTTTTAGTAATTTTTATGTTAAAGTGGAATTTATTTAATATATATATGTATAATTTTGAAAGTATATTGATTATATGCGGATATATATTGTGGATTGCTTTTGGAAGTATTTGTGGTTTGTTTGGTGAAAAATTGGTGACTTTATGAATTTTGGCTTATTGAATTAGCAGCCGTTATGCTGCCGAAATTTTATAAATAAAAATGAAAGATTTCAGAATATTGAATTATAAATATATATTGCATTGATTGCATGGTAAACCATCTGAATCGTTTGGTTAACTTAAATAAGGTTGAAATCCTCCATCCTAGTCATTGTGTGATGCTATCAATAGCTATTTTAATGATACAACTTTATGTCGGAATTACTGTGCGGGTTACTGCGCAAGGTATTTTCTGCTATTCATATGATACGACTTTATGTCGGGGTCATTGCGCGGGTTATTGTGCAGGGCATTTTCTAGTATTGTTACCAGGGTCACAGTGTGCCAAATGTTGTTTTCTTATTCAAAATAATTTACTAAAAACTATAGGCCACGGGGTATATGACTAGGGGACGGGATTTACCTTATTGTAAAAATGACATGACTTTATATAAACATTTAAATGTTGTATGACGATTCTAGTAGTCTATATATTTTATGAAATGGTTCATTGAATTTATTAAATAGTTAAGCATATAGAGTTTTAATAATGATTTTAGAAAGCGGTTTCCAAAACCTTATCGGGAATAAAATCCTACTGAGCACTAGCTCACCCCTCCTTTATTTTTTTCTCCCTTTCCAGGAAATGTGCAAGGTGACTTAGGTGGTCATCAGGCGGATTAGGTAGAGGGCCAAGGGAATCAGGGATTATGCCCATGACATAAATGTTTAGTTTATTTCATTTCAAGTTTTGTGTTTGGAATTGAATGTCCTTGCAATTCATTTAAAGGGTTTGCATTCGATGTATTTAAGACATTGTGTTAAGAACACCAGAGTGTTGGAATTTTATTTGAGATTCTAAATGAATTTGAATGCTTAATTATGATAAGTTGATTGCTCGACTAAGTGTTTATGATTTTATTATTTACTCTGAATCTATGATTTCTAGCAGATGTTCACATATCTGTGGGAATGGTCCCCACCGGAAGTAATTTAGAGTTTTTTTTTTTGTTTTTGAATATTTATAATTCTATCGCGGCCCAGGGTCCGGGTCGTGACACATTATCCTATAGAGAAGCAATTTCAAGAAGCTTATACAATTTGTTTGGTTGTGCTTGGACAACAATTTCAAGAAACGTATACATCCCTCGCATGACTCATTATCCTATGGAGAAGCAATTTCAAGAAATTTACACAACTTATATAAATGAATTCGAAATTAAGAGGAGAAAATAAGGTAAACAATACCTTTACCTTCTTACCTGTATTGTCAATTCTAAAACAATCTTTAACACAAGTGGAAACAATCCCTATGAAAAAAAATAAATTGCCCTCTTGCATGTATTGAAAATGGAAACAATGAAGAGAAACTAATATAGAAATAAAATTTGTTATTATTGTTTCAATGACTAGTTTTGCAATTAGAAAAGAATTGATAGATAAAAAAAATAAATTTGATTTATTTTTGAAGAGTGATGTGTCAAGTGAGATATCAACACCAATTAGGATGTTATGCCACTTTGGCTATTTTTTTGAGCAGTTTTTTGGGCACTCTAGCATTAGTCTAAAAGAATATATGCAGAGACCTCGAGAATTAGAAGCAAATCAAACACAAAAACTCGCACAACATAAAGAAAAGAAAACATTTGATTGTAGATTTTTAGTGTGCAATAAATTCAATTTCCAATTCAATATCCTGATTTGATTTTTATAAGTTCTAAATAGGATTTTGTATTGTTTTTAGGTGGGAAAGAAACCAAAAATAACATGGGTGCTATTGGTTCGAAATAAAGCTTTTAAAATTTAATTTGTCAGTGGATTGTTTTATTTAAATTGAAGTAATTGATTACAATTATATATTTTAGATGTTATTATTTATGGATTATTAGAAATGAATTATTTGTTTGTAAATTAATTTCTTGGATAATGTATCTTAATTAAAGTGATTTATTATAGTTATTTAAATTTTAGATTCTATTTATTTAATTGTTATTAGAAGGAAATTATTTAATTAGTCTATTGATTTATTGATTTTGAATTATGAATTATGATTTGATTATAGAACATTTACCTATGTTATGAAAAAAGGGGGATTTATTGAGAATTATATTTATATTTTGAAATAAAATTATACAATTTGCATATGAAAATTACTTGGAATTTGGAAATGATTGAAATGAGGCTTTTAGAACACTAGGACTGTACCTTTCCTTCTAACGGGCACTAGGCTTCACGTGTGTAAATTTTAGAGAGTCATCCAATATGTGTATAGTAGATGTTTGAGGAGTCATAGAGTCGCTCAGTACATATATGGCTAGATGTTATCCCTTGTTCTGCATGTGTATTGTGTATCTCTATTGCATATAATTAGTTTTCCTTAGATATTGGATTTGTGTAAATCAAGCTCATATTAGTATATAGAAATCGTCCATACAACTATTTATAGTTTATCATGACATAAGATGATATTTCAATTTATTTCCATAAATGATGGAAGATGGATCATTCAGATTTTATTTTCGTTATTAGTTTTATGATATGCTAGTTATTATTGAAAGAAAACGATTATTTAGTTTTTAAAAATTTATATCTACTCATTAGATATTAGCGTTCACCCTTTTATATTTTTAAAATCATTTTCCAAGTAATCGTCGGGTCTCGTAAGAAATCTCTGAACAGGAAGAGGTGAGTCAATTGATCAAATAATGTGAAGAATACATATTTTGATATTTTGTATATAAATTTTGTATATTACATGGCATCTATACGTGTATATGTATACTTATCACTTTAATGTTGTAAAATATTAGATTATCCATCAGTTTACTTATGTTTTCTATTTCCAATTTTGAATATGATATTAACATACTTTACAGTTATATTTTCATATGAAAAAGCTAGTTTACTTTACATATTTTACATGACGTTATTTGTGTTGAATTATGATTTAGAACAAGGATTGGAGGTCTTAAGTAGTTGAGATTTGAAATATTTTAGAAGTATTGATTTTTGTGTATTTCAGGGTGAAATCATTGGATAAATAACAGTTATATTGCCGAAATTTTTATTAAACCACTCCATGTATTGTCATATTTCCAAAAGTTTTTCTAAAAGAAAGTTTAGTATCATATAAAGCTTCCTAGTTTATTACAGGCTCTTCTTAAATTTAAAACAGAAATTTGGGAGGTTCCTAACAACTGGCATAGTATAATACTAGTTATAAAAATAAAATCTCAATTATCTATATTCAATCATATCTGAAAATAATACTAAAATCATATCTGACATCATTACGTATCATAATAAACTACAAACATCTATTTCCAAAAAAAAAAAAAAAAAACTACAAACATCTGTATGAATCATTTCTACATACTTATAAAATCTCAATCTACACTAATCTAATATACAGGAAAATTTGTTATACGTCGTGAAAATACTCAATACATATGTAAAGCGAGGGATAATCATTGTCAAATATGACGAAAAACATCGTCGCCGTGCAAAGCAAGCATGACATTTGTCATACACGTCCTGAGCAACTCAATGACTCTCCCTGACATCTGCTATACACATGTTGGACGACTTTAGAACTCACACATGTGTAGCCTAACCATTAGAGAGGAGGGTATAATCCTAATGTTTTAAAAATCTCATTTCATTTATTTCTTATTTCAGACAATTTCCATATGGAAATATCTGAAGTTCTATTTCTGGATATACAAATAATCTCAAACAATACTTTTCTCAAATATGCATAGTATTACCTAATGCTTAGAGATTTTCATAATCGACTTAGGCTGAAAATGTAAAATTCCAATTGGAATTCTAATATGTACACATGTATACATATACGAAATAAATTCTTATTTCGAACACATAGCATAATTAATAATCTAGGAAATTAATTAGCTAACAAATTATTCATTTATAATAATCCATAAATAATAAAATCTAAAATATATAATTGCTAATAATCAATTCAATTTAAATAAAACAATCCACTCACAAAATAGGTTGTAGACTTTATTTGAAACACTAGAACCCGTACTATCCTTGGGTTCTTTCCCACTTAAAATCCACACTACCTATTTAAAACTTATAAAAATTAAATCAGGAAATTGAATTTGTTGTATATCAAATCAACTCAAATTCAGCCCCAAATTTTTCTTGTATCTTTTTCTCCTTTCTTTTCTTTTCGCTGTATATTTTTCTATCCTTCTGTTGTCTAGCTTTATATATATATATATATATGATTCTACTTTTGCTTTCTTGACCTTTGTTCTTGACCGCCTATTAATTGCTTCACTTCTCCCATTTTTTCGTTTGATTGATCAAAGCCCATTTTAATTGGGCATGCTTCGTGTCCACCGACTTGGCCCATCAACTTCAATTTTTTTTTGAGCGGCGATATTTTTACCCCTTGAAAACTATATATACATCCCTTTTTCTATTTACACCCCATTAATATTTTTAAAAATTCATATTTTATAAATACAACCTATGTATTATTAATTATATCCATTATTTTATTTTAGTTTTAAATATTATACATAAATAATTATAAAGATAATTAAATTAATTAAATAAAAATAAATTAAAAAAACCTGGGAGGATCCCACCATTGTCGTCGCCATCATCGCACATTTCTTGCTATTCAATGGATTCTTCATCTACCGTGACAAGATCCCACCATACTGGATTTGGTTCCACTACATATTTCTCGTCAACTGCCCGTACGAGGCCGTTTCACAAAACGAGTTCAACGACCCGGCAAAATGCTTCATGAGATTAGTCCAGATATTCGACAACTCGCCGCTGGGATCCGTCCCCAATGCCATGAAAGTGAGGCTGCTGCAGTCGCTGAGCAACACTTTGAATATGAAGGTAACCAGCTCCACTTGCTTGACTTACGGATCCGATATATTGCAGCAGCAGGGGATCACAGAGCTGAGGAAATGGAACTGCTTTTGGGTCACTGTTGCTTGGGGCTTCTTCTTCAAGATTCTCTTAGACTTCTCTTTGTTGCTGGGAAGCAAGAACAAGAGAAGCCACGGGTACTAAATATATTGCCTGTGCATTTTCAATATCATTTTTTCTCTGTTCTATATTTCCCTCGATGATTAATCCTATTTTATTAATTTAATTATTTGTTAGTGTTGATTTTCGTCATATGTCAATAAATGATTCCTAATAATGGACGATGAAATGGCATAGCAACGTTACCGGGAGGGAACCATATTGTTAATTTGTGCATTTTCAATAAAATTATTATTATTATTTTTAGGATTTTGATAGTTTGATTTTTTTGTTTTGAACATATGAATATCAGTGTAATTCTGGTGTAAAACTGATGTTATAAAAGTGGACGTACTACTGTAATATCTCTGTTTTATGTTTCTTTTGATGATTAAACTTGATTTACTTATTAATTAATATTAATTAATCATTTATTAGACTCTTCTTTCAAAAAAAAAAAGTTATGTGATGAAATATTATTAATTAATTATAATAATAATAATATTATCTTTTAATTAAATTGTTAATAATTTAATCTAAGGATAATGTTGGAATATTATAAATGTATAAATTCAGGGGTGTAGATGGAAATATCAGCACTCTCCTTCTTCTTTTTCTTCTTTTTTTATTTTATTTTTTTTCTAAAACAAAAGCTTGCGCTTTAATAATTTTTGTGGATCTATTAAGATTCGAGTCTTACAATATTTTTTTTTTTAATTTTTTATAGGTATATATATAAAAATAGAAAAATATAAAAGAATAATTATTTTGGAATAAAAAAAATATTTTTTTTCAAATATCTATTTTTATTTCCTTATATTTCATAAAAAAAATGTCATCAAAATGTTTAAAATTTTATGAAATTTCATCAAAGTGCACGATGTGTTAAAAGTAAGGGAGTACTCTATATATATATATATATATATATAAGAAAAAAATTAAGGTAATACTAAGATATATATTGATATCGGCGAATTCAATTTAGAATTTATTAAAAATTAAAAATTTTAAAAACCTAAGTTTATTTAGACTCTTAAAGACTCAAAAAAAATTTAGGTGTTTTCAATTTAAATTGTATAGATTTCATTACTTTTAACGTGTCTAAAAGTTTTAGTATTTTCAATCGAAATTTAAATAGATTTAATTAAAATCAAGGTATATATAATTCAAAATTTTTATATAAATTTAGGTATATTCAAAAGGTTGACTTTATAAATTTTAGTCGACGATTAATTTTGATGAATTTTAAAGTGAAATCCATAAATTAAAATTTATGTAAAAAATCTTATCCAAATATTGTAGATTTCATTAGATTTTATATATAAAAAATATATATAATAAAATTTGTATAAATTTATAGAATTTGTGATTCCGCCAAAATCTCTTCTTTAAATAAAATATCCATTAAATTTTAACAAACTCTAGATTAGATACATGCTCTTAAAGTTGATTCATAATATAAGATTAATATTAAGAAATCAGCAAACAATTTTAAGTTGGAAAACATACTTTTATTATTTCTTACGATGAAAAAACGCTTGAGTTTATTTAACTGTAAATTATTTGTAGATTTTTCCTATCCATTTCCATATTTTGTGTCTTTTATTATTATTATTATTATTATCATTATTATTATGTGTTGAACTACAAAATTTCTAAATATTTTCAAAAGAATTCTTCTTTCAAGTAGCAACATAGAGGATTGGGTGAGTTTTGATCTTATTACCAAAATAACGGATCTGGTAGTGCTGATGAGATTTAGATGAGAGATTGAGATAATGGGATAAGATTTTTACTTTAAATTTTTATTTTTAACTTAGTCGTAATTTTTTACTTTATTATAATTTGATTTAATTTTTTTTTTTAATTTAATTTTTTAATATATTATATTATTTTTAGTTATAATTATTTAAAGGGAAATTTATGAATTTTACCCAAATATAATGAGAAATTTTGTTTTTACCCCAATTCTTAATCAAATTTGTTTTTGACCTCTCAAACAAACTATTTCTATTATATACCCAAGATTACGAAATTACCCTTAAGATTAAATCACCAAACTAACCTTCATCTTCCACTCAAAATTACAAAACTAACCTTCATCTTCCTCCTAAAACCTCCATATTTCTCCTCTACCTACTTTTGCATTGATGATTTCTGAGATTTGAGTTTGAGTGTCTATATTTGCTCTTCATCTTCTTCCTCACAATATCCATTGAAGGATTTTGAACATTAGTGGCATCCATTGAAGGATTTGATTGTTGAAGAATTTGGTGATCAAAGGTAATGTATATGTTTATTTGTTAGTTTTTGGGTTATTTAGTTCGTATTTGCATGGTTTAGGGCTGTAAGATTGTATTGGTTTTGATGGATATGGAAATCTGAAAATGCGACGGAAATTGCAGAAGCTGCGACGAAATCGGTTTTTCGTGAGTGATAATCGGTTTTTCAGGAGTGAAAAACCGATCGGTTTTTTAGGACTGAAAAACCGATCGGTTTTTCAGGACTGAAAAACCGATCGGTTTTTCACTCCTGAAAAACCGATCGGTGTTCAGTTTCAGTGGCTTGAAAAACCGATCGGTTTTTCAGTCAGTGAAAACCGATCTGAAAAACCGATCAGTTTTCAGTGATAAGTTCGAAAAACCGATCGGTATTTCAGGGGCGAATAGCGTCTGAAAAACCGATCGGTTTTTCAGTCAGACATTGAAGATTTGCAGGGATAAAAACCGGTTTCTGTTAAAAACCGATCACAGAAAAATCGATAAAAACCGATCGATTTTTGTGTGATCGGTTTTTCAGTGGCTAAAAACGAAGGTGCCACTGGAAAACCGTTCGGTTTTTCGGTGCCACTGGAAAACCGTTCGGTTTTTCGGTGCCACTGGAAAACCGATTCGGTTTTTCAGTGTCACTGAAAAACCGGTTTTTCAGTGCCACTGAAAAACCGAATCGGTTTTCCAGTGGCAGTGCCACTGAAAAACCGAACAAACCGTTCGGTTTTCCAGTGGCACTGAAAAACCGATTCGGTTTTTCACATCGGTGTGGAAAACCGATCGGTTTTTCACATCGGTGTGGAAAACCGCGGTTTTCCACACCGATGTGAAAAACCGAATCGGTTTTCCACACCAATGTGGAAAACCGATTCGCTTTTTCATACGTGTGGAAAACCGATTCGGTTTTTCACTTCGGTTTTTCACCTGAAATGAGCAGATCTCAAAAACCCAACTGACAAAACCGATATGATTCATAACATTTCGAAAAACCTATGTCAAAGTGCATCACCCAATCAGAGTTTCATATGTAACATCGGTTTACCGTATCGGTTTTTCACTATTCAACCAACAAACATTTAAAATCGGTTTTCCAAACTCATCGGTTTTCCACAGGTGTGGTGGAAAACCGATCGGTTTTCCACAGGTGTGGTGGAAAACTGATCGGTTTTCCACCCCTGTGGTGCAAAACCGATCGGTTTTGCACCACAGGTGTGGAAAACCGATCAGTTTTCCACCACACCTGTGGAAAACCGATCGGTTTTCCACCCCTGTGGTGCAAAACCGATCGGTTTTGCACCACAGGGGTGGAAAACCGATCAGTTTTCCACCACACCTGTGGAAAACCGATCGGTTTTCCACACCTGTGGTGCAAAACCGATCAGTCTTCCACAGGTGTGGTGGAAAACCGATCGGTTTTCCACAGGTCACCTGTGGAAAACGGATCGGTTTTCCACACCAGTGGAAAACCGATCGGTTTTCCACACCTGTGGAAAACCGATGCGTTCCAGACGACGCTCATATGGTCGGAATCGGCCATATCAGCCACAAATCAGGCCAAACCCAGTCAATACCAACCTATTCTAAACCAAATAAGCAATACCCAACATCCATATTCCACAAACATGTTCAAATCGCGAATGAAAATCAAAAAACTCAACAACCCAACCGAAAACTAACCTTGCCAAAAGCACTCACGTCCCCCAGAGCTCTATCCTCCTCTGGGCAAGTCGGAATCGTCGCCGTTGTGGCCGGAAAAAGTGGTTGTGCGTCGCCTCTCGCTCGGTTTTTCGCTCTCCCTCGGTTTCTCTCAAAAACCGATCGGTTTTCCGCTTGGTCGGTGATCCAAAACTGTTTTCCATCACTTTTTGCCACCTATATACTTAGGGATATTCTGGGTATTTTGGGTATAGCATGTAATTAGTTTGTTTGAGGGGTTAAAAACAATTTTTCAAATTTCAGTGGGTAAAAACAAAATTTATGTTTTTTTATTGGGTATTTCCTGTAATTTCCACTTATTTAAATTTGAGTCAGTTTACATATTTGCCCTTTCTAACCGAAAAGTTAATGGCAAGGGGTTTTCGGGTAATAGAAAAAAATTGGGGTGGTTTATTATTATTATTAGGGAAAAAATCATTTTGATCCCTAACTTTTGGGAAAGTGTCAGTTTTTTAACTATGTTTTCTAAAAAGACGAAATGAACCTTAACTTTTCAGAAAAGTGTCAAATTAGTCCATTCCATCGGTCAACTAACGGTCAAACTTAACTGATAGCATACTAAATAGGGGTAAATTTGGCATTTCCAATAATAATGAAGGAAGATGTAAAAAGAAGATAAAATAAGGGAAAAAAATCATGTAAAACAAATGAGGAAAAAAATTCAAAAAAAAAAAATCCCCTTCGACAGAATTATTTAAAAAAAAAAAAATCATTTTGTTAAATATGAATATCATCTCAAAGTATATACCAATTATACCATAAATATGTAGATCTCAAATATATAATATTATAGACTGAAAAAAATTAATAGCTGCAACAAAAATATTAAATAGATGGAGCAAGAGCAGAAACTGTAAAAATATAAAAAGTTAGAGCAGAAATTTTGAAAAAAAAAAAAGCAAAAATTACAAGCTAAAGTAGAAATTAAAAAAATAAAAATAAAAAAATCACACCCATGAATAAAGATTTAATAAAAAATTTTAATTGTAAAGGTAGAATGGTAATTTTACAATTAATAAATATACATAAGATCCTCAAACAAAGTTACGTCCAGTCAAAAATTTTCTAAGGGTAAAATTGTAACTTTATGAAAATTATATACAACTCATTAAGGGTATTTTGATAATTATTTATTATTGTAATATTTTACTTTATTTGAGAGTATAATGATCTTTTTATCTATTTTAATAGTGTCCAGGGTTAAATTAATCTTTTCATGTTTTTCATTAGGTTTGACCGTTAGTTGACTGATGAGAGGGACTAATTTGACACTTTTTCGAAAAATTAAGGTTCATTTCGTCCTTTTAGAAAATATAGTTAAAAATTTGATACTTTCCCAAAAGTTAGGGACTAAAATGATTTTCCCCCTTATTATTATTATTATTTTGATACATATTTCCCCTTGAAACTTTTGTACCATGAATACTCCAGTTTTTAATTGTATCTTATTGTGATTCCACCACAACGATAATACTCAATTGCAGGGTTTGTTCGTAAGTGATGTACAGCACTCGAAGCACTCTAATTTTGAACCAAAATCTTAGTCTTTAACTCCAAGGATAAGTATTTATGATTTTGATTTCAACATTATTTTTCAACAACTTTTAACAAAGTGGAAATCATTAACACACTTAAACAATAATGAAAGAGATTATACAAGTAAACGCAATAGGCTATAGCTATATTCAATGCTTTTCCTCCCTTGGATTTTGTTCAGCTTCTAGAATATGAGTTTGTTTCCTGTGATGGAAGAGAGAATTAGATATATAGGTCGACCGGACGACATCAAGAAGGAGACGATATTGTTGCCAAAGGAACAACAAGACAGGGATTGAGGCAAGCGCCGTTGCCAGAATAGCAAGTTCTTGCATGCCTTCATTGAAGAGGATGAACAACGTCACACAAAACACCACCATCATTGTTGCTATAGATATAAAAAGTGTCGAGATCCCAACAACCAATTTTGTGGGCAATGACCAGAGGAAATCTTCTTCTGCGTATCGAGCTGTGAGAATTGATAGGAAGGTTAGTATTGAGCAAGAGGAAGAGACAAGGGAGATGGGATCAGCTATGGAAAATATTATGAAGGAGAATTTTTTGAGGAAGTTTGGAGACCCTGTATCTTCTTTGACACCGCCTGGAACGGTGAAAGCTGCCGCAAAAACCACTGTGGCAATAAGCGCTGCAACTATCATGCATGATTCAGCAGTTGTCTTCATCCATTCCTCCCCCTTTCCCATTAACTCTCGGTGGTGTTCAGTGAATAAAGCTCTAGGTGTTTTCCCTTCTTTATTTTTTGCTTCAGCATACAATGGTTGCACTACTTTTTGCACTTCCTGCGATCAACGTTGCGAATCAACCACAATCAGCATATAATGGACACAAGTAAAATGAATTCTTGGTGCAAATCCACTTATAGCTTAAAGTAGCTAGTATACTTTCTCATCACATTTGTAATAGGGGTTCAAGTTTCACCATGCATATTATAATTAGTATGCGTGGGAAATTTTCATCCTTTGTTATGGTTCTTATGAGGTTGGCAGTACATCTCTCCCATTATAGGAGTAGATCTCATAGGATTTATTTTATTATAAGATTAGATCTTTGAGGTACATATGGTGCTTAATTTAAATAGATCTTGACAAACCTCTTACCATTATTTAGTAGACTTTTAATTATATTCAATTAGATAAAAAAAAAAATAGTCCTTCAAAATAAAATCATTAATTAAAATCCTATACTCTTATAATTCTTATTGGTAAGAATAATTTCTTTAGACAGAGAATCTATTTTCTATACAAATAAATCCATATATATAACCTAATCTACTCCAAATAATTATATACACGCATATACCAAACATGCACAAGCATCTTAAAACTAAATCTCTAAATTTCTTATAGACCTACCACTTTGCTACAAGAGATCTAATTAACTAAACTATGTTGATCTAACATATATATATATATATATATATATTTGTTTTAATATTGAATCATTATTTCCAATTAACTTGTGCTATTACTTTATATGTAAAAGGAGAAATGTAAATATTCACCTGGAACCACAACAACTCTCGCTGCAACTGGAGGGCTGCTCCTGATACAATATTGAGCCGATTTGGAGGCGGTAACTTTGCAGCCAGATGCAAGATATTGTTTTCTTCTTCATCTACTTTCACAACTATCAAATTTTTTATAGAACCTGTCTCATAAATGAATTTGAAGATCCTTTCATGGCGATTCAGAACAGCAATGTGAAATATGCTATGTCCATCGTCGTCAACTTTGAATATCAGATCAGGATATTTATCGATAAGTTTTGAAAGAAACTCAACGTTGCCGTGTTCTGCGGCAGTAAATATTATCCTCCAAGGACTTCCAATCAGGTCTGAAATATGGGAGTCATCCAGCATTATGATCTTTTTCCAAAGCAATCCGACTAGTTCAAGTGCTTTTGGGTGCATCCTTTTGTTCTGGACCATGTTGGTGCCTGAAACTGCAGCAATTGGTTCAGCTAAATTTAGTTTACAGGATAATTGACGGTGGTAATCGTTATGAAAAATACACAATACACATGAACTTTTTAAAGGTTATTTATCGTGGTACATGCGTGAGCAACCCTACCTAGTGTAAACATTTGATTTTCAGTATATTTGTTTACTTGACTCTTCAAATAAAGAATGCACTACACGATCCAGCAAAGAATTTTGATATCGACCATAATTAAATTATTTTTAATGATTAAATTTTAAGGTCAGCACCAAATAAATACTAATATTCGTACTAAAATGGACCCACATATGATCAACTAAATAAAAACATTATAATACAACATATAAAAAATTATGCCCAATAGCCAAACGAGATTAGCATTTCGAAATATTTCGATTTCAATTTTATACGAAATAAAAAAGGCTCCGTGCTTGAAATGAGATTAGCATATATAACAGATAAATGCTAATTTACGACTTGATTGTTCTATATTTCACTATACTATGTGCTCTCATACATGTATCTAATATATATTTGACAATTTAGTATATAATCAATTAATTTGATAAAATGATAATAATACTTCATCAATTAATTACTGGACTGTCATCGAGATGGACAAACGCCAAGAAGCAAAATTAGCAAGTGTGACAGTACCGATTGAAAGCTGTTTCTAGCATTCGTTGACATATAATTGTCAAAAGAATATGCAAACGTTAAATAGTAAGTAAAACCGAGAAACAATAACAGAAGTAATCAAGGCATGCTACTATGCTAGAGAAGTTCAAAGATTAGTTGACTAACACAAATTGAAGAAAGTGTTCAAAATTTTTTGTTGATTTGGATTGGCCAACTCAGACGATGTCAAAGGCTTCTGAGCCAAAGCATGCAAGGCCGTTTCTTCATTTTGAGCCCGTAAAGTTGCTAAATGTGGGTGCTTATTTAGCAACAGCAGTGCAGCATCTGGAAATACAACAGTAATCCCCGTCATCATGGTAAGATTGTTTGTCTTACTATAAGTACCATTAATTAATTTAGATCTAACGACATTTTATTTAAACACAACCATCACATCAACTTACGGTTTTAGGTTACACAATAATATATACGCATATATCCTATTAAAATGGAATGTTCTTCCTAACATATGTCCTCCTCGCACAACTAGCTAACCTTTTTAGCTATTTTGAATGAAACGGAAGTTCCATTGTTTCGAAACAACAAATGAAAGTTTTATCTTAATTTATCTAAATTCCTTTCCTAACGAATTAGTTTTAACAAGTAATGTTAGGGTTCCCAAATTTTTTGCTCAAATGATATTACATGTGAGTTGTCAACATCATATTAATTATCAAATCATCTCATGATTTATAATATATTGACAATTCACATGTCATATCATTTGAGCAAGAATTTTGATAAAAAAATTGAAAAACCTAACATTGCTCTAGTGTTAATGTAGGTCTTTAATTAATGCACATTCTAACAGAATCCTATACCAAAAGGTTTCTCTTGAATACTTAACATTAAGAGTGATCATCTTATGATATGCTGCATGTCAGAGGTGAATAAGTTTGTCTCTTTAGCCCATGAAGTATAAAATGTACTTCTTACCATACAAGTAATTGTTTATGAGTGTGACAAGCAAATTAATGAGATCGTTGTCCTCCAAAGGATCCTTGGTGGCTTCATAAAGGCGAAGTACCATCTTCTGGTGGCCTAACAAAGCTGCCATCTGAATTGGTAACATATTTCTTTTGCCACGGGTTTGTGCTAAGTCTCTATTCTTCTCCAACATCAAATTGACAAGTTCCACATTTCCAGACGCAGCGGCAAGGCAAAAAGCTGTGTTTTGCTCATCATTTGTCGTTGCCAAATAAGCTACTTTCATGTGCTTGTAATTCACTAGCTCTCTCACAAAAAGAGTACGATTTGCTGCTGCTGCAATATGGAGAGCAGTGTCCCTTACCTTTGAGATCTCGGCTTGAATATCTTCAGGATATTCATCAAAGATATGTTTTGCGATCTCCCAATCACCTTTCAATGCAGCTCGATATAACTTCAAGTGTCTACTTCTCTCTTCCTCTGTCAAGTCAATGTTGGAAAAGTCAATGTAACTGTGATACAAAAACTTGTAAATTGATCATGTCATCTGGTACATTGATATATATCAATCGAAGATGGAAACTTATAAAATTGTGAAGGCACATTATGAAAATATGACCAAATATATGTATTTGTAAGGCCATATATATCATTTATAAGTGTAGGAAGACACATTATCCAGCAAAGATTTTTGCTTCGTAATTTTTGAAGGAGATCCGTAGTACCCTTTGATTATGAATCTAAGAAAGCTGCCAAAGTATAAACAGAAAACTGTGATTGTAAAATGTCATTGTAAAATTATAAGAATGCCACCTCGAAGTCATTGAACTTTAATAAAACTGCCCTTACTAAAATTATAAGAATGCCACCAGACTGCCCTTACTAAAACAAAACTTATTAGAAAACAGTAATGAAAAGAGATCATTGAATTTGAGTGAAATTGGAAGTACATGAGCTTTTTGTATTCAAGGAAAAGGAAAAACTATGGGACTAATTTGATAGCTTTCCAAACTGCGAGGTACTCCTTTTCTAATATTACCCCACCATTAGACTGGGACCATAAATAAATAAATAGATACTAATGTCATAATTTTATCTCAATTTGAAGTTAATATATCCTATAGCCTTTAGAGAATAAGGAATACCTAAGACAATTCCTTGTACAAACAATTTTTCAAATTAGAAAGTACAAAGAGTATCTTCAAGGGCGCTCTCCAAATATAAACTAAAATTTAGTAAAAATTATTATAAATCTATTTTAATTAGTCATTTTTTTTAGTAAATCACCCTAATCATTATGTTTATTTTAACAAAACAAATGAAAAAAAAAAATTCATACAAGTTTTATTTTTGCCAAAAAAAAAATTGTTTGTTCCATCTCAAATTAAATATTAAATTAAAAGTTTTAATTTAGTCCTTAATTTTTAGCAAAATATAATTTTTTTTTCATTTATGCGTTTTCAATACCCATCATCCCTAACGTTTTAAAAATTCATCAATTTGGCTCTTCCGTCAATTGATTGTTCATCAAAATTAACAATTGAAGGGGTATTTTGGTTGTAACACCCCAAATCCGAACTAGTCTTATAGGTTATATATATCTCTAAACAAAGTTTAGATGGGGTGTAAATAAAAATCACAGGGGGTGCAATTAGAAACTTAAATTAAATGTCCCAAAGAAAAATTAATTCAAATGAGCCTAATTAGAATTAGTATGGCCCAATTACTTTCTAAGCACACCCCATTTTTTTTTTTCTAAATACACTCATCTAAGGACAAACATATAAAAAGGAGAATATGAGAGACGTAAAGTTGTCAAAAAGGGGAATACAATTCTCTAGAAAGGTAATTGATAGAATTATAGAATTTTGAAGCAAATTGATAGGACCCAGCCTAACTTCTATCTCTAGTCCGAAAAGATCCCATGAAAATTGGGGTTTTCTAAATTAAAATCCGGATTTACAAAAAATCCTTTAAAATAATCATAAATATTTCTAGTAATCACTTTAATCGAAGTATAAGTCAAACAAATCAAAAGTCTTTAAAATTTCTCATGCTGAAATCCATAAACTAAACGTATAAAATGTTTTCAAATATATGTAAAATATTTATCAATTTGTAAAACTATTTTTGACCGAATCCTCTTGGACTCGAGTAGGAGTCAAGATGGGTCCCGTCAAAAATAGTTTTACAAATTGGTAAATATTTTACATATATTTGAAAATATTTTATGTTTAGTTTATGAATTTCAGCATCATAAATTTTAAAGATTTTTTATTTGTTTAACTTACATTTCGATCAAAGTGATTATCAGAAATATTTATGATTATTTTAAAGGATTTTTTGTAAATCTGGATTTTAATTCAAAAAACCTCAGTATTCACAGGATCCTTCCGAACTCGAGATAAGAGTCGATCGGGTTTTATCATTGGTCCTTTCATTCTACTAATTATTTGATTGACAAATATATATTTGTGATTTCATTAAAAAAAAAAAACACATATATATAAACAATTAACAATTAATAAAAATGAATAATTAATAAACAATTAACAATTCATATGCTTGTCATCTTCCTCCGGTGACCACAAACCCTTAATTTGATGTTGTTGCATCTCCCACCACAAATCTTATCAAGTTTTTTTTTTTTTTTTTAGTTTTTTTGTGTATTTTCAATATTTGGCTTTGATCGAATCCAAGATGCAACAAAGTCAAGGTTTACATCGAACCCAAATTTTCTTAAAATTTGGGTTCTATGAACCCACCTAAATTTTTTTTCAAGTCTGGGTTCGATTGAACCTAGATTTGTTCTTTCATATCTAGGTTCGATCAAACCCGGATTTTTTCTTCAAATCTAGGTTCATCGAGCCCATGTCATTAAATTTAAAAAAAAAAAAAAAAAAAAACAAACAAACAAATTGCCTCTTCTGCTTTCATTCCCATGTCAAATGTCCATATTTGTCCATTATTAATCAATCAAAACAAACAAACGTTACCACTTATGCATGACACTTCATTAGGTAATCAATTCAAAAACACTTTTATTGCTTCCAAAAATCAAAACCCCTATACACAAGGCCTGAACGATGGTGGAACCATAATCGACTCCTACATCTCCTCTAACAATGATACTGACACTCAAGTTAACCTTAAATGCGCCTTCTCTTTCTCCCTACAAGCATCCCTACCATCACTCTTCCAACCTTGCCAAATCCCCCACTTTGAACCATTCGAACACACGGTTTGCTTCTCCTCCTCCTCATTCGACAACAACTTCTTCCCCAACTCAACGCAAGATTCTCTTTTTCGAATTTTAATTCTCTAATTTTTTTGCTAGAACTTTGTGTTTATGTTTATATTCATTGTCTGTGTATTTGTTTGTTTGTTTGTTTTATTGCTAGAACTTTGAGGTCGGTTCTGGTAGCGACAGAAGGAAACCACATTACTAGACGATTTGGGTTTGAAACCCATATTATTGACAATAATGAAGAAGGAAATGGATGTTTGAATTGGCGCTTTAGAGGAGGAAATGCGAGGGTTTTTTTTTTTTTTTTTCAAGCTTCTCCAGTTTTTCTTCATCCCCATTTGATCAAGGGTGTAGATCCCACCAGTTTTTTTTTTTTTTTTTTTTTGTTCGATTTTTAATTTTAAAATTTAATTTTTATTATTTTTAAATAAAATTTTTAAATTAATTTTGATCTCCAACAGTTCATTTTAGAGATGGACATTGGAGATCTTTTTTGTATTAAATTTTAATTTTGATTTAATTAAGTTTGATCTCCATCGTCCATCAGATGGGCGGGGATGGAGATCTTTTTTAATTTTTCATTAATCAAGCTTAATTTTTTTTAATTTTAATTTTTTTTTGTTTTGTTTTAATTTAATTAAAATAAAAATAAAATGATTAAGGGAATTTCAATCTTTCTACTTATTCTATGATGGTTGACTATTAGGGTTTTAGTTAGAGGGACCAATTTAATGAATTTCTAAGAAATTAGGGGTGATTGATATTAAAAACATATAAATGAGTAAACAAGTAATATTTTGTTAAACATTAGGGATTAAATTGTAATTTTTCATTTTAAATACAAAAGAGAGTTTTGTTAGGATTGTTTTGCTCTCCAAATTTGGTCAGGGTAATTTAACATTTTACAAAAATAACTAATAATATAGAGAGTGATTGAAGTTAATAAAATGTCACATCATTGTTCATTTTGGCTAAGGACAATATATAGCTAATATATATGATTGGAGATACCCTAAAAATGAATAAAAATGTAAGAAAAATAAGTAGGATGTTCACATTTTGGTGAGATTGAAGTTATTATATCAAAAACATAAACCCTTTCTTTTCTTTTTTTTTACCGTACAGTTCATGCTTTGTCTCACTTTGATCTCGTTAAAAGCTCTCCACATAATATATTCGTCATGAATCAAAATTAGATCAAATTACAGTTTTTAAAGAAAATTAGATCAAAATACTAAAGAAATTTGTTAAATAATTATGTACATTGAATTTCAAATCATAATTAATTAAACTAGAAAAGGACTACGTAAGCATATTAAAAAAAAAAAATGAAGTTGTTTAATTACCATCGACTTTAGATATTTCTACTTCTTCCTCTTCTTCTTCCTCCTGGAAGGACTGCGAAGCTCTTTTCTGATCATTTGTAATCACTGAAAAGTTGTTCGGAGCATTCACGAGAATCTCTGATCCAAACGAAAGGAAAATTAATTAATTAATTGAAAGAATCAGCAAATTTTATTATATGGGTCTGAGCCTTTATACATAAATTTTTAAGGTGTATTGAATGTAAATAGTATTTACGTGGAAATACATAGGCGGTGCCTAAATATCTCTCAACCAGTGTTCAAGCTAGAATATAATACAGGAAAATGGCCCCAGGAACCACTTAGCCAATTAATTAGGCATTTATATGTTGCAAACGATTTGACATATATTCAGGTCCTTTTGGGTCATGATTCAAAAATAATTTTCCAAAATTTTAGCACGAAGTTCAAAAATTATTTTCAAGTTTCTCTCCAAATCAAAATTATACATCACTTTTCTAGTTAGTTATATAAAATGCAAACAAAATTTATTGAATTCCTGCCAAATATATAGATATATATTTTTTTGACAAAATATTTTTAATAGTTAACAGAGAGTTCAATATATATTTTTAGTTTTTTTACTTATTTTCAGAATTTTTTATTTATTAAAATCTAATGAATTAATATATTCTGTAGAGTTTCATTGTATAAACACCTTAAGTATGTCCAAACAGCTCCAATATACAAAGCGCAACTCCATATAATTTTTCTTTTTATAAATAATTAAGCATCTCCATACTTTTAAATTGAGGAATTTGCTACTATACATTGTTAGTATAATTCAATCAGTAACGATTAAATATTGATTTTTATTTTGTATTTTCAATTCTTGATTTTTTTAATAAATTGGAATTTAATTGAATGAACATGAATTACGTAGTTACTACATTGAACATCATTCCCAATTACATATATATATATATAGAACATGTACAATACCATTGCCCTCAAAATGAAATAATGGGAAATCTTAATTTTTGTTAGCTCTAAATTTTAATTAGCATGCATCGATATTTTGAGCTCGTGGTAGGAAAAATCAGAATTACAGTAACAAAAATCATAATCAAATATTAGGTATTGCAAATAAAATAAAAATATGAACTTAAAAAATATATATGAAAAACCACTCATAATCACAGTAGCAATAATCGTACCACCAGGTAATGATTGATGAGGCAATTGTTGAGTAATGACCACTTTAACTTCATATCTGTCATTTCGTTCTCCAGTGGCATCATCTCTTTCAGACGTCGTCGCCCACATTTGTGTATATCTACAAACACGAACTCTATACGTTGTCAGGCCATTTATATTCCATAGAGAAAATATATATATATACACGTTGAAAATAATTTATTATAATTAATAATTTTAAAGTAAAAATTTCAAGGTGTCTGAGAATTATCATCATTCTCTCTCTATATATGTATTGTTTGTGTGTGTATATGCACACATGTACTATGAGACTATATTAATTTAAACTTTGTGACTTAAAAACCTGTTCATATGTTCATATATATATATATCTTGCAATTCAAATATAAAATATGTCTTGAATTTATGGCATGAATTAAAAGAAAACAAATGGAGAAAACTGTCTAATGTGCGCATATCCCAAGTGTATTGAAGGGTACGCCATATATATATATATATATATATATAAGGTCATTCTCTAGTAAGAATGTTTTAAAATTTTTATTTCAAGATCATTTACTACAATCATTTACTTTCAGCAGGTCTCATCATTATGATGGGATCCACTAAAAATGATTAGCGGTAATTATTGATCCTAAAATAAAATTGGATGTCCATACCTATGAAGAACTATTATTTTTATTATTATTATTATTATTATTACACACATATATATATATATGTGTGTGAGTTCATGATATAAATGATCTAAAATTTTGACCCATTATTAATGTTGTTTTACACTAATACACTAAGCTAATTAATATGAAAATTTACGAACATGCCATTGAAAAATATTAAGAAAAAAAGATATTATTTTGGTTTTAAGGCCATCTAAGATTATGTATCACTTCTCAAAAATAGGTAAAAAATAATAAATAATAAAAATTTTTACATGGCATCAAAGTCATTTGACTAATACCATAAACTAAGACAAATTCTGCTAAACACAGCAACTTAAAAGAAAAAATAAAAAACAAAGGTGGCCGATTAAAAACCCAACCTATGGATGGCTAATTCAAATTCCTTTGTTCTCATCAGTTTTCTCATTTGACAGTTTGTGTAATTGGACACACGAGCTACTGGGAATCTAAGGTTATTTAGGCGAGCCAATTTATAAATATTGGTTCAAATAATATAAAATTGGGGAAATTAAACTAAACTCTTTGAGGTTTGGCCACCTCCTAGATGAAAAAGTTTGTATATTCTACTCTACACAAAGACTCTTAAAACCTAAGGGTGGTGAACGTTTCCATTAAGTTGACCCGCATTTTTTTTAAATGTCCAGACTATCCTTTAATAATAAGTTAAAAAAAACTGTTTAAATAAAAGAATTAAAAGAAAATAAATAAAATAAAACACTAACAATAATAAACAAACAAATGGAGGATGCCAAATTCACAAAACCCCACCAACCATCAAAACTCAACATTTCAACCATATCCCAAATCCACAAAAACCCATTAACCTTCCAAATTTGTCACACGAAGGAGGCAAGGTTGGTGGAGGATGCCACCGAAGAAGCCAAGCCCTCTGAAGAAGCCAGGGCCGACGATGGAGGCTGGTGCCGTTGGTTGAGAGAGAGGTGGAAGGTTGGATCTCTGAACTGAGTGGGTTTGGTGAGTGGTAGAGGTCTTTTTTCCTTCTTCTTCTTCTTTTTTGAAAAGGGTGAGATGGTAGAGTTGCAAAAAGTAACCGTTATAAAATTAATAAATTTATTTGTTTTATAAGTAAAAGGAAAAGATTAAACTAATTGACCTTGTACAGTTAGATTATAATAGAGGGTCATTAATCTTAAGGGCGTTTGTGTAGATACAAACTTCTCTAGGCTTTTCCCAAAAAAAAAAAAAAAGACTTCTCTAGGTGTGTGGTAGCTCATAGGGTTTAGTGTAATTTCCTCTATAAAAAATTGACCGATGAAATAGTAATGGTTCAATGAAATTCAATAATTTATTTCAACAAAATTATCGTGTCTTAGAAAATAGAGTCCTCTTCTCTCTATCGTTGCATGTCAACACTATCTTTTGAATTTTAGACTTCATCAAAATCACCATATTATTTGGAACAGTACTACGAGAATTCACGGCATTTAAAAAATATATACAAAAAGGAAAATTTGATGAGAACAGGACGGAAAATATTTTTTGAGGAATTTATAGTTATTACCTGCTTTTGCAGCTCCAATTGATCGAAGAAAGGAAGTAGACAGAAAGAAAACAATATCAATGAAGTCAAAAGACTCGAGAGTGGCAAATGATAATTATATTAATCCACTCTGGCCCTTATTGTGTCCACAATGACCAAGGCTTGGTTTATAACTTATTAGTGCTAGATAACCAAAGAGACTGTACACATATTTGACTTTTGTCTGGCCAAAGTTCAGGATAAAAAGCCTGTTACCCCTCCGCAAAAGGCGATCAGCCTGTTACTTACTTTATCTCATCGACAATCAATTGTGGTCGCATCAAAGGCCTTCTATGTGTAATGTGGGGGCTCTATTAACTGGTTGTTGAGGCTAGTGCATTTTTATAAAATAATTGAGGAACGAGAGCAAGAAATGTAAGTGTGAACATACATTGCATTAGGTAAGGTGAAAAAGGAATTTTGAATTAATAATTTGGTTTGTCAAATGACACCATGAAGGATTTCAAAAATTAGCCGATGCCCACATCGATTTTTTATTTTTAAGTAAAGAGAAACATTTAGGTTTGGGATCAAATTAATATCCATTTACAAATGTGTAAGTATGAGTGTAGGGATGCCATCCCATACCCATTTATCCGCTTCCTCTAAATCATTTTTTTCTTCTATAAATAAAAATTATATATATAATTTTTATTAACAACCATGTATCTAAAAATATTTGAATAAACTTGAATAGATCAACTGAGTACATTAAGAGTAAAGAACTTGAGATTGTCTTCAAGTTGTCATATGTTACAATTCAGATATAGTTTTGTGAACTTTTGCGTTTTATCATGATTTATTAGTATATTTTTATTTACATGCATCTGATTTTGTGCATTTTATTATTCTTTTTTAAGTTTTTAGGTCAGACAAGGGGAAAAGATAACAGGTATAGGTACGAGAGCATCCATTCTCAAAAATCCTCTTATCCCTGCCTCTCTCACAAATGGGGATTTAGATAGAAGTGGAGGAAGTGATGGAGAAGATACCTATCTTTGTACTCACTTGAACCATTGACGTCCCAAAACCAACTAAGTCACTAGAATGATAAGCCTTATTTATTTATTTATTTAAAGGGTTATTGCATCATACCATAACACTCACACTAAATTACATATATTAATGTTTATATATTATATATAGGGATAGAAATATATATTTTTATCTCCAATATAATTATATAAAACAAAATATATATATCTATTTTTTTTATCAATCATTCTAAGTATACTATATCTTAGTATGAGTGGTTGTTCTTTTCTCTTGATCCTAAGAGATCAAAAATTTAAGTCTCATCATTATTCTAAAACATAAGACGTGGATATTTTTCTCTAGATTTAATCTCCACTTTCCCATCATAATATGTATATATGACTTTTATAATTAAATATACCTGATTTTAAAATATAAGAACTAACCAATCAAATTTATACATCATATTCTTTCTTTTATAATAAATTCTCTCACTTATTTAATTCAAATATAATGAATAAATTTGATTGATTGATATTATTTTGAATTATAAAAGCATTCTATTTGTATGATATTAGTTATAATAATATAAATAAAATATAGAAAAATTTATATTTAAACTTCGTAAGTTTCGCCTAAATCACGCAATTGTAAGTACCTAACTATCATTTTGCCCTTATGTTTTTTTTTCTTGTTTCTTTGTACCAATCGAGTGATTGTCCGCTGTATTCCATGCCCCGTGACACACGTTGATTTTACTACCTTCAAAGATTCCAATCGCTTATCTTCAACTTTAGCTTTTTGCTTTTCACAATCAATCTTTTTTAAAGCGAAAAGAAAAGGTTTTATTGTCCATTTGTAAGGGACCCATGACGCTTCGAAGATATACGAAGGATGTTGACAAAGGAGATGATTGCTTTATAAAAATCTATATTTTCTTCATTTGTTTTATTGATATCTGTATAATTTTACATTCTTCATCAAAAAGTGTAATGTTGTTACTTGTTATCATTATATTCAATGTTATTTTTACCTTTCTTGTTTTCATCATATATAGTTTCTGTTGGAATTGATTGTCTATCTACTAAATTTTCTTTCAAGTTTATATCTTTATTGTTATTAATGACAAATTCACCAAGAGATCCCTTTTGTGATTGGACTAGTTTTTCACTTTCTTTTTTTTTTTTACCAGTTTTTCATATCCTGAGTTATATTTTTCATTGGATATGTCTACAAACAATTATAAAAACAAACGGATAAAATAAATAATATGTTGAAAAAACTAATAAAAATAAAATATAACAAGTAATTAAAGTGATAGTCTTAAGAGTAATAGGACCTGAAACTTTGATCAACGGGTATTATTTTGATAAAAAATAAGTCCTGAGGGAGTTTGATTGAATATAGAGCTGTATATTGCCATCAAAATGTAAAGAGAGATAGCTTTTCTTTTTCCTTTTTTCATTTTGTGCTTGAGAGTCATGAATATATCCGACTATTGAATTGAATATAACGTGACAAGTATTTAGATATTCTAATATTTTTGTCTATAAGGAAAAATTTGTTAATTCAACATCAGTTTAATAAATATTAATTTAAATAATAAATAAGGATCGAGATTTTGTTTGAAAAGTGGTTTTGGAGTGGGAAAGCTTTTATTATGAAATCATTTTTTTTAAATAATTATGAAATCAATATTTAAACATCATTATAACAAAGAAAAAATTATTTGAACGACAATTATAAGAAATCTAATATTTATTTAACTAACAAAACAAAATTGAGATTTTATGGAATAGGAAACTAATTACTATAAAATTAATTATTTAAAAGTCCATTACTATTTTTTTAATGATAGGAAAAGGACATTAAATTCATTATGTTTTAGGTTAAAAATAGGATTTAAATATTTTATTTTTTAAGATTTAGAAAAATATTCAATCACCTTTATTAAACTGTGGTTTATTAAAAATAATTGCTATGAAATAAGAATAAATTCTAAAAAGTATGGTTGTCGTATACGTAAGGAATTTTATAAAATTTTTCATTGATAAAGGAATATGTAGAGATTTGATAGGTCCATGGCCATACTAGGCGACAAGATTGGGTTGGCACAACAATTACTCACATGTAAATTTAAAAGTCGTATTTTTTTTTAAAACAAATTTAAAAGTTGTTTTGGAATAGAAAAGCTTTTACTATAACATTAATTATTTAAAATTTTATATTATAATATTAAAAGTCTGGGACTTCACTTTAAGGCGAACTTGAGTGAGCCCCTAAGTTGCCTAGCCCCTCCCTATAATGAATTATTTCGGTGTAATCATTTCGCTTTACTTGTCGTGTACTTTTACTTTGAAAACAAACCAAAAAATGTTTATTAATTTGAGTGGGTACACTGATTGATGATTAGTGCTAGTCATTTTCATTGGGTTTATATCAATAAAGGAGGGAAGTGAACATATAGACACAGATTCAATATGTCTACATGAGTGCTAGGGGGCAATGATTGGTTTTGGTTGGTACAACCATGACTCACGTGGGAATGAGATCAAATAAATGAAAGATGACCCATAAATGGATTTTAATATCCTTTTTAATGAACGAGCTGTTAGTTCTTTTATTTTTCTTTGGAAAAAAAATGTGATTACAAGATTCGTATTAAATTTTAATTATCTATATTAGAAAAAAGTTGTTATGAAATTAACATTCAAACATAAATTGAAAACATAGTCCTATTAAAAAATAAAAAATCAAACATAGTTAATCATGAAAAGTTCTTTTCTTTTTAAGCAGTCATGAAAAAATTGTTAATTTTATGTAATTGTGAATTATTTGTGAATTTTTCATCTGCTTTTCGAAATTGTTATATTTTGCATTTGAAATACAAAATTTGGTTGTCTTACATTTTCAAAAATAGTGTATTTGAATCAATAATTGATCAAACTTTAGTTAAAAGATAGAACTTGACCTAAAGTTCTTTTTTCTCTTTTTCCGTGGTATGAAATTAGACAGTCCAGCTGTATTCCGCTTCTTGCGGTCGAAAAATATCCCCTTATATGTTTTCCATATAATGATGGAAATTCATTCTTTCAATAAAGTTATATCACATCAGGTGGAATTGTACCATTTTAAGTAAGCAATGGACGGGTCATTTTTGTTTTTTTGGGTCCTCATCTTTTTGACCATTTACTTGGTGAACGTAGTTATCCATTTTTGTTGGTTTTGACTATGGGACAGACGCTCTTTTTTCTTTACCCACCAAAATTTTCCTATTGAGTTTTTACGATGAAGTTTTTAACGAGTTCTCCAATAACGATTTATTTACAAATCTTTGATTTTAACTTAATCTTGTAATGTCTTTCTCTTCTCATGATTTATTTTTAATCTTTATAAAATGGTTCTCAATTTTATATAAATTTTTTTTTGCCTTGTTTTTAATTTTTTTTTTCAATAATTTATATCAAGTAGGCAACATATGAATTTACAGCACTTAGTTCTATAATTTATTTTTGAGATTTTATAAGTGGCGTATCAATAATTTTTTTTTTTACAAATATAGATCATTTTTAACAAGAAAAACATAAAAAATACATAGTTTCATCTCCAATATAATTATCTAAAATAAAATATACATCTACTTTCGATCAATTATTCTAAAATATATGTTATATTCTTTTATATTTTATATTTTATAATTAAGAAAAGAGAGAATGAAAGAGATATTTATATTTTTAATTGGCTGAAAAATTTGAGAAATTAAAGTTAGCATTTCTAAGAGAATTTCTCAATTTAAAAACTAATCTCCATATTCTCTATTTTTTTTTTCCTATATCAACTTTATATTTGGATAAAATAATTGCATTGAAAAGTAATTTATTTTATTTTATTTTGTTATCTCTTTATTCTACGTGATAGGAAATTTAACTCAAATAAATAATTGTATTAAAGATACTCATATATATATATATATATGAATGACTCAATGTTGGATCTCTAGCCCATACTCAACCACCCATGACAAATCAACATTAGTAAAGGTCTTTGTTTATCAACATTGATTTGTGAGGCTATGCATCGATTAGAGGTCGATATTGGAGGAGTTATTGGAAATATATATATATACATATATGCACATTCTACAATATATACGTGGTATCGATATACTTGACAAAAAAAAAAAAGAGTGATTTTATTTTAAAATTGCTTGTTATAAATTATTATATATTTATTATATCTAACCATAATTAAATATGTTTAATTATAATTAGTAAATATGATCCTACTTGTTGATTATTGTAAATGTAATTTGACTCATTTAATTATAATCAGATATAATAAATATATAACAAATTGTAATCAGAATTTTTTTTTAAAAAAAAATTACATGTAACAATTTTAGAATGCAATTATTGATTTTTTTGTAATAAGTATATAGATATCTAAGGTGTATCTAAGGAGAACTGACCTATATATATATATATATAGTCTTTGTTTATACATTAATGGTGTTCAAGTGGATCATGCATACTCTAGTTCATGCTCAATCACTCTTGACAAACCAACATTATTAAACAAAGACCTTTCTCTTTGTTTAATAACAAAGCCTTTTTGTTTATTAATGTTAATAAGGTCTTTTTTTAATAATGTTGATTCGTCTCTATTATAGATTAGATATCCAACATTGGGGATCTTTCTTGAGTCTTCGGAAAATATTTGATACATACAAAGGACAGAGTATGGTCCACTTGAGCACTAACTCATGCCTAACAACTATCTTTTTCATAAAATTTCAATCCTTTAAGACTTCATCTTTTTTAATTTTATTTCTTCTGACTCGACTTCTTTGTCCTTTTGAGTTTACTGTATATGTGCATGATAAGCAGCGGCAAGGCAAGATTTTTATTATATATTGATATATATAGTAATTAAAATGAGACTCGTTAAAAGTCGTCTATAATTGAATTGACATTAAATTTCTACAATTTTCCTTTCATTGTACATGATCAAAGGATTCATAAGTGAGCTGTCTTCCACTTTATTGTAAAGCCTAGTCTTAGCAATACACATAGCTAAACTCAATATGTAACATATTATATATATATATTTTTATATAAAAACATAATATCTTCCTAACTAATATAACATAAATTTTTAAACATTCAAAAAATTAATAATAAATATACACGCAAATTTAAATAAAAAGTATGCACAGAACAAATACAATTGATAACAAATATTTAAAAACTACATTACCGATCAATATATTTAAATTACAATTATTTATATAATTCCTAGTAAGTTAGAATAAGAACAAAATGTCGACATGGATAAGAATTATGTTACCACTGTTGCAACATTTATCGATGTAAAAGTTATTATTCATATGAAATAAGAGTTCTTTTTAGGGCATTTGAATTTTTTTTAGATATTGGGCAATTACAACGTAGCTAGGATCCTATTCTAGCCCTTTTTCTCCCAAACTTTCATGATTTATAACATATCAGCATAGAAAATAATGAATGATTATGATTGTTATATTTTTTTTCCTCTCAAATGTATCACTTAAACTTCATCTTCTCTTATAAAATGTCAAAATAAAAAACAAGACTATGAGAGAATTCCAATTCATCACAATGACAACAATGGAGTTTTTATAAAAATTATTATAATTTGAGAGCAAAGAAAAAATACTCTTACTTTCAAAAAAAAGAATAATATAGTGAAAATTGAAGCTGAAATCTGCTCATCGAAACAATTTCAATACAATTATCATTAATTCAAATCCTACATAGTTTTTATTTTACTCTTACTTTCAAAAATAAGAATAATATAGTGAAAATTGAAGCTGAAATCTGCTCATCGAAACAATTTCAATACAATTATCATTAATTCAAATCCTACATAGTTTTTATTTTCAAAGTCTTCTTGAAAGTGTTCTATGTTTAGTAAAAAAATTATAATTGTCGTCAGCATTTATGCATGTTTTCAACTCCAAAAGTAAAAGAAATTTAGTGCAAAAGCAAAGAAATTTAATGTACAAATCAATGACAAAGAGGATTAGAAGCAAGATTTATTACTAAAACTCTTAAAATATGAGTGTTTTCACACGAAAAGGTAAGATGAATGAAAGTCCAAGCCTTCAACAATCAAATTATATTTCAAATTGAGTGCTGCTAAGCCTCCAACTTGAGTTATTGAAAGTGAATAATATAATTTGTAGAGCGAGAAAGTGCAAACAAAGGGAGGGAGAGGGGAGAGAGAAAACAAGGCTAAGCTTAAAGTTTTTATCCAAATTAATGAAGGATAATTTCGTCTGTTTCATTGGTGTAAAAAAATACTCAATTTATAAAACTGGTAACCTTTCCAAAAGAATCACCACACTCCAGTGAGATGTGGTGATATTTTTAATAAACTTACATGTTTTTAAAGCACAAGAAAAAATTATGTATCAACAAACAATTTGTATTGTTAAAATTTGTTAGAATTAAATTTTTTATTTACTGAAATTTAATATTTTTAAACTGTAAATATTTAATCTTGTAATAGTTAAAAAACAAAATTATATAATGCGTCATTTCTCAAACCTTGTGGTTGGGAAGAAATTTATTAAACAATGAAAAAGTACAACGTAAAGTGATTGCTTACTAACATGTTAATTTTAATTGAGTAACTATTTATTTTTATGTTAGTAATCAAGTCGGAGTCCTATTTTATAAAAAGAATCTCAATTATTTATTTTTATGTTAGCAATCAAGTCGGAGTCCTATTTTATAAAAAGAATCTCAATTATGTATTTTTATGTTAGCAATCAAGTCGGAGTCCTATCTTATAAAATGAATGCCACAAATTCCTATTTTATAAAAAGAGTGATACAAATTCTAAAATGTATTCAAATGATGTGACAAGATGATTTATAATAACGGTATCAATTATGAAATAATATATCGATGATGTTGTAATAATAAAGTGAATATTGAATTTGACAAAATTTTAGAACATTCAAGTTGGAGTTCTATTTTATAAAATGAATGCCACAAATTCCTATTTTATAAAAAGAATGCTACAAATTCTAAAATGTATTCAAATGATATGACAAGATGATTTATAATAACAGTATCAAGTGTGAAATAATATATCGATGATGTTGTAATAATAAAGTGAATATTGAATTTGACAAAATTTTAGAACATTACTCTTATAAAAAAAGTGAAGTGTCAATGAAGCTTAGTGTGTTGGAGTACCCATACAAGCTCCCGTGGTTGTGCTAAATTTTCTAAATTTTAATAAATCTTTGACAGATTTTATGGGTTAATTGTTTTTTCTACTTAAGACTTAATAATACTAAATTATATTTATTAAGTTATTTTCGTTTATTTTTTTAAATGGTCAAACCACTTAAATTCACCAAAAAATAACCGAAAAAAATTAACTAAGAATTTTAATTTTTCACTTAATTGTAAATCACTTAATAATATTTAAGTTTTTATTCTAAATCTATCATCCCCAAAATAACATAATTTTAAAATTATCCTAATTTTATATTACTCAAATTTACTTTTCTTTTTTCCTTTTTCTTGATACTTATAAAAAATATATTTGAAAAGTAAAATTTAAATATATCTTATCCCAAATTATCTTGAAATTAAACTAATATATTTTAATTTACAAATTAAATATTTATTTTTTGAGTTGTTTCTTTAAATATATTAATATGTTTAAATATATAAATATGATTAATGCTACTATATTTTAATCATATTTTAATTATAAATAAAATATTATTAATATATACATAAAATTTTTTTTAGGATTTATTAAATTATTTATTTTCAGATATTTATATTACATTAATTAAAATTACATAATAATAAATAATAAAAATAATATAAATATCAACATACTAGTTTTTAAATAATTTTAAATTTAAATAATAAACAAATTTATAGGATATTCAGAGATAAGGAAAAAATATATATATGTTATTTGGATTTTATATTTCAATTACTATTCAATCTTCAGTCTTCAACAGTATTATTTAGTCTTAAGATAAAAAAACAAACGATCTCTTAGTTTGTCAATTGTTTGGGAAACATAATTTAATGAGTAAAATTATTAATTTTTATATTTATTGTATGGTTGATCAAACACGATAGAACTTTTTTCACAAATAAAAGGGTTAAAAAATAAATAATGATAGATATTTAATATTTTTATTTAATCTTTATGCAGTAATTGATACGAGATTTTCATATCAAATAATAGTAAGTTTCAAATTTAAATATTTAATAACATCAACGGTTGGAGGATGAGAAAGTTGCACTTTTTTTTTTTTTTTTGGAATACATGAACTGTACTTGGGATAAGGTCAGAAAACGATCGGAATCAATTAAGATAGGACACTGAGGTACGGCCCGGATGATAATTCCTAATCAACACACCCAAAGACGGATAGAGAGAAACCTATACGAGGGGATCAACCCACACATATGATAGAAGATAATAATATATATATATATTTATATTATAAGAATTATTATTATTATATGATATAATATATATATTTTTAGATTTTGGGAGGGGGGCGTGCGGTGTCCAACCCATGCCCTTGACAAAGGAGGCATGGGTGGTTGCTGACGTCAGCAACCAAGTGAGGAGAAAGTTGTACTAGTTGTCCACCATTATTATTATTATTATTTAAAAAGGAAAAAACAAAAACAAGACAAACAGGCCCAATCGTCAGTATTATCTTTTGACTTTTAACTTTCAGCACCCAAACTCAGCGTGCTTTTAAACTTGACGTAGCTGTTGATATAATTGCACATCGTTTCTCTTGAGACTGAGAGTGAAGAGGATTTTCTTCTAATCAAACTCAGGTATGGTGTATACATATATCAAAACTCTTTTTCTTCTTCCATCTTTTCTTGATCTAAATGCCCTTATATACTTCTATTTGAACCTTTTAATCTTTTCTTTACTGGTTTGAGTCTCGATTGTTTACCAGCTTGAACCTCTTAAATATGTTGGGATTATAACCGAATATCAAACTCAATAAATAAAATAAAATAAAATTTATGTTTTGGAACATTTTATTGAGTATAGATTTTTTCCCAGCAGTTAGAATATTAAGTAGTCCCAAAATCATCATGAGTCTTTGTTTTTCATTGTTTTCTGACACTATTTTCACTGTTATTATTTTATCGGACTAATTATATCCTCTTGATGAGGTTGAATAATCTTGATTACGCAATCAATCAAATCGTATTTCTCTCCTTTTTTTTTTTTTTAATAATTTTTTACTTTTTACTAACTATTAAAAGTTTTTTCCTCATTAAAGTTTGATCGGTGCACATATAATAGTTAGCCCAAATCGTAAGTTTTTTGCTCATATACTAATAATCATAAGATTAGTTGCGAAAACTATGTTATTGGAGGTCTTAGTCAAATTTTTTCTTTGATAAGTTTTGTATAGTACTTTATTGTTTTCCATTTTTTATGTTCTTTTTCAATTTGACTATTTTTTTTTTTTTGATATGTTTAATTTGAATATTTTATCTTTTTAAAATTGGAAAAAAAAGAGAGATCTGAAAAGTGAATCTAAGTAATACCCACAAACAGATTTATATAATCAACACCAGAGGATTCAGTTCTCAAGTCGAAACATCTCTTTTACTTTTTATGCTTACTAGCATATGGTGTTTCTTTTTTGCAGAGATAACCTATAGTTCTAGAGGAGAAATGGCAGTATCAAAGCCACAAGATTCAGCTGATCAACCTCCGCAACCCCGGAGCGAGGACGAAGTTAAAAGGCTGCGGGATGCTGTGCTATTTGCTTGGGAGCATTTGCACTCAGTGGTAAAAAAAAATGGTGGCTCCGGAGCACCATCAAGTCTAGAACAAACAGTAAACCAAATGATGGCCAAAGCGCAGGAAAATCAAGCTGCACCTCCTCAGCAACAGCAGCGTCAGATGCAGCCGCAAACACCCAATCAAAAAGGATCATCTAAAAATGATACAACGAGACCTAGCTCAATAAATGACCGAACAAGTACTAAGGTTGTTCGTGTCAACAAGCCCTCGGCTCATCAGGCTAAGGCTCGACTTTGAAGTGGTAGATAATTTCAATGGCAAATGCTAGAGTTTCTTATGAAAGCAATTCCTGGTGTTTGAACTTAAAGTTAGTAATGGTTTTGAACTTCAATTTAGTAATGTGGCATATGTCTGTGGTTTGATATTAGATACTAAATATATTAACGAATAAGATTAGGTTTGTGTTTCAAAAAAAAAAAAAAAATGGTTTGTGAGTGTTATTAATATTATTATATGTGTTGTAAAATAATTGACGATTTTGTATTTATTTATTTTTATCTATTTTGTTATGTCACCGCAATAAAAATATATATATATATATGAAAATATATAAATCTAATAGCTTATTGTCGAAACACTGAATCAATATATAATTTTTTTTTTCTCATATAATATCCCGTGATTTTTAAAATGTCCGGTTAGTAAAATTTTAAAAATACTGTACCTTCTATCACCCATGACAGAAGGATATGTTTGGGTTGTAGCTTGTGAAATTATTGTTTGTATCTTAACTTATAAAATAATTTATTTAAAATATAAGTAGTTAGGTGTATGATAACTTAGGGTACCTTGTCAAAATAAAAATAATACTACTAATAACGATAACGTAGGGTCCACTCGTTAATGTTGTTGTTTTAATTTAAGAACGAGAAATTTATTTTTATATTTTTTGGATTAAAAAACGTCGTTTGATAAAGATTATTAAAATTGAAAACATATAAATATGTTTTATAATAATATGAAATGAAAAATTATAACAAAAGTATATTTGGTTAGTCAATTCAATTTTATAGTCAATCAAGTATTTCACTATTTTCACATAGTATTAAAAAAAAAAAAAAGAAAAATTGACACCATGCCCAACTTATCTTCAAGCTCCACCTCTCTTCGCCATTATTGACACCGTGTCTGTGTTTCAACCTCAACCTACACCTTTTTCATTGTTGACACTGTAAAGATCAAGCCCAAGATTTCGCCATCCTCAACAATGGCCGCAGTTTTCAATCTCTCCTCTGAGCTCTTCTTCTTCGTCCATCTCCTCCCAATGGGAAGAGATCGACGGATCTTCTCTATCAAGGATCTCCTCTTACCGGAGAAGATAGTTGAGGCCACAGGTGGAGCTGGCTCTGCTCTTCTCCTTCATTCTCTTTTTGCTTTTTGTCACACTGTATATTTTATACTGATATTAAGAAAAGAGGAATAATGAAAACGAAAAAGCTGGAAACATCAACTCCCTGTTTTCCACATTTTTTTCTTTCTAGCATGTAAATGGTGACTTATGTGTTTTTGTGTTCCTCATGTCTTCATTATTTAAGAAAGGGAAAAATTATAAATAACTCCTAATTTTTGATGAAATACCAAATCAAACCCTATGATTTAAACAATTAGCAAAAAGCTTCCTACAATTAGTTGACTATTAGTTGATTTTAGTTAAAATTAATGCAATAAGTTGGTTTTAAGTTCCATTATATAGAAATTCACCTAGGTGATCTTATTCCATTACATTTTAACAAAAATTAACTAAAATTATTAAAATTAAAAAATAAAATAAAAGTGGCAAAATAAAAAGGAAAGATACAGTAACTACGAGCGGTGGCCAATTGTCGGAACTTATTGCCACTGCTGAGGCCAATGGCCAGAGGAGAACTGGCATTATCCAGCAGTGCTATCACTGGCGGAAGCTGGTTCTCCTCGGTAGAGGATCCTCTACTCTCACCAGATGTAAGCGGCCTCTCCTGCGTCGGTTCATACCACTAATTATTGATATGAAGGAAATGTTTACAATTAAGACACTTGATAACAAAGCCCATGTCGTTTTGAAGTTAATATACGATTTCGCCGATGATTCAGACCATTTGTTTCCTAGGTATTCTTGAGAAAATAACAATGCGTCGAGGTGGTTTTTGAGGTATTTGAAGACAATGATAATTGATATTGATGATTTGGTTATTATATCCGATCGAGACCCAAGCATTTAATTAGAGTTATAAAGATGTTCCCAAATGCAGTATGGCTTTTATGCATGGCACTAAGGGGAGAATATTAAAAGGACATATCATAGGGCGGACTTGAAACGGGTTCTCAACCAACCTGCAAGAGCCTACACTAAAGTTTGAATACAATGAAAACATTGATGAGTTGCGCGTAATACATCCTCGACGTATTTTGGACATATCAAGAATCTTTCAAGATTTCTCTCTCTGACGCACACACATGCGAAACACAAATTATTATAAGAGAAAATATGATTAGACTATTTCCAAGAAATGTATAGGAAAAAAGATATGGGATATAATCAAAAATCCCCTACGAACCAAAATAATATTGTTATGGGTATTTTTAGTAAAATGAGTAAAGCCCAGAAACGAAGGCCCGTTGTATCGCCTTGTGAGGGGAAGCCCAAAAAGGCCTGGTCAAAATAGACAGAAGTCAAAAGGAGTCAACCATTAACTTATGTACCCGAGGACACCTGATTACACATAAGGCCTGATCGATGAATGATTGCATAACGACCAGGAATTCTACTCGTCCGCTTGACTGAGGGATAGTTAAGTCTGCTCGTTTGTCCGATAAAGGAGGCATAAGGCCAATGAAGCGGTCTGCTCGCTTATAGGCAACGTCTGATCGCTGGAGAAGTTATTCATAAGAATTGACCGATTGACCTTCTGGAAGGGGAATCAATTCAAAATAGGAAAGGTGACAGTTTGCCTATTCTCATGCAAATAAAACACTCTTGGAAATTACTATATGCGCGGGAGAGATAATCTCGTAGAAGATTATTCTAATTAATGTATATTATTTTTTGCCTTATCTGTAAGATTCTTAAGCCTATTCTGACTGTAACATCTCCAATATAAATAGGAGATGGAATTCAATGTAAATGGACAGAGTGAAATAAAATACAATTACTCCGGCAGTGAGAAGGGGTAATTGTCGTGGATGTAGGCCATTGTTTCTGGCTGAACCACGTAAAAAGTTCGGTTGTCTTGTTGGTTTTGGCTTTAGTGTTGTGTGCTTCGTGTGTGGTTAGTCATATTGCAGGTATTGGGCTTAAAAGGACTGGGTTGACCAAAATCGAGTGTCAACATCTTTTGGCGCTAAAAGGAGGGCCCAAAACTGCAATTTGACGATTTCTTTTACTTTCCCCTTTTTGTTGTGATTTGCTGACATGGCCAGGATCAAGACAACCAGGGTGGTTGCGACAGAAGCTGACCCATTTGAGGGACACCAAGGCCAGGGTCAAGTGGCTAAGACGTCTAGCGCAACCTTGCCTCCACCTCCTTCGCATCGGGCAGTAGATGGCGTAGATGCTGCCGCAGCTTGGCAACAACGTCAAGAGGCACGTCAAGAGGCGTTAGAAAATACGGTGGCACAATTGGCTGAAGCCATTAGAACTCTGACGCAGGCTTGTGCCCAGGAGGCTCCCAGAAACATAAGCCCTCAACCTCAGCACCAATCGGGAAGGAACGAGTCTAGTAGAGGAGAAGAGGCCGGTAGGGTAAGAGAGCAGCCGGCAGTTTCTGTTCGCTCCTCAAACATACGCCCAAGAAGGGAGGGACGTCCAGTCCGCGAAGAAGAAGTGGCTCCACATCCTCCTGATCATAGAATCAGAGTGAATCAAGAGGGTAGTCGCCGCGTGGAGAATAACAGTAGGGACGAAAGAATTCAGCGGCACAGCGGGGAACGAATGCGTCAACCGGAACTTCCCCGGGCAGGAAATTCTCACAGAAGGAATGAGTCGCGAGGAGCGTCTCCAGACCGAAGGAGGTCGCAAACTCGTTTCTCGGAAGATGGGAGTAGGAGGAACCGTCGGTCCCCGGCAAACAGGAATGAACGACACGACCCAATGGTGCAAGAATTAATGCAGAGGGTTCAGCAGTTAGAAACCAGGCCCGGAATCCATGGCCAAGCAAGGGAGCGGGAAGATAGAACTCCGTTTTCAAGAGAGATTGAAACCCAGTTGCTGCTACCAAGATTTAAACTCCCGAACATCCCACTTTATAACGGAGATAGTGACCCGTATGACCATCTGGATACCTTCAACGTACAAATGGATCTGCAGACCTCTAACCCTCTGGTTAAGTGCAGGGTGTTCCCAGCGACATTAGGGAATGTGCCGAGGACGTGGCTGAGAAGTCTTCCGGCCCATAGCATAAATAGCTGGGATGAGTGTCAGAGAAAGTTCAAGGACCAGTATAAGGCACTGAGAAAGCAGCTCGCACCGACTTGCCACTTGGCAACTATCTTTCAGAAGCGGGAAGAGACCCTAAGGGATTACATCGCCAGGTTCAGGCGTGAGGTAAATAACGTAGAAAACCCTTCTGATGAAAGTATCTTAACCGCAATCTCTGCAGGACTGAGAAAGGATGGAAAACTATATAAAAGCATCTACAGGAATCCTGTGAAAAGCCTGGGAGAATTCTATGATCGAGCAGCAAAGGAGATTTGCTGGGAAGATACCTTCGGGCAGAAGAAGTTCAGCGAGCAGAAAAACGGAGCGAACAGTTCACGCCAAGGGAAAAAGAGGAGTCAGCGCGAGAATGAAGAGGGTAGTCATAAGCACCGTTCCAGCAATCAGGTAGCGAAACGGTCAAAAAGCGAGTCCCGCAGGAAGACATCTCCACCAAGAGATCGCTATCAGAATTACAGCCTCTTGACTGACAGACAGGACAGGATATTTGAAGCTGAGAAAAGGCGTGAGAACTTTGGAAAGCCCGGACCTACAAACATCCCGAAGAGATTTCAAGATCCAAAGAAATATTGTGCCTATAATAGGGAAAACGGGCATTATACTTCGTAATGTAGGGAACTCAGGGATGCTATAGAGGAACTGATCAGAAGAGGTCGCTTAAGAGAGTATGTGGTGCGGCCAGAAAATCAGCATCCCCAGCAAGGGCATCAGCCAGTACAAGAATACCTTGACGCATCCCGTCAGCCTATCCAGCAGCAGCCACAGCATGCAACTAATCAAGGCCACTTACCTGCTGTAAGGACCATCTTTACTATTCATGGAGGACCACACATTGCGGGTACATCCAATAGAGCGCAAGAGCGCTATGTGCGGGAGGCCAGCCGTGTCGTACTAACGGGTCATAATGAAGTGAAAGGTCCGGTCAAGAGGGCCAGAGTATCTTCAGGAGGCATAATGTTTAGTGAAGAAGATGCCAGAGGGATACGGTGGCTCCACAATGATGCACTGGTCATCAGGGCAAGGATCGACAATACTGAGGTTAGAAGTATAATGATGGATACGGGCAGCTCAGTGAATGTGATGTATAGAGGATGCTTTGAACAAATGGGCTTATCTTTCGAACAGTTGGCTCCATCCCCGGAACCCCTCTTTGGCTTTACAGGAGATGCAATCGTGCCGCTGGGGCAGATTAAGCTTCCACTCGCCATAGGAGACTTGGACAAACAAGCTCTTACAATGGCCGATTTTTTTGTCATTGATTGTCCTTCAGTATATAATGTTATCCTTGGAAGACCTGCTATGAATGATCTCGACACAGCAATATCTACTCGAACACTTACTATTAAATTCCCTACTCCAAATGGGATAGGATGTGTCAGAGGGGAGCAGGAAATGACGAGAAGGTGCTATAAGAATGCGGTAAAAGCTGGGGTCCAAGGAAAAAAGGTTAGCATGGTGACCGAGGAAAAGAAACATCCAATCAGCGCTATAGGAGTCAGTCAGGACCTGGATCCAAGAGAAGTAGATGAAGATCGAGCTACTGGCCCTGTGGAAGAATTGGAAGATGTGCAAGTTAGCGAGCAGGATTCCAAACGATGTCTAAAGATAGAGAAGGATTTACTCCCAAACCTTAAAAAACAGCTTGCAGGTTTCTTAAAAGAAAATTTGGATGTCTTCGCATGGAATCATGAAGACATGGTAGGAATAAACCCAGACGTAATGTCGCATAAGTTGAACATTAGTCCTCTGCATAAGCCGGTTCGTCAAAAGAGAAGGCCGATGACAGAGGAGCGATATGAGGCACTAAGGGAGGAAGTAGAAAAACTTCTAGCAAATAAATTTATCAGAGAAGTTCATTACCAGTTTGGGTAGCAAACCCTGTCTTAGTAAAGAAGAAGAACGGGAAATGGAGGACGTGTATCGATTTCACCGATTTAAACAAGGCATGTCCGAAAGATAGTTTTCCTTTGCCACGGATCGATCAGCTCATTGATGGTACTGCCGGACATCAGCTCCTCAGCTTCATGGATGCTTACTCGGGGTATAACCAAATCCCGATGAATCCTGATGATGAGGAGCACACTTCTTTTATTACTGACAGGGGGCTTTACTGTTACAAGGTGATGCCGTTTGGACTGAAAAATGCCGGAGCCACTTACCAACGGCTGGTAAATATGATGTTTAAACGCCTTATTGGAGGAACAATGGAAGTATATATGGATGACATGTTGGTAAAATCCAAGCAAACGTGCGAGCATGTGCGAGATTTAGAGGAGATGTTCCAGATTTTGCGAAAATTTCAGATGAAGTTGAATCCTTTAAAATGTTCATTTGGAGTAGCCTCGGGTAAGTTCTTAGGATTCATGGTCAACAGTAGAGGGATCGAAGCAAACCCTGAAAAAATTAAAGCCCTTGTTGACATGAAGTCACCCACTAAGATCAAGGAAGTACAGAGCCTCAACGGTTAAGTAGCCGCCCTGAGCAGGTTTATATCTAGATCAACCGACAGATGCATGCCGTTTTTTGATGTGTTGAAAAAGGCTAAAAACTTCCAGTGGACCGAAGAATGTGAGGCATCTTTTCAGTAGCTAAAGGAATACATGGGCCGAGCTCCTCTGCTTTCTAAACCAATTGAAGGGGAGAAACTGGTCGTTTATTTAGGAGTTTCCCAGCATGCCCTTAGTGGAGCTTTAATCCGGGAGGAAAACGGGAAGCAATTTCCCATATATTACATTAGCAAAAGATTACTTGATGCGGAAACCAGATATACGCCCATGGAAAAACTCGCATATTATTTGGTGATAGCATCGAGGAAACTTTGTCCTTACTTCCAAGCACATGCTATCGAAGTCCCAACCAAGTATCCCCTGAAACAGGTTCTGCAAAAGCCTGACACCTCTGGTCGATTACTGAAATGGGCCATCGAGCTCGCCCAGTTTGAAATAGAATTTAGGTCCCGAACAGCAATCAAGGGACAGGTATTGACAGATTTCGTGGTCGAGTTCACAGGATCGAGTAATGAAGAATCAGAACCTTCTGAAGGACCGTTCTGGGAGTTGTATGTGGATGGATCTTCAAGCGAGCAGAAGGCTGGGGCCGGTGTAATGCTGATAAGTCCAGAAGGTCATAAAATTCTATGCGCCTTGAGATTCAAATTTAAAGCCACCAACAACGAAGCTAAATATGAGGCATTATTGGCAGGGTTAAGATTAGCCAGAGAAGTACGAGCAGAACGGATAAGGATCTACAGCGATTCCCAACTTATGGTATGCCAAGTCCGGGAAGAATACCAGGCCAAGGGGTCAAAAATGGCCATTTATCTACAGAAAGTCCGGGAACTTCTAGTCGGATTTGAGAAATACGAGCTACAGCATGTTCCGCGGTCACGAAATTCTCACACAGATGTGTTAGCTCGTTTGGCCACAGCTAAAGATACAGATTTCATGGGGGCTGTACCAATAGAGGTGTTGCCGGTCCCGAGCACGGAGTCCCATGCTGAGATGATGGCGATTGAAGTTGTGCAGGACTCCTGGATGAAACCTTTAATAGAATATCTGCAAGACGGGAAGTTACCCGAAGGAAGGTTAAAAGCTCGCCGTCTTCGGATGCGAGCAGCCCGGTATTGCATCTATGACGACAAACTGTACAAGAAAGGATTCTCAGCCCCGTTGCTTAGATGCATACATGGCTTGGATTGTCAAATTGTTCTGAACGAAATACATGCTGGACATTACGGTAATCACGCCGGAGGACTATCATTGGCCCAGAAAGCCCTTCGGCAAGGATTTTATTGGCCGACAATGAAGAAGGACTCGATCGAAATGGTCAAGAAGTGTGACAAGTGTCAAAGGTTCGCCAAGATACCTCGAGCCCCTCCAACCTTTTTGCAGCAGATGGCCAACCCGTGGCCCTTCGCCATTTGGGGCATGGACCTGATCGGACCACTCCCCACAGCCCGAGGGAAATGTAGACACGCCATTGTAGCAGTGGATTACTTCACAAAATGGGCAGAGGCTAAGGAGTTAGCTGAGATATCCCCCGCCAAGGTTTAAAAATTTGTTTGGGAAAACATTATTTGCAGGTTCGGAGTTCCGCAGCAAATCATGATAGATAATGGAACCCAGTTCAGCAGCGAGCAGTTTCAAAAGTTTTGCAGGGATCTTGGGATTAAAAAGAGCTTCTCAGCAGTAGATCACCCACAGGCCAACGGGCAAGTGGAGCTGTCAACAAAATAATCAAGCAAAACTTAAAGACCAAGCTAGAGGCAAGGAAAGGAGCTTGGGTGGATGAGCTGCAAAAGGTATTATGAGCATACAGAACCACTGCTCGCAACACTACAGGAGAAACCCCTTTCTCATTGGTTTATGGTTCGGAAGCAATGGTTCCAGCGGAACATGAAGTTGCTAGCCATCGGAAAACAGCGTTCAACTTGGATGATAACAGTCATCTGCTCGCAACTAATTTAGATCTGGTAGAAGAGGCAAGAGATGAAGCTCAACTAAGGATTGCTACCTATCAGAGACGAGTTGCCAGGTTCTACAACAGAAAAGTCCACACCCGGAAGTTTAAGGCAGGAGACCTGGTTTTGCGCCTTATTTTACCTGCTGCTCGAAGTCTAGTGATGGGACGCTTGGTCCAAATTGGGAAGGACCATATATTGTGAAAGACAGCTTACAGAATGGAGCCTACCACCTAACTAATATGGAAGGAGTAGCAGTCCCGCGGGCATGGAACGCAGAGAATCTGCGACCATACTATGTTTAAATTATTCAATTTTGTTTTAATAATTAATTTTGTTTTGATAATTTGTTTTGTGTTTTGCACAAGTGCAGTTGAGTCAATAAAGATTTTCTTCGAATGGCAGTTCCTAATCATTTCGTATTTAGATTACTATCTCTACTCATGCTTTGGAAGGATCAATTGATACCTGTGAGCGAGTAGACTCTGGAAGGTTCACTTGATACCTGTAAGCAAACGCTCTGGAAGGTCTATGTTACCTGTGAGCTAAAAATGTCCTGAAAGGCCTTAACATAACCTGTGAGTAACCAGGCACTCTGGAAGGAATGCTAATGGCTTGGGGACTTATGAAAAACCCTGGAAGGTCTATGTTACCTGTGAGCGAACAACCTCTGGAAGGAACATTTGATCTGTGGGTTTGAACGAGCGGAGGTAAGGGGCCCAAAAAGGATAATTTCAGCACTATTAGCTGTCCCCATACTTACTCTGCTCGAATAAATTTAAATGCTGGGAATAATTAGCTAGTCAACCAATTCAAGAAGGTAAATGGAATTCATGATTGAACAGAATCATCAACATAGACGCAAATAAAGAAAAATGGCAAATAAATTATGAGATCAAGTAGAATTGTCAACAGTATGTCTATTACAAAAAGGTACAAAAAATCTCAAGGGGAAAATTCTTTTGGCCAAACGCCCCACTATCGTCTACATTGAGTGGGCGAGGAGAGCTGGAAGAAGATCTTGCACGAGCAGAAGCGGTACCAGGAGGATGACCAGATGAGGAAGCTGGAGGATTGGCCTTTGAATGGGCTTGTTGAGCGTACAACTTCACCTCTGCTACAGCATCTGGCCCAAAAAATGAGACATCCACATCTGGACGTTTGCACCACAGATTGTACAGAAATAAGCTCCCAGTTCGTTCTTCTGCTTCTTGTACCAAGGTCACAGTACGCCCCTGTTCTAAAACGATCTGTTCCTTGAGAGAGATCGCCTCCTGTCTCATCGCCTCTATAATTATGTTAGCTTCAGACAGCTCGTGCTCTCGTGAAGACAACTTTCCTTTTAGCTCTTCATTCTCTGTTTTTAACTTTTCCTGAGCAAAATGAAGAGCGTGCTTCAACTTCTCAATCTCCTTGTCCCTAAAAGCAATTTGCTCTTCTTGCTTCTGCATGGTCTCCTGCTGCTCATACTTCTGTTCCGTTAGTTTTTCATTTTTCTACTCCAGCTTGCGGTGAGCCTCCCTCACCTTTTCAAGCTCCAATTCGAAAGCACCCTGCATCCTATTCTTCTCGTCTTCCAGAGAATTGATAGTGGCCTCCATGGTGGCTTTCTCTTCGGGCCAGTCCGCAATCTCTCTCAGAAGCTTCATATACGCCATGGACGCCTGAAACGGAGTATTACTCAGGACGGAAGGAATGAAGAAGGAAACAACCGCAACGGAAAGAAAACTTACAAGCGTATTGTGGAAGCCCAAGTAGTTGATGAGTCTTTCGCCCTTTATCTCTTCTTTGTAGAGAGCAGGCTTTTTCATTCCCAAGAATTGTGGCACGCGATCTAAAAGATCGCTATAATATATCCCAGCATCAAATTCCTGGGTTTGCTCCTCAGCACCATAATCTGTTTCGTTTATTTTTTGGCGCTTGTGAGGTGGTTCTGCTGTCTCTGGATCAGCGATTCCTTTGCCCTTGTCTATATTTTGAGCAGGAGCAGCTGGTGAATTGCTGGATGGAGCAGGTGGTGTAGCACCTCGGCGAACTTTCTTGTGTGAAGATTTCCTCGCTACAGATTTATGCCTCATTGAATGAACAGGAGATCGATCAGAATCTTGCTGAAGAGGTGATCCTGGCGAGGCCTCCGCAGCAGGGGAAGGGTTTGAACCTTCGGCTGCTTGATCAGGGTCTTTGGGAACAGAAGTCTGGGTAGGAGACTGGCCAGGTAAAGGTTGCTCGAAATGAAGCCTCACCATTTCTGGGGTAAATATATTTGCTAAAGGTGGAACTTCCTGACCAGAGACCTCGAAAGCGGAAGGGATTTCTTTCTCCTCGCGAGAACTTAAATCAGAACCTGGGTCCAATAATTCCTAATCGGCGGGGGGAGCAAGACCATGAAGTTGAAGCAGATGCTCTGAAGGTGTCTGATCGTCTGAGGGGTCTTTTAAATCCGAAAATTTGTCCACCAGAGAGAGCTCCTGGTCAGATAAAGGAATTTCGCCCTTGGGGACGTCTGTATGAGGAAAACGTTATAGCAAGCAAAATGCGGACAGAATAATCACAGATACAAACACTTACTGGGAGAAAGGCAAAAGGAAAAATTCTTTAGATTTGATAAAGATAAGCACGACGCATAGAACCATCGTGACTTATAATCTCCCACGTTAGACTTTCCAATCCCTTGAGGGAGGTTTACTTTATAGGGAGATTTTCGGGCTGAAGTATAGTAAAACCCGTCCTTCTTGTCAGACTTTGGGCCCGTTGTGCTCTTAAAAAGAAAAAGGTGGTGAATCATCGCAGGTGTAGGAGGAGGTAAACCATTCTTAAGAAAAATTGAAGCAAGAGCAGTAAGGTGAGCGTAAGAATTGGGAGTAAGTTGAAAATGTGCTAAGTTAAGGTCATTTAAGAGAGCAACCAGGTAGGGGTGAACCAGAAATCTAAACCCAGCCTCTATGTGTTGGTGACTAATAGCAAAGAAACCTTTAGGAGGGAAAGCTGCATGATCAGAAGCCTTTGGCACCATAGCCCGGCAACCCTTAGGTAAGGAAAAGCCTTCAACGATAGTTTCAAGATCGCTAAGGCCAAGGGAAGATTCGTATCGAAAAAAGGGAGTGCGAGCAGAGGAGGCGTGGTGTTCAGGGGGGCTGAAGTAGCCCCACCACCTTGCGAGTTAGCACTATTGGTATCCCCGACTTGATTAAGATCCTCCTCGGAGGCTGCATCAGTAGACCCCACCTTATGACCGCGACGACTACGACCAGACATCTACAAAAGCAACAGGGATGTCAGGTCGCAGAAAGCAGACCAAAACTTGATATCCATAGGTATCCCTATGTGCATAAGGGGGCTACTTGATATAAAAACTCCCTACTTTATAAACCTAGTAGGTTGTAAGAAATGTTGAACAAGCTAATCAACTACTGAGTCTATCATGGTAAGGGAATGAAGCAAATAAGGAACGTTGCATATGAACACAACTCGAAGCTTCAGTGCGATTATCTAAAAGAAATCATGATACTGATTATACACAAACAGTAACAATGGGAGGAAAGATTAGGAGTTACCGTGGGTATGGCGCGTTTCGTTGAAAAAGAACTTTGAGGATGCAGAAGGACGACCGCCGACGAAAATATCAAAGCGACTGTTTGCCAGAAGCAAATGGAAGAAGGCGAAAATAGAGCGACAGGAGAATAATATATAGTTATTGCCTTGAACCCCCAATCGTCAGACCAGGGCATCCCAATCGTTGCCAGTAATCTAGCGATTCGGTGCGAAAAACTGAAGAAGCCATCATAAGCAACCATCGAAAAGACGTGCATTTAATGCATGCAGTAATGAATGCGACGTCTGAGGGATAAGTAGCCGGCGCCTAGGGAAGTGACACATGGCAAAAAAGAGGAAAAACAACGATTCATATCCCACCAAAAGTATTTTGGGCGCGAGAACATTGTTTCCAGTACAAAAAGAGTACTAAAAACAAGGGGGCTAGTGTTATGGGTATTTTTAGTAAAATGAGTAAAGCCCAGAAACGAAGGCCCGTTGTATCGCCTTGTGAGGGGAAGCCCAAAAAGGCCTGGTCAAAATAGACAGAAGTCAAAAGGAGTCAACCATTAACTTGTGTACCCGAGGACACTTGATTACACATAAGGCCTGATCGATGAATGATTGCATAACGACCAAGAATTCTGCTCGTCCGCTTGACTGAGGGATAGTTAAGTCTGCTCGTTTGTCCGATAAAGGAGGCATAAGGCCAATGAAGCGGTCTGCTCGCTTATAGGCAACGTCTGATCGCTGGAGAAGTTATTCATAAGAATTGACCGATTGACCTTCTGGAAGGGGAATCAATTCAAAATAGGAAAGGTGACAGTTTGCCTATTCTCATGCAAATCAAACACTCTTGGAAATTGCTATATGCGCGGGAGAGATAATCTCGTAGAAGATTATTCTAATTAATGTATATTATTTTTTGCCTTATCTGTAAGATTCTTAAGCCTATTCTGACTGTAACATCTCCAATATAAATAGGAGATGGAATTCAATGTAAAGGGACAGAGTGAAATAAAATACAATTACTCCGGCAGTGAGAAGGGGTAATTATCGTGGACGTAGGCCATTGTTTCTGGCTGAACCACGTAAAAAGTTCGGTTGTCTTGTTGGTTTTGGCTTTAGTGTTGTGTGCTTCGTGTGTGGTTAGTCATATTGCAGGTATTGGGCTTAAAAGGATTGGGTTGACCAAAATCGAGTGTCAACAAATGTGAAACTACTATTGATTTTCTAAATGTTATGTGAAAAACCCCAAACGTTAGTGTGATGGTAATTTCCATCTAAAAATAGACTGCCTTGTTAGGGTATAAGGGTATTAGCATCACGTTGCTCTAATTAGGTGAAGTGGGGACAACTGGTTTCAATTTAATTATAATTTCAAACATTAAATAAATGTTTAATTTTCTAATTTTATTTTTATAAATATAATTTTTTAATTCTCTCCCTCTCATGACTCACCGTCTCTCTCACGTGATTCACTCATTTCACCATCTCTCAAGACTCATCGTCTCTCTCACAGCCATGGCTGATGCTCATTTGACCCGATTCACAGCCAAATTGACCCGATCCGGCAGGCAGCTCCAGCAGAAGGGAAGGTACAGAGGTGATTGATAACCTTCTTGGCAACACCAACTAGGAGGGAGAAGATGGAGAGTAATCGGTGTTCAACTGCTACTGGTGTTAGTGTTGGTTGGGAAATTTAAACGTTTTGATACAAGTTAGGAAGCTAGTTTGGGAAGCCAATGTTGGGCGAAATCAAAGAAGACAAAATGGGGTTCGAGTTGAGATAAAAGGGTGGTGATTTGCAGTTGCATAAGGTCTAAGGCTTGCTTGAGGAGTTCGGCTATAGCAGGAGTCATGTCAAAGGTGTTTCAAGGCCAGGAGGGAGGCCTTCAATGGGTGGTATTTGGAGAGGGATTATTTGAGCTTTGTGAGTCAGCTTCAACATGGTTTTGATGCGTCAAAGGTTTCTAGGAGTTGAGAAGGAAAAGACTTTGACCCCATGAACACACAATTTATTGGAAAGTTGAACAAATGGGCTTATGTGACCGAAAGCAAACCATGGAAACATCACAACCGTTGTTTTAAAACTCGGCAGGTGGGTCCACTACTCATCACGTACTAGGTGATCGATATTCCACCAACTCGAGAACCACCAAATTAGGGGTTATATTCACCTTCGATAAGAGTATAGCCGAGTACTCAGCCCAACTCGATAAAACAGTGAGCTCAAGTGAGACACAAAAACCAGATTTTGATTGCAAAATCTCACCTTTCTAGATAGAACCAACACAGATCGAAAAAAACAACACACGCTCAGAATAAAAAACAAGTGTAGAAGGTGAAATAACAAAACCTTACGAATGAAAAAAAAAAAAGTTCCTGATTTCAAAGATCAGATACTTAATACCTTCAAATTCAGATTCTCAACTTATAGATCAGAATTTAACACTAAGTTGACACAATTTTGATCGATTGATTACTGCAATGGCATTGCAAGCTGCACACTTATCATCGATCGTAGCTGTGACGGAGAACGTAGCCCGTAACAAAACAAGAGCCACCATTGACTTCGTCATCTTTTCTTCTCTCTCTGCTTAGTCACCACATTCAACGACTACTTCGATCATTCTCGAAACTAAATTTGTGTTTGATGGGCCTATCAACCCAGATTCGACCCAATCCATTAAAGATGGATCAACTCAACTTCAATGGACTTTTGAATATAGAGGTGTCAACTAGATTTGACTAGTCTAAAAAATAAGCAATATTTCGAATTTTGGTTCGGTATAATTTAAATCAAAAAGTAATTGGATATAATCTTAAAATATTTTAAAGAGTGAGAGTCTAGTCTAGTTTGAATAGAGCTTTCACATTTACACCCTTTAAAATTTGTATGTAAACCTCTTCTTATATGTTCATCTCATTGATTTTTTTTTTCTTTAAAAAACTAAGTTGATAGTTACATCCCATACATTACTAATTACATTCTTTCTTTTGATTCTATGAAACATTATAAATGAATAAAGAAATTATAAAATAATTTAATTAAAAATTTTTAAAAAGGAAAGTGTGCTTCGCCTCATCCTAGATTTAGGAGTACACAATGGCCTTTTCCTTCATTTTACATGAGGAGGCAGCAAATTCTTCCTCTGTTCTAATATAGGATGAAGGAGGTAGCCTCCTCCATTTATTGTTTTTAAGCTTGAGAAGCCTATCCGCACTCATTCGAATTCCTATTTCCTTTTTTCATTTCTTTGGTACTATTTTAGTTTCAGTTTTCCATACTATTGTAAAATTCGGTGAGTAGTTACTCATCGAGATTGTATGAAACAAATTTTATAATATTTTATAATCATATGATTGTATTTTAATTCTCTAAAAATTATTTTTATTTTTTTATAGATTTGATCAAATTTGACCATCGGTCGACAATCAAACTGAGTACTCGTCAAGTACTCATCAAGTGTTCAAGTACTTATTACTCGTTAAGTCCCTAGTCGACTAGCGAATAACGAATTTGAAACATTGATCACAACATAAAGTTCATCATTTGATCAATTCTTCATTTTTATTTTCTCTGGATTGTTCTTGATTTGACTATATTGCTCAACAAATTCATACATAAAATCAGTGGTTGATATTATGATATTTTCTTTAGATTGTTCTTGATATGACTGGCTAGTGGTTGATGATGATGAAGATTGGAATGTTCTCCCCTTTTTTTATTTTTTTTTCAAATGTATATATAAAACTCAGCTTTAATTTTTGTTTTAAATTTATTCACCATTTTCTTAAAATATAATCTCCACTAGTATTTTCTTTGGATTGTTCTTGATATGACTGGATGGTGATTAATGTTGATGAATATTGGATTATTCTTTTTTTTTTTTTTTTAAAAAAAAAAACTCTATTTTTAATTTTCGTTTAAATTTATTCACTTTATTTATTTATTTTTTGAATATAATTTCCACCGTCCATCCAGATTGAGGGATAGTGGAGTTCTATCTTTTATATACATATTTTTTTAAAAATAAAGATATTTCTTAATTTTTCTTAAGAATATCTCTTATAAAAATATTTTTTTGACTTTAATTACAATTTTTTTATTTTTAAAATTTTAAATCAATATATTAAAGGCATTTTTGTCTTTTCATTGTTTCATCACAAAATCACTAAACATTTAGATAGAAATTGCTTTTGGATTGACAGTTGGGGGGGTTTTTGGTTAATATTTTCAAGTAGAGTGGCATTAATTTGATTTCTAGGGCGGTGTTTAGTATTATCCCATGAAATATTTCAGAAGTTATATTTTCTAAATTAATGATCTTAAGGGGTAGCTAATGCAGACTACATTAAATACGTTACTTGGTTGCTAGTGTTCTTGATGTCATTTCTTTTTTGAAAAGTAACTAGTGTGTGCAATTGCCTAAGAAAATAATAAACTTTATTCAAATAAAGTATTTACTGAATAAAAACACATTTTCAACCGCACAAGAAAGCAAATTGCTTGAGTTATGAACATCCAAGTTAGCATTTGTAAAAGAGCATGACTGAACTCCCAAGAGAGGGTGTTTATTTATTACGAGGTCTTTGTTTATTAATGCTGATTAGTGAGGGTGTTTGTTTATTATAAGGTCTTTGTTTATTAATGTTGATTTGTAGGGCCTTTGTTTATTATAAGGTCTTTGTTTGATTTGTGAGAAGTGGTTGAGCATGGATTAGAGAATCTAGAGATTTTAGAACTTCTATTATCAGTGTCTCATAATTTTAAATTGTTTGGACTACTCAATCAAATTCATTTATTACATTCTTTTGCATAAAAAAGTTTCTCTCTTTTATTCAATTCAAATATAATGGATGAATTTGATTGAGTGATCAAAAAAATTTAAAGTCAAGAGGCACCAATCATAAAAATGTTCTTTCTCTACATATATATAAGCAAAAATCATTCCAATGATAAATTATATTATCTAATTATTGATGGTAACATTTAATGGTACCATATACATTGATTCCCTTTATAGTAATTAAAGGCCTTGTTTTGTCACATCCATTTAAAGGACAAAAAATTAACTCAAATAATCATTCATTTGTTTCTTTTTCTTTTGCGTACACCATCTGGCCGTGAGAGCCATTATATTGTAGTTAAAACGATTATGACGTACTTAGAACATATTAAATTAATTATTAGAATTCAAAACCATTGTTTACCAGAAAATTATTGATAATTTATTACCATCAACCCTCTCTATTCTTATATAAACACTGCTTCTACCTCTCTTCTTTATTCATAGCAATATTTGACCTGATGCCTACATTGTTTATTGAAAAACAATCAATGACACTTCTTCACCAAATAAACTATCAGACCCTAATTTGCAGCTTGCCAAAACGGTACAGACAATATTATGCCATATAGTAGTTTAACATTACTCAACTTGGAAAAATCTTCTGCTTACGTTTTCGGGAAATCGATTTCCCCAAGATAAGCTATTGGCCTTCTTTCTTTATCAAGTATGTGTCATGGATCTATTCCTTCTAATTATCTTTGAGTTCCTTTGTTAGATCCAATTGCTCATAATATTCTTGCTAAATTTGCTTTGTGAAAAGGTGCTACTCTTTCCATTATGGGTGAGATGTGTCTTATTGCTTCAATGATTATAGGCTCTTCCTTGTATACTTTTAATGTTTGTCGTTGGCCTTCTACCATAAGAAAGAAACGAATCTTGTTATACTTAATTTTACGTGGATGGGTTACACTGAGAAGAAAAAACTTACCACAACTTTCTAAAACCTTTGTTGCTTTCCTAAATTTGGAAGTGGTTTTAATATGAAGGATTGCACTACAACAAATTAGGCCTTTCACAACATGCAAAATATATTGCTAAAAGTTTTAACAACACGTATCTGTATGTTGTTGAAGTCTGTATTGTCAAAAGTGTCACATGTTTTTGTAACAGTCAATGCATGTTGTCTTAGATATAATCACAATATATGATGCATGTTGTTATTGTTAAACATAACACACGGCGCATGTTGCCTTATATGTTTATGACAACACGCTATACGTATTATTTTAGATGTTTATGGCAACATATATAATAAGTTGTTTTAAAACATCAAAACAACTAACAATGCATGTTGTCATAGATATCTATAACAACATGACTTATGTGTTGCTATAGAAGTCATGACAACATTTTTTTGCCTGTTGCAATAGATATTTAAGAGAACACCAATTATATGTTACGATAGATAATTGGTGTGTTACAATAAAGTCTTTTTGTATGTTGCTATATCTTTGTATGACAATATTTTTTGTCTGTTTCAATAAATATTTAAAACAACATTATTTGTATGTTATGATAGATGTTTAAAATGTATTGCAGTAGATGTATTACACATTATTCATTAATTGTATAAAAACATTTTTTTATAATTATTTTGTTAAAAAACCAATAGCTGTTTTGAAATGATTGAGGCCTATAAAGAATATAATTTACAAAATTATATTAAAAAAAATGATACTTTATAATTAGTTAATTAAATAGAACAAAAAAATTAAACATCCACCAAATCTTAATTATCAACCAACCATCCTTACATCATCATAACCATAGTCTCTATTTTATTAATACAAACTATAAATCATTAAAAAAAAAAAAAAAAACCTATAAACATCATCTCATATTAAAATAAAGCCATAAAACTTTTCTGTGTTGCATAACAATTAAAACCAAATGACAAAAAAACATATCTAAAACAACGATCCCCTATCAACCATATATACTTCAATCATTTTACTATTTCTAAAGATCTATGTCCATAAAAGTAATACTATATGTGTTAGATAAAACATCAACAAAACTAATCTTAGATATGTTAGACAATTTATCTATATATTCTCCAACTACAAACTTCATGTCCTCATATTTATCTAGCATCCCAAACAAAATACACATGTATTTTCTACAGTAGTTTGATACAATCTTTAAGCTGGGCAACAGTACTTCCAGTGGCTTGATTGAGTGTCTCAAACTCATTAGTTGGTCTGTATACTTTAATATTATGAAAGACCACATCCATCCAAACTTTCCAATATCCTATCCCAAGAGACATATGATGGATTTTTTCTTTGGGATTTGTACCTGAAATTCTTCCTTTAGCCACAACATGATCTTCAGAATCATCATCTGGGTACCAATGCAATAATTGACACCGAGCATTTTGAAGTTCTAATATGTTTGCTGTCATAGGAACAATACTACCATGTTGTGACTGTTACAAAACATAAAACATATAATAATGTAATGGTTTCAACTCCATGTATGCTATTAAATAATTCAAACTGAATGTGCTAAGTTTATAAATCTGATGAGTAAATCCATTAGGAGTACATACTTGATAACACACGATATCTTCTATTGCACACGTGCACCTACTTAACAACTTAACAAAAATATATATATAAAAATATCATATAATAAACCTTTATATGAAATAGTATATTTTTAATAGATATGTGGCATATATTACCTGCTCATTTTGTTTTATCATTGCATTCATCCTCTCTTTAAGACTTACCAGTTTATCAGTTGCCACCGTTAACTTTCCCTCAAGTTGTTTTTACTCTTCCTGGTGATTGAATTTGTGCATTTAAATGTGATGGAATAACTCCTAAGCCAACACCTCTCACTGCCCCATGCTTCTCTGGTCCCAAAACTTTTGAAAGAGAATCTTCATTGATGTTGTTGTCATTAGGAGGGCATGTTGATGTTCACAATTGATTGATTTCATCCTGAAAATATGGTTAATTAATAGCTAACTCTTAGAAATAATTAGTTATTAAAACTTGTAGGAAAAAGATTTTACCATAACATTTTGCACTGCTTCACTAAGAGGCTTGTTTTTCTTTCTCTTATGTCCTTCAATCCATACATCAACCCTTGATATTTTTTCTAGATCTTTTCCTTGTTGTTTAGCTTCAAGTTTCTACATTATGAGAATGAAACTATGAAACTGAAAGGAAAATATAATGTAATGATAAAAATAAAGTGATAAAAAAGCTATTTGTCTTCGAAATTATTTAAATTAGAAAATTTTAACCATTAAATGATATAAACGAGCATAGCCTCTTCTCCCTGTTGTGTGCTGGACTTTTTTACTAAGTCATACTTCTCTAAGCCTCTTACTCCTTGCCTACAACATTGTAATTTCACAATTTTGAAACTAAAATGGTAGAAAAGAAACTAATATATCATTAATTTTTTAAAATTTTGAAACATTACTCACTTCAAACTGTTCAGATGTTCACAAATGCTTTCCACTCTTTTACATTTGTTAGATTTTGAGGTTTGAGCAACTTCAGTGCATGTTTTTTTCTCTTTGTTTTGCTTGCATCTCTAGTTCTTCTAGTGATAACACACTTGTGTTACCTCCATAAACTCCCAATTTTCTTAAAGATGTAATCTTTACTAGAGTCATGTAACTTGAAATATTGCTATATCATTTAGAATAACAAATATAAAATTAATTAAATAAAAGACAAATAATAAAAACATAAATCACTATATTAGGCAAAAAAAAAAAAGAAAAAAAGAAAAGAGAAACAAATAACATACCAAAAGAGATGACCACAGCATATCTTTCATATGGGCATTAATTAGTTTCCAACTCTCAAGTGTGACGGGTACATGCTCTCTTACGAGAGTTCCAATATATGATGCAAGTTTGTTGGAAGAATCATTAACCATTAGGCCATGCATATTGCAATCAACTTCAGTAGGGTCCTTACATTTCAAATTTGCTATATGAGTTACACCGCGAGTCTTCTTTTTTGTTGCATTGTTACTAATTTGTGTCTCTTATGTATGTTGCTCATTTTGAGTACTTGTATTACTTGCAAGTTCACTCATAGAATTTGGTTCTTCATTTGTAATACTAATCCCCCGATTTCTAGTTCGAGTTATGAAGACATAAATTGCTTGACGTTGTTTTAGTGCTCTTTTCTCTGGCTTTTTTGAAGACTGTGAATGACAAAAATAAATAAACACATTAAAAATATATCGATATAATTTGAAATTAATATTTAAAAGAAAATTCATATGGTTGAGTTTTTACTTACTTCTGCTATTGTGATGTTTTTCACCTAGATACTTCGTTCAAAACAATGTATTGCTCAAATATACCTGTAAAATTAAATTGCCAAATTACAATGACCTAACTCCAACAAAAAATACAATAATAGTGGCTGCTAACATGCTAATGAGCTTCTATCTCATAAACAAAAAATATTTACAATTCAAAGCTGAGATCTGATAGTAATTTCCTATATCAATTTCCAACACACCATTATGAATGAGAATATACACAAGCACTAGTGTATACACCATTATGAATGGGACCGAACTCTATACCCTTTTATTTATGATAGGTATTTACATGTAATACATAAATCAGTATCTTTAAATTTGGGTTATTATATATATGTGTGTATACACAAAAATGCTATGCAACACATGTTCGAACACATATATCAAGATGAGATGACTCTTTCCCTTGCTCATCAGTTGCTTGGATATATAATAATGTAAGATTGTGTAATGAATGCTATTGTCTATGATTTTCTTTGTGTTACAGTATCGTAAAGCATAATGCATTAATGATACTTGGTTATTGACTTTTAGTTTTTCATTTTGCATTCCTTCTATTAATGATAAGACACCAAAGAGCTAGCTATAGTTGATCATGCGAATTCCATGTATGGTTAAAATGCCAAGAAAATCTATTTGAATTGAGTCAACATTTATGTATGTACACACCTTTAATATTCCTTCAAATGGCACATGGACACATGAACACAGTTTAATTAAGGATGGAAAAAACTGGTTTAATTCTTCCAACCATAGAAAAAGCATAACTGTATTAAGAGAACTGCTATATATGTTTTGTTACGTTACTGGATTAAGTGGACCCAACTCTATACCCTTTTAAAACTAGTGCTTGTGTAAATATTTTGGAGGTAATCTAATGGCTGCTAACATCCTAAAGAGCTTCTATTGCATAAACAAAAAATATTTACAATTTAGAGCTGAGATCTTATAGTAATTTCTTGTATCAATTTCCAACACACCATTATAAACTTGCACGTATATATTTCCACTACCAACTTTAAGAATTAAAACACCCAATTGAAAAAAAAAATTAAAAAAAAATTAAAAAAAATTAAGACACTCTATTGATCTTCTTGATTTCACCAATTCATTATCATTTATCACATACCTCATTTTGACTAAACAAAACAATAGCCTTCCTACTTTTTTTGACCTTCATTTTGCTTTAGGTTGGGTATATATAATTTGAATTTTGAATATATATATATATATATATATATATGTATATGTATTTGACCTTCATTTTGATTTACGTTGGATGTATATATAATCTGAATTTTGAATATACATACATATTTTTGTATGTATATATATGTATATTTGACATTCATTTTGCTTTATGTTGGGTATATAAATATATATATATTTGACATTCATTTTACTTCAACGCTTGTCAATGGGTAGTTGTGGTTGGAGGACATGGACATGGAAATGGACATTGTTGGTTGTAGAGAAGACTTGTTTCTGATGTTTTTAATTTGAAGGAGGAGTTTATTAGTTGTGAGCGTTTCTGATGTTTTGATTTGAAGGAGGAGTTTATTAGTTGTGACCAGTTTCAGATGGATTGATCGGTATTTCATTTAATTATTAATTACTTATTTCATATTGTCACTTGATGTGTTCAGTAAAAACATAATCTTTATCTAACAAACCAACAAAAATCCATCAAAAGCCGAGCAACAAAATCCACAAAAAACACAATACAAACACATTTCAAACACAAAACAAAACCACAAACTCACATAACACAACACAAAAACTCTACAAAAACCAATAGAATTGCAGACATAAATATTGTATTCACGGCAAGATGAGAACATAGCTGGCAACAAGAACTGAGCAACAAAATCCACAAAAAACACAATACAAACACATTTCAAACACAAAACAAAACCACAAACTCACATAACACAACACAAAAACTCTACAAAAAACCAATAGAATTGCGGACATAAATATTGTATTCACGGCAAGCAACATGAGAACATACCTGGCAACAAGATGGCTTTGTATTCACGGTAGTGGAAAGGAAGTGTGTCGGCTGTGAATGAGAGAAGCTGGCCTATTGGAGAGAGTGGTTATGAGAGACGGAGAAGAGAGTGGTTATGAGAGACGGAGAGGGAGTGGCATGTTGGCGTGTGAGATAATGGCTATGAGAGGGGAGAATTGATAGTGGGTTGTTTAATATTTGACCACCCTTTTCAATTTTTTTTTTTTTTTTTAAATTTTTAAGCATTATCTTTGGTTTTATATCTGACTACCTACATTATTAATTTTTTAATTTTAAAGTATTGCCTTTAGTTTTAAAATTAATTTTTAAAAATATGAATTAAAAAAATATAGATGGTCTATCTTGTGTTGCACAAATATGAATTTAATTATATCTCCTCCAAAACAATTGGTTTCAATAATCTCAAAATAATCTCTAAGTAACATCTTTACAAATGTTTTAATTAAATAAATTACTAATAAAAGAATTTCTAATTCACAAAATAAAGCTTGTTTACGAAATTAAATGGAGTACGTATTTTTTAAAAAATGTTGATCTTATATATTTCTTATGTAATTACATGTATTATTTAAATAATGATTTTATTGCAGTGTGAATAATGTCAACTATTTTATTAGGATCAAATTAAAAATTTATGATCGTACTAACATATATAGATTAGAAATATTATCTATAGGTAACTTTATTTGCTTCGATAGTTTAAAATAAATAAATAAACAATTATTTGGTCATGGATTTTATTTGATTGGACACTATGCCATGTATATGTGTGTGTTTATAACCGATAAAATAGTTATTAGAGAAGTAACTATATAGAAATATAATTAATATAACATTAATTTATTTTGAGATATGTTGGAGATAACCCCATGAGATAATCAAGGACCAGACTGGTTTGAGTTTGATTGGGGTTGACAATGGTGTGAGTTATATTATTATTATTTTTTTTTTGGGGTTTTTCTACTGAGTTTTTAGGTTGCTAGAAACTCAAATGTGGTGTCGATGGTGGTGGAGCTAGGTTGTATTTTTTTTTTTTTTTTTTAATAATTTGGTTTTTTAGGTTACTGAAAACTCAAATGGGGTTGTCTATAGCAGTGGAGTTGGTTTATTTATTTAGTTAATAGTATTATTAATTAATAATGTTACTATTTTTATTCAATTTTTAAGTGGTCAATAAAGAAAACTTGCCTTAATAACGACCCGGTAACCTAATCGACAACATGTATTGATAATATAAATACATTGATAATACATTAAATTATCAAATTATGTTTTTAAGTTATTAAAAAATATGATTAAAATAAATAATTGTGGAATCTAATTCAACATATCAATACTTTTTATCAAAATAATAGATCTTCAAATCATGCTATTAAAATACATTCAAACAGAAATGTCACGAGTTTATAAATGTAAGGAGTAAATCCATGAGAAGAGTACATGCATGGAGAGAACCACGACATATTCCCTTGCACACCTACTTAACAAAAACAAAAAGAAAAAATTAATAAACATATCATATAATAAAACCCATATGATATGAAATAATATTCTTTTAATGTAATATTGTATTTTATCTACTCATTTTTTTTACTACTAAATTTATTTATCACATAATATGCCTTCAAAATCGCCTCATAAAAATCTTCATCCTCATCATCAATAAATTGTTTAATACCGTTCCCAATTACTTGATGTTGATGGAATAATAACTCTCGTCATAAGTTTCCAACTCATGATAACCTCTAGATGGTGCTTTCTCAAACACATACCAATTAGATGTTTCACTTTCCCTACTATAAAAACACTTGTTTTTGCTTGTGAGGCCAATATGAAAGGATCCTATTCAAATTGGCTTAGACCTTCATGGAGATTAACCAAAACAAACCCATCATCAATTTTTAACACCACGGACAATATTTGCTCAATCACACTTAAATAAAGGGACTTGAAACATATGATAATCAAGAAGTAGAATATCCTTTAAAA